>VMKM01000306.1:0-415333 GCA_008360985.2 Macquaria ambigua
AAGACCCAGATTGACTGCAGGACAATTTATTCTCCCTGGTAAACAATACAATGTTGACTCCATTCATCCATAAGTGAAAATCAGTCTAAAATGAAAGAACAGGCATCTCACTTTGTAATGCATTATGAGTCATGCTGCAACACACAGTCTAAAATGTGTTGTTATCAGGAAGTTAAACTACCCTTATGACACATTTTACGTAAATATGGATTAACCACTATCTAAACATTTATCATCTTTCCAGGAATAACAAAATAAATCTAATACAATATATATTCCTGAGCAGCCACCACATGATGTCAGAGTGAAATTATATTGTGTTAGAATAACTTATTTGACAGTTTGTTTATGATCATAATGGTACTTCAGAGTGATGGGAAAATTATTGGTTGTCTGCAAATGTTCTGATTTGAGGCAGCACACCCCAAAAAACTCTGTTAAAACCTTTTTGTACAATATGAATGTCATTCTTAGTGCAATAAAGCAAGAAGGGTCTGCAGGCTTGGGCAGCCACAAGATGACTCAAGTAACAAATCCCGACTGTAATTAGCTTTTAAGCCGTCTAACATGCCTTTTTCCATGACTGCAGCCTTCAGGTCCTGACAGGTGTGATTAGTAATAAATTATGGAGTGTAGATATGCCCCCACTGTCTTGACTAAATAGAAGCAAATTAGCATTTGACATTAAAAGAGCTTTGTTCGCATGGCTTCGTCTTAAAGCTCCTCTTTGATATAGAGTAATATTGGTTGGATTTGTGACATCAAAGTTCTAGTTACATTTACTGTTATACGTATGTTATTTTACTGAAATACTATTACTGTACCAAAAAAAACCATCTTGCATATCTCTGCTGGCAGGATTTTGTGCTGCTCGTCAGTAAAAACCATTAGGTCCAGTAATGTAATGACACAAATGGTGATTTGCCCCGAGATGAAGTATAAATATGTCAGCCCTGGCTCTCTTCCACAGTTTCACTTCACCACAAAATGTTAGCTTGAGATTAAGGCCTGAAACTGGGCCATTAAAATGAGAAATCAATCAACAACTCTGACAAATATTATTGCCTCCTCTTGGCAGAAGAACCGCCATTGCTTCGATCCTGAACCACACCACAATGATAAATCATCTATATGAGGTGCTGGACAAGTCACTAGCCAGCAGTGTCAACCTGAATTTCCAACAAAGAGCAATATGAAATGCTCCGATATTTTCATCAAGAATTAAAGGTGTCATGTTTATCACAATGCATACTCTTCCATGTCCTTTCTCAGTATCAGGAAAGGCAGCTGAGCTACAAAGGTCCGAGGGTGTGATGCACTCTTCATATCACATGGGAAACCACAAACATGCTTTTCAAACACAGTGGATCTTATACTCACCATGCTGTTGGCAAACAATTCATGTCACATACAAATCAAAAAACAAATTCAATTCAAAATTTGGCTCACAATAAATGTGCAGTGATTTAGAGCCAGCACACGGGGATTGGACAGATGGTCTCTTTACAGCACAAATATTAGGATTAGAATGATCCATATGTATTCCGCCAATACCCACAACATCCACACACACACACACACATACACACATTGAAATAGTTTTTGTTTTGTAGCTGAACATGTTTTTGAACACTGAAAAAGATACTGAAGGTTATGACATATGCAACCATAACAACCCTGAATGATCTTCAGAAGAATTATTCTCCTGTAAAAAATGTTACACAAAGGCAGCAGGAAGCTTTCCCTGAATTTGTCTGACCTCAGACGCTGGAAAATTGCCCAGCTGACACAAAAGCGCCGAGGTTCCATTTCATGGTCTTATGGTTACCACCAAGCTGTCTCAGAATATCATTTTCCTGTGCTCGTCCTTGTAAACTATATATTGTATTTCCTGTATTTCAGCTACGCAGTTCCTCTATCTGTCTCACATTTTCCAAAATTACAACTCATGCATATGAAAATAAGATATTTTATTTATATAATTTATTTAAGTAGTCGAGGAAATAGTTGTCAGTTTTTCCAAAATGCAGTGGTGTCATGGTCTTCCAAACGGTTTCCAAAAATAAGTGAACATGCAAAATCTACAGTACAGCGTAAATTAAAGTTTTGCTGAGATTGACCCTTTAGTCAGCATAGCCTTTGAGTCATTCAGTAATGTTCTATACTAACCACAGAATGACAAATGTCTTCCTTTATAGAACCAATAATTGACCCACTTAGGTAACACATAATGCACTAACTGCAAGGTTTCAAGAACACTTCACTGATTTAAAACCCTATTTCCATATACTGATGTCTAACGTACCAATGCTCTCTGTATCACTGTAGCCTTGTATTTTCTTTTCACTTTAATGGGTTGTGGATGCACTGACAATGATGTTGTTTTTCTGGCTGAGAACAGACATCCAAAGCTCTTTATCTCACATTATCACATACGTAGCAGTTGTTTTTGGTAATAAAAAGATGAACTTTACAAAGCCATATTGATTTTCTAACACACCATTCTTTCAGGCCCGTGTTAGCAAAGCGACTCGTAACTTGACCATCCGATATTTGTCATTCTCATTCTCTTGTTCTCCTGTGTGGTTGCTAATATTTGATATCACTTTTGTGAAAACACATTAAGTGATCATTTTTTTTATATTGAAGGGGTCATTTGTAGTGGATGGACCCATAGAGAATTATTACGGGACGATGCTTTATCAGCAGCATATTATTTTAATGGTTTTAGCCATAGTTTCTATTGGTTCTAAAAAACATTATACTATGTATATTGTTGAGATCTGTAACCATCACTCACAGTCTGTTAACCATAATAATTTTACAGTTCGCTTTTGTTTTTCTTCCAAATAAATTTGGCTAACTTCAGGGGTTTGTTTACAACCTGTCTGATTGTGTCTTCCCCCTTCAAACTTCTTTAAGGAGTGGTTGGTTAGAGCTCAATAGACTGGCTACACAAAATAAAATGTTGGCAATACTTTATAATATGGTGCACCAAACTGTGTGCAGTTACTAATTAATGTATAAGCTAATTAATGCTGCTTATTAATAAATAGCAACTGTAAGTAGGTCAAGTAGCCCACAGGTTGCCACATGTTCTGGTGTATGCCTTACATGTGTTTCAGTAAGTGTACCAGATACAAACCTTTTTACAAGTTGTCCTTGTTGCTGCCATTACAGCAGCAATTCAATTAAACTTTGAGTGCAAAACCAACATTCTACCACAATTAGATTGCAGGAAACCAGAGAATCAAATTTGTGATGAAATTGAGAAAGACTTTCTGGGATTGGTTTTATCAACTTTATTGCCTTGGAGAATATTAATTTTGGCTGTATTGCTACACCTGAATAAGCTCTGCGTTAGTTTAGCTCTATGATGATAGTGACCTGTATTCCTAAAGGCCTATTGTCAGGGAGCTCATCGTCACATTTACTGACAACTGAGCATCTCCAGAGACTTTTGCTTAATGGTCTGGAGTCTCTATTCCCTTTTATCTTGATGTAGCAGAGACATATTCCCACTAAATTGTTCAAGATCATGGGACTAATAGGGATCCTGTAGACCATCCCTTTAATACCATTCACAGAATCAGCTGGAAACTCTCTCATTAGTTCTTCATCAAAACTCACATTCGCTTTGCAGTCTCATTTGATTTGTTGTAAAAGTACAGTGACATTGAGGATATGTAGGCCTAACTATTACACGTTGAATTAAATTATATTCAAACTAATTGTATTGTAAGAAAAGAATGAGATATGTCATGTTCTTCAGGGAGTAAAATTAATTCTTCGGCCTGTCAATGTAGGTAATTGGTGATGATGAGCTACTTCTCCATGGCTTAGAATATACCCAGTCCTCATTTAAATGCACCCTGAGCAAAATGCAGTCAGCCACATCAGTCCTCAAAATTAAGTGCTGTTTTTCTAAGCCAGATTTCCACCGCTACATATAATCTCCTTATATACTGCAGCTGAAAACACTGACAACATGGAAACAGGTATGCAGGTAGTCTGTGTCTGTGTGTATACTGACTGTGTGTGTGTGCCACCAAAAAGCTACTGTTCACTATAAAGATTCACATGTACTGTTTTTCTGAAACACCTAACCCATTGCCTTCCCCAACCCAACACTCCCACTTCTATACCCCAGACTCTCTCTAACGTCCTCAGGCTCTGAGCAGTTAAAGCAGTCATGTGTTACTGATCTTGGTCTATAAACACACAAGTGCTGTCAAAATTCACTGAAACAACGCACCAAAGGAATGAGTGGGAGGTCAGGCTCTAACAAAACTGAAGATATCTGGATAATTCATGTTTTATGCACCCATGCCCTCCAGTAAGACACACTAATGGGGAGTAAGTAAAGTAATTTGTTGCTAATTTTTTTCATGTGTTTTGGTATCATATTTGTGTTTACATAGATTAAACTGAATAAGAGTTCACCACTGAGGGCCCTATTTTTGTGACTCGAGGCCAGAACACAAAGCTCAGTCAAATGTGCAGTGCAGACTGGGTGTAGGGGCACATTTATTTGGTATTTATGCAGCAAACCAGCAGCCCACTTGGAAAATGGGGTGGGATTAGGAAGAATCCATTATCATCAATTATCAGTTGGCATGTTAGAGGTAGGTTAGGGGCTAGAACAGTATCACTCATGACCAAACACATCGGCTTGATCCCCTGATCCCCTTAAAGCAGTCCCCTCTTCCACCATGATGTACTATGGCGAATGGTTGGAGAGTTTCGACAAGTTTTCTAGAAAAGCCATCTATCTAACTAACCTATTTATTTACAATATCACATATCTAGTCTTTATTTGCCCAGTGTAACTGATACAGTGGCACCTCAGGCTGAAATGATAAGCCCTAGGGCTGATATGGCAGGTGGCTAACTAATAAGATCAAAGAAAAGCACCACTGCACACATTGGATCATCCAGCTGCTGAGCTCAAGATGCCAAACATGTTCAACAATCAACTGGCAAACACATTTCCTGTGGATGGGGTCGTAGAATTTATGGGCATAAAGAAACAAAAACACAGGATGTAAAACAGCTGGTGACCTCCAACGGTTCACTGACTGCATACCAAAGAGGGCAAAACCTGTCAGGCCTCAAATGGCGGACTTGGATTAGTCGCTACTGGCATTTACCTGATGAGAATTCAACTCATTGGGGAATACAAGTCTGAATCTTTGGTAGAGATTCACTGCAGTAGATGCTTTTCCTCTGTGGCTTGGAGACCAAATAAAGCCAAGCAGGCCATTATCACCTGAAAGTTTGTGGTATGCCGTTGTTTTGATGCTGTACCTTGGTTTGAGTACATGGCATTATACACTGACAAAAAGAAATTTTGAACTCTCAAAAATGTCATTTGAAATCAAATGCCATTCTTAATGTCAAAAACATCTGTCATTCCAACAACAAATGTTGCCTTGACTTTTCAAACAAGTCAGGATTGTACCTCGTTGCCAAATGAATAAATGTAAATGTAAATGAGAGAGAGCTCACTAATATCTACTAATATAGTATCTGCTGCTATTTCTAATTAAACAAGTAGTTTTAATAAAGTTGAACCTTTAGAAAGCCAGAAATACAAAGATACTGCAGAGATACATACTGCAGTAGAAGAATGAAACTATTGAACATAGTATTAGGATAAGTAAGATGCTGTTCACATGATTTTATGATTTGATAACTCTCTGTACTGTTAACTGTACATTTTTACTGCAAGGTTTTCAGTTAAAATGTTTTCTTTTGACTGAAATACATCTGAATAGATTATTGTCATTTCATGTTTGCTTTTACTAAAACTATTATCAGTTACAAGCCTATCTAATATAATAAGATGTTGTCATAGATTTAGAGAGACTGATCCCTTAACTCCCAGAAAACCTCAACTTCTAAGTCCCGGGGCTATTATCAAATTCCAATTTAACCCCTGCTTATACCCTCAGACATATCTGATCTGACTGATTTCAGATTTTAATTGACAGGGCTGTCTATTCTTTGCCATTGGTCATGGGTTGGCGACAGCATTGTATCTCAGAGCCAATTCCAATAAAAATCTGCAGGATGAAACCAACACCCCTGCAGCTTGATGCGTTTCAGTGATGCCTGGCTTCTGCAGGATGTTTACCACTAGTGCCAATTAAAGCTCTCACATCAGCATGAGATACATTTAATACACCGTGGGGTATGACTTGTACTAAGTCCAGCTGTAGTGTAAGCTGAATACAGACAAAGCTAATGTTTTAACATAACTCAATCCCAAATGATGTAAGCCTGTGTAAGCTCGTTATTCTTCAATGAATGTTGCAACTACAATGACAGTCAGTTATGTTTTTTAGACATAAAAAGGGCCAATAAATATGAATTTTACTGTTCCACAGATCAAATATACAGCAGGTGGACACAATAACATACATACACCTGTACACTGTACAATAGAATAGCCATGGACCAAATACTACCCCTGTGATATGTATAAGTATTTTATGAGACTGTGTCAGAGTGCTGTTCACCATGACAATGGTGAGGCCATACAGAATCTTGTGGTATTGAACTGCATTGTGTTGTAAGGCATTCTCGCATTCTCTGCCTAGCTATATACATAAAAGTGATTGGACAAAAGGTCATTTTGTCCTCAGTTGTTGCTAATATTGTGTTCACTCCCTGTAGGTTGCTGATGGAGTTAATAACTGTAATATATTACTTGCTTATATGTTTTGCCTTATACAAACAATAGAGGGATATTTTATTAGCTTAGATACTTAACCTTTAAAATACAAATACTGATTTACATTGCCTTACCACTATGGACATAGTGTATATTCTGCAAGGAATATACACTATGTTTTATCCCTATTGTGCCATCTTGTTTAGACTATATCATGTCAGATTGTCTGCCCTTTTTCCTGTTTGGTATTTCCAGATATTATTTCCAGTATTTTCTTGGTTTTGCTCTTTTCTCTATGCCTTGTGGGTTCCAAGTAAATGACTGTGTTAGTTTTCTGTTTTTGTTAAGCTGATTTGCACTTATACACTTTAATACCAGAAAATTTGGCACAGTCATCAAATCAAATCAAAGTATCTTCTAATAAGAAATAATATAATGTCATCGGCATACAATGCAATTTGATGTTCTTTTCACCTGTTTTAATACCTGTATAAAAGTTATGTACTTTAATTCCTATCCACAAATGAAATGGTGAAATGGGGCAACCTTTGCATCGTACCAGGAAACAATTATGTAATAAAACTACAAAAAAACTAATACATTTACCTACAATGGTACTTTCTAGACCAATAACATTTGAGTCAGTATAATAAATCAAGCAATTTAACTGTGTAATAAGTAATAATGGTAAGATGGTTGTATCATGCCGAGAATATTAATGTAATCCATGATGAATTTTTCAAAGCCATTCGAGTTACCATGTACTGCACATACTCGCTAATCTCATAGTCAGGGTCTTTGTAATAATCTTTGCACCAAAACTAAATCTTGTAGGCTCTGCACTCTGTTAGAGCTTTATCTTGTTTTAAATAAGCATTCTCACAGTATTTTGTAATTAGGGGGGAAGGTATCATTGCCAATTTTAGTTTCAGCATACATGTTTAACAATGGGCCTGTTAGTTTCTCTTTAAATATTTTATTCTTTATATACTTTATCATTTGGAAGCATGTCAGATAATGATGTCTTTCATATTAGGAATAGTTATATTTAAAATAAAAAATATCCGAATAATATTAGCATTAAAATGCTGATTTAAATGTGTACTCTGAGTGCCTGGTTTGCTTGGAAACAAGTTTCTAATACAACAGAATAATAATGTAAAACCATATATATTCAACAAATTTCCATTATCACTATCATATCATGTAAGCCTAAGCTCATTTGCAACACTTGTTACTTACAATAACTGTACCATTAAACTACATAAAATCTTAGTTTAACATCTGACAACATCATTGTCAAACCTTCACTGACAATGTAACAATGTAATCTTAAGATAAATTGTGAGGAAAACAAAACATGGAATAGAATAGAAAACTCAACCAAGCTTCAGAGCAACACTCACACATAACATTCCACCAAGAACTAATGCCTCTCTGAAATAAACTGTTCAAATCCAAGTCCAAATCAGTGTTGCTGCATAAATGTTAAGATTAACAACGCTTTTAGAATATCTCACAGATTCACCTGGGGTAATATCCATCCTCTCTACATGATGGTACAGCTTTCAGTTCCCATTTCTACTTTGCTTGTGTCCTGATTTATTCCCATGAGGAACTTTTCAGCTTCAGTTGAGGAAAGCTCCCAAGACTGTGCATCAAAAAGTCACTTTAGCTGGGTAGAATACTACCTCTGTAGCAGCTCCACCAATTAATCAGGAAAGAACATGATGTCGGTCTTCCTTGTACAGAGCTTTGCCTTTGGTTTGGCTGCTTGCATTACTTGAACTTTCTCCTTTCGAATCCTTATAAATATATATATATATATATATATATATATATATATATTAGGAAAATGAAACAACTGGGTGTTTTGTGTGTGGCCAGGTAGCCTGTGTGCTTTCTTGATATTATGTGGTGTCAGGAAGAACCTGGCAGGCTTTTCTTCATGAAAGTGATTCCACTTTTTGGGCATGCCAATCAGTGTACGGTAAGATCTGCATCAATGTTTTCAAATGGACTTATGCTCAGTACTGTTTGTATGAGAGCCACCATTTATCATTGTCTGTGTTACTGTAGCCATTCCAAATTGCTAAAACATTCCTGCCTTATCGGCCCCTTTTCCCTCTCTCTTTACCATACAGAAATCACTTTACTTTACTACCAGTTTCAGTGGAAAACTCATTTTGTCATCCTTTAAAAATGTCTTAATAACTTTGATTTCAGCGGTGTTATCACCTGCCCAAAGTGCCCACAAATGAAACAAATCTGTTTATGTTCAAGTGACAAAGCCCTCTAGAGGCCATAGTAATTATGTAATAATTAATTATTATAGTAATTTTTGTGCCAAACCTAACCAAACCTTAACCATAGCATTGTTACATCATAAAACTGATGTATTTTTCAACAGTGACTGGAAGGTTTTGGAAGGTGCAGACAAATGATGGCCTCCTGCCGATCAGATCAGAAAACAAAAAACAATGTATTTTGTAGTTTAATTTGGAGGAATTGTTGTATTCTTTACTTTTTCTCTCTGGCTATTGGAGGAGAATTTGTGTGTATTTGCCCAAAATGGACAGGAGCTGCTCTGTTGTGCCTAGTTCAGCACCACTGTGCCTCCTCTGCTTTTTATTCATAGGAATTCGCACAATGTACCTGTTGCTGCAATATAATATATTCTCAACTGACCACAGTCTAAATAAATCTTTCTGTCTGCCTCATCTATACATTGGCCCTCTGTGTGTCTTCATCTGACACAGTATTTATGTGTAACAATAATCTTGAAGCTATCATTGCTCTAATTAAAACAAGCAATCTAATTTAAATCTACTTGGCTCAGTTTTGAGTTTATTTAGCTCTGACCTTGCTGTGGTTGCACAGTGGGAAGTCAGCTTTGGAGGATCTGATTAGTTTTGTTTCATTAGAAAACTGGCTGCCACATTGATGTGTGTCAAAGTGCTTGTTCAGAGTCTAATTAACCCTGTAGGCATTAGTGCATCATAATATCCTTGTATGAAACAGGGCACAATAGTGCTGCATTCGTACAGTGAGCAAACAAGTGAAGCTGTGTTTTTCTGAACTGTGAGGCTCATCAACATGAGGGAGGAAAAAGTATCTTGGAAAACTGCTTGCCATTTCCTGTGTTGCAGCTGTCACTCTAAAATCTACTCTTTGGTTTGGTTTGAGGGCAATTTTCACTAACATCCTCTGCCACACAACATGCAACCAAACAGAAAATGACAGCAAAGCATGTTTTTAAAATGTGCTCTTGAGGGTTTACAGTAAGTGGCCTATTTGGCTGCAGTGGAAGAAAGGATGGCTGTACTTTGGAGTTATGGTTGGCCATTTCTACCACTTAACCCTAACCCTAAAGATTTTATCTATAGACTTCTAAATGTCTTCATATGTCAGAGATGAACACAATGTGCTCCTGATTAAAGCGTATTGCTTCTTCAGTCTGACATAACTCATCAACAAAGGCCCAGCAGTAAAAAAGCAATTGATTTGGTTGGCGGGAGGTCTGAGCTCAAGCTGAAATTGGGCATTAAAATGACACAGTCCATTGCTCCCACTCGCAATATTCCTCCTCATGTCAAGGGAGACTGTGAGACTGTACAATTAATGCTTACGGGCAGAGACTTGCCTCATTCAGTCCTCCACTGCTCCCATATCCCAGACAGAAACCAGAGAAGAAAAAACAAAAATCACATTATTTAATTAAACTCTTGTTGATTTGTGGCTGTATTGTATTATCACTTACATGACAATTTGGTGAAAGTTATAAAAGACAAGGTAATTGAGGGTTATCGCAGGGATTAAATATACCTGACAGGAAAAAGAAATGAAAGGGCAGGCTCCCCTAAAATAGTATTTTTTTGACCAACCTGTACATGTCAGCCCTCTGCGCTTTGCTTTGACAACTTGGCAAGTCCGATTATCATCAGAACTTTGCTGAGGGCTTCAAATGCATCTATCCGTGTCTCATATCATGGCATTAAAGCAGTCTATTTCCAGAGAGTCTTTGTCCATTTCCCCGAGCAGTTTCGGTGAAATGAACCTGCCTGTCTTCAGCACTCTGTCTTCTATATACTACACCGGTCTGTTCCACTGTTGGCTTTGACTACAGTTTAGCCGTCAGTCGTCCCCTCTTGAGTGAGACTGCTCTGCAGAGACACTTTTTGTAAATATAGCAGCTTTAAGAAAAGCAAGTATTAGTCTTGAGGCTATTAAAAATGAAAGGAATGAGTTTGTTAGATGTCTTTGTGGGCACCAAAACCTCCCAGTATTTCCTGCAAGGATGAGGTCAGACGACCTATCGATATGTGTGGTATTCATGTAATACCATTGCTTTTGTTTATCTCACACTGCACAGAAACCTAATTTCTTTTGCTTTCCTGGTGATAAATTATGTGTAGAGGAATGTGTGGAGAGAATCTATTATCTGGCTGTTTTCAATTCAATACAGAAAGGGAGAGAAATTGACCTCTAGTCCTTTCAGGAACAGTAATAAGCATTTAGTGGCTCATAATGGAATACAAACAAACATAGCGTTCTCCGAAGACTTCTGCAAATCTGAACTCAGTTTTTAAAACCATTTTCAATGCATTCAAAACTACAGCTAAGGTCAGAGTAAAGATTGGAGACATAATATAATGCAGCTACTACCTAAATGCAATCATGATGTGGCTATTTGGACATAAAGGAATTCACATGCCCCTACCTCATGTTGTTTTGTACTTCTGTGGACTGCAGCATATATTGGAATTGGCCTTAACAAGAGTGCTGAACCTGACTTTCCCAAGATGCAACAAAGTAAGATTTTAAGGCTGGAAAGAAAAGAGAGAGCATGAAAATTCAATCTGCACAGTCAAATTGATGGCAAACCCCTCGATGGCCTGCCATGGAACAGATGGTATTACAATATGAGGACAGCACTATTAACAGATCCATCCATTTTGTGCCTATGTTGGGAGAGTAGCACATCACTGCAGAGGGGTTTACTGAGCCAAAATTGTCAGATGGCCACTCCACCTTTCATGTGAAAAGGGAGTTGGTCTTTGCGGAAAAGACAGCATACACAATGATACATTCTGTGTTCTGCCATTGCCAAGTGGCATCTTATCACTTTGTTGTCTTTTGATTATCATTGAGAACATGATGTAGAAACCTCACTGACTAACTTTTATAACAGTGTAAGAGACCATATGCCCCCAACCAGGCTTTGAAGAGTGTCTTGCTAGGCAACAGGAGCGAAGACTGAATGCTTCACTTGTACAGTGTTCGTATTTTGGCATTCAGTCTTTGTCCAGACTCAAGAACCACTTTGCAGTTCCCACTAAAGGACTTGTGAATTATATCCTGTTGGAGAAAAAAGGCAAAGTTAAGTGCTGCATGAATATTTCAGATCCCCATTGTCTAATTGCACTTAATTAGTGTGATTAAGAATTTAAGGGTTGCTTCTACAGTGAATCTAGAGATGAAGTGGTAGCTGTCACTTGTGTTGAAAATATAGCAAAAAGATCTTTGTTATCAAAAGGCCTGTATGCATTTGCATTTAAAGGTCACCCATCGGAACATTACGTTTATAGGAACGCTGGTAGGGAGGGTGAGAATAATTTTCAAAATGGACATTAATTGCAGGAACTCAAATTGCTCCTTTGCACTCTTGCCTAAAAGCCTCTCCAAATATAGTTAAATGCCAAATATTAATCAAATGCTCACGTCCCAGAGACATCTTGGACTTTCTGTTCTGGTAAATAGCAACTGGCAACAGAAGCTCGAGTACTGCTTCTTTCAAAGTGCATCTGCTAAGTGAATGTCACCAGATATAGTGTGATAATTTATTTTGCTTAATTAAATAAGTTATATAAGTTTTTGGGATTATCCCTGCCTCCATTTTGCAGATAAAAAAAGAACTGATAAGGGTTTTGATTAAATCAAAGGAACACATTTTTAGATTCTACAGTTAAAAAAGGAATTCATATTTTATATTGCCAAGTGTTAAATGAGAAGATCGATACCACTCTCATGTATGTACAACAAATATGTAGCTGGAGACAGAAGCTGGTTAGCTTAGTGTAGCTAACTTAGCCTAAAGACTAAACAGGGGGAAAAGGCTGGCATGGTTATGTCTAAAGGTATCCCTCTATCAGCACCTCTAAAGTTGGCTAATTAACCTGTCAGTCTTGTTTGTTTAAAACAGAGCCAGGCTAGCTGTTTCCAGTCTTGAGGCTAAATTAGCTACGCTGCTCTAGCTCTAGTTACATATTTACCGTACAGTCATGAGAGTGTTATCAATCTTGAGACATGTTTGCCAATCAAGAAGGGATGTACAGTCACCAAATTCAGCTCCACAGCAGGTAGAAATGTAACCAAATAACTCATATTCCTGTAAAGCTTTTTGTCTAATCACAGTTGTTTTTTATTCAAGGGATTTCAAAGAATGAAAGTAACCTAGACATCTATCTAGTTTCCTACTAGTGAATAATTTAATAAACATCTCCCTAACAATGATTTCATGTCAAGTCAAGGATTTGCTTCCAGGGAAACACAATTTTAGGGCATACATTTAGCACAACACCTGTTTTGCAAGACACCCTCGCCGCACAGCCTAGAATGACAAATGCAGACTTCAAAACCTCAGGGGACACAGGTGCTGCATTTCACAGGTGGAAGGAACTTGATATGAAAAACACTGAGACCAGTGTGGAGTTATTAGGAATTATATTTAACTCATTTTCAAACTTCCAGTGTCACAGTCACTATTCCTTCATTTTAGCATGTTAGCTAGTGTCACGTTTGCTGTTATATGCACACAGATTGTATATCAAAAAAAGGACAGCACACTTTTTGGTTTGTTTTTGTTAAACTTGTGTATTAGACACATCTCTTAGTGTAAATGAAATCATCATGGTTATATCTGTATCATTGTACCAGGCCACCTTAATGGTAGGCAAAAACAAGACAGACTACTGCCAGGGGAAACTGGAATGGTAAACCTGGCACACATTAAGTGATGTTTCCTCCGCTATATTGTAATGCATAAGGCCTGCTTTGCCCTGCTCCCCCTTAGCCAGTGTGTCAGAGGGAACTCAGATCCGATGAGATGCATTAGCTGGACTATAAGACTCTCTCTGGAAGACTCTGATCCCATTAGAGAGGGTCATCAAAGCCTTGTTTGGTTCCAGACCTGATGTAAGTCATACAACCAAGAGACAGATACTCCAAGATTCCTTCCCTCCCTCTGCCACAAGCCTCACCAAAAACTAATTTTAATGTGTTGGAATATGATGTGCATGTTGAATGAATGAATGAATGAAGCCTGTATTGCCCCTAGGGGAATGTGCTTTGCACAAAGAGCACAAAAGAATGTCAGAAAACCATCAACAACCATACATGACAGCACATAATATAACATTAAACATAAGCATCGTGAAAACATCATAAAAGCATCATTTGGGAAATGAATAAAGGGCATCAAGTGCATGTTCATATTGCTATGGTTTGGGTGTTTGAATGAAAACTGACATTTTTAGACAAATTAGCCAGCTCAACACGGAACCCATCTGTAGCAGAGACCTCGAGTCTCCCTCTCCATCTAGCCCAGCTCCACATGTTGCAGTTTTCCTCGCAACCAACCTAACAATCCAATACATTTTCAGTTTTGGAATGTGTTTGTGACATTTTTGGCACCATTTCCCATCTCTAAGCCAGGACTTTTTCAGGGCAACGGTTTCCTACTAGGTGTGACAAGATGTGAGATCTGCCTCAGAGTTGTCATGTGCAAGATCA
The DNA here is from genome assembly GCA_008360985.2 of Macquaria ambigua. NCBI lineage: Eukaryota > Metazoa > Chordata > Actinopteri > Centrarchiformes > Percichthyidae > Macquaria > Macquaria ambigua. Next base: position 14,468 of record VMKM01000306.1, read on the forward strand.
TCTGGGCTCCAGTCTGTTATCACAGTAAAAACACACACACATAAAAGTGTTTTTTTTTACCTGTGTGGTCATTTTATTTCACTACATTTCATGTAGTATTTATAAGCAGTATATAACATTTAATAAATGGTTAATGTATTAATGTATTTGTTAACAGTTATAACTCCTCATGTGGACACCCATAAGTGGAGGCTGGTGCATAAACAGATACTTAATGAAAACATAGTAAAACAATAATAATATAAAATATGTACTTATGGGAGAAGTTCTAATTGCTGACAAAGACTGTATATTAATAAACACCTAAAAATGTCATTATAGCTGTGCAGTAATGTGTTACCCCAAATGCATTAAAAATGTCAAATATAAACTGGGCATTTTGACTGTTCTTACTGCAGTTCAACACAAAAAAATGGCACTACAAGCTTTCAATAAATAATGCCAAAGTGTCTAGAAAGAACAAGAGAAGTGTGTAACACACTGCTATATCTGATAAAAGCAAATACAGGTTTATGACACAAATACAGATCTGAAAAGAACCAAATGTTTTGGGGGGTTTTCCACAACACCCTAAAGTACCGGACAGTCACTTAGAAGTAAATTGAAGGCCATGTCATATTACAAAGAAAACCAATGCAAGTCAAATACAAGATAAACCCATCTGCGCTGCAAGGCTGACACAGACACAAAAGAAGTAGCTGTCCATGGTGCTGAAATGCACATTAAACAAAGATTACAGACATATAGACAGGACATTTTGTATAAACAGACACAGGGTCTTCACAGTGTCCATACAGGCCTATTATAGTAGGGAGGTTTTTTTTGCGCCTTGCTGTCACCTCCCAGCAAATTCTGGCTAAAGCAGGCCTACTACACAGCATGGCTCAAGTCTTCATTCCAATTATCATTTTTAAGGAGACTACAGGGTGGTTTATGCTTAATTATTTAAGTAACAACCAATATATTATTGGTATTATAGCCTTTACAAATACAGGATATTCCAATGTTGTGTTCACGCAGCAGATTTTAAGGCTGTACAGAGCTCTGAAATTATACACTTCACACACATCTGTAGATATTGTCAGAATAATTTAGCACTGAATAGATTTACAAGGAACACTAAGTTATGATAAAAATAAAAATATATATATTTTGAGACCTTGGTGATTGACCTTGATGAGTCTTAGCTGTTTCTTGTTTTAATTTTAAGAATCATAACCTTTTGAGAAGCTTTTTGTTGATAGTGTGGGTAGAGGGATTATTTTCCTGTGATACTGTGGCTCTCTTTCTCTGAGACATGACTTGAAGATGACTTTAAGCTTCGCTGGAATTAAATTCCACAATTCATTGCAAAATATCACCAAAAACTCCTACATATAAAAATAATTTTCACTCACACTAATCACAATGAAAATAAGTGAAAATCCTTTACTGTCAACTAAAAGACTGAGTCTCCAGGTGCACTCAACATCAAAAAAAGGTTTCAATTTGTCGAGGATTTAAGTCATCAGCTATTCCGATAACATAGTGTGTGTTGCCAGTTTTATCTTGTGTGCCATATATGTCGTCAGGAACAATCAGCCTTCCATGATAGTGTGAACAGTGTCATTACCTCAGGGACATGTGGTGCAAGAATGTGCTTGTTCACAAGCAGTTTGTTCAGAGAGGATGTCTATCAGCAGATATGAAAAAAAGAACTAAAAGTTTTATTCTTTCAATCATCGATCCACATATATTTTAAGTGAAAAACCAACACTGGCTCTTAATGGCCTTCCATGACTTACGGAGGAGTGTGTCAGATGTTATAAAAAGAGGAAGAATTAGGGTCGAAGGTTATCTGCAACTAAAGCCAAATATACTTGGTTAATTGATACAGAGAACATTTTAAAGGCCAAAGGTTGTGTTAATTGTATTTCTAACAATCCATTCAATCAAATGTCCCTTGAATACAAGGCCAGTGAATATAACAAATTCTGAAAATAAGTGTCCTGTTAGGTGAGGAAATACATCACTTGACCTCAACTCTTAGTGACTACACTTACTCTGGTGAAAAGAAATATTTTGAATTCACAAGTTGAATTCAATAATGTAATACAGAATGAATCCACACAATGAGTTCCTAAAGGAAAGGTGATTTGTTTAATATTGAGACATTTTGAATGACTTGCATCACATTGGGGATTAACCATGAGAGTCTGAGGATAATTTAGCAAACCCATTTTTTTTTTGTACTGATTCTGTGTGAAATTTAACTGTTCTCTGAGTTTTTATACGTACATAGGCACAAATGTATTAACAACAGTCACAAAGTTGTAATAAATGAAGTACCTAGTGTATAAATAATGGCCAAACAGGGGCATTTTGAGAGTGGATAGAAGATGCTTGTTAACATTTGCTGACAGATCTGATCTGTAGTTTTAGGGGTTGCCACTAGAAACAAAACATGAAACTGAAACTGTTGGTTAAATTCTGTTGAGAACCAGCTGGCCAGTCTATTTTTGTCAGTAAATATGAAAAAGTAACATCAGGCTAAAGTTGTTTTACAGAGCAATGTATATTAGTTTGACCATTTTCTAGTGTTTGTATTCATGTATCAGACAGGCCTGATGTTTGACTAGTTAGCTGTACTGTTACAAAAAATATGAAGAGGAAAAAAAAGGCAGCAGAGATTAACAGTGCATAGGAGAGTATGATGTTGGACAACACCAGGGATAGCTGCGTTGACATAGAGGAAGAAATGTGCAATACATTTGTTACTACTTTGGACAGAAAATCCATACCAACCTGACCCTAAATCCATTGCCATTCAAACCACATCAAATAGACTCCTGCAATTTAAAAATGGCTGCACCTATTACTTCACAACAGCACCTGATTGACAGGCTGAAGTAAAAAGAAAAGTCGAAAAAAAGAAAAGAAAAGAATCCACAGAGGGTCATTAGATAAGCAGTCTTTTGGCCCGAATTAGGCCAAGAAACAGGCAAAGGCAAGGCACTGCCCCCCACTGTCCCCCCAATATACAGTAGAAAATACATTAAATATGTCCTTATTTTATGATCCTTGCCAAAAGGTCTGTTTCTTGGTATTTACTATTTGTTTTCAATTTGTTTTTGTTTGTTAAGGAAAACATAACAATTGTACACTTGGTTGCTCCCATGATACTGCACACAACTCCCGGTTGTTTGATTGACACCGTTAGCATGTTGTTGTTGCTGTCATTGTTTGCTAATGAAGCTCAGAATCAGCTAAAGTCCTTCTGTGCTGTGATGCTAATCTGACGGGTGTTTTAATTTGGTCAGTCAGTGGAGGTGAGCTAATGGAGGAAGTAACATTACCTAAAAAGCTTAGAAAGCAGGACCGGCAGCCGGACATACAAGTTTTTGTTTTTTTTTCAGTAAGTTACTAACTACCAAAATAGGTAACGTTAGGTTAGTAGATAAGACAATAGCTAACATTTCAGGTAACTGTTACTACTGTACATTGTACACTGTTCTTTATACACTTACTATATAGCTAGCTAAACAGCAGGATTACATTAAAGTAAATAAAACTAGTAATACAAGCAGAATATTCAGTGTATCAAATTAAAATGATCATCGGGCTCATCAGTCATTGTTCTTCAGGTAAAATAATGATATGTGGTCACACTGCAGGCAGCACAGAGAGACAGGGAGGGAGACAGGCTTGCTGGAAGCAGAGGTCAGACAGGGACATGCTCTGGAGATACAGATGATCATGTGAGAAAGTGGAATGTGAACTATAATGCAGTTTAGTAGAGCACATAGACAGAAAGTGTAAGAATCCAGCTAAATAGGTAGCTTAGTAAGGCACTACAGATAAATGCATCTTGTGTGTGAATGATTGTGGTTACAATACTCCCAGTCGTAATTAGATTAAAACACGGGTGGACAAGTTTGAAAGAAGTTGTTTGTTTTAGCTTGTAAACAGTGAACAGTAAGCAGCTGACTAAATGTGCAAATTTTCATAAATATCATAGAATTGTGGGAAATGCTCTTTTAAATGTCTATACCATGGTTATGCCCTTGCTCAAGAAGATAGTAGGTTCAGTGAGGTATGTGGCAAGGCCGATGATTTTGATTTCAGTCGATGATTTTAGTCAACTGCTGAATTTTCTTGGGAAAACTGCTTAGTCATGACTATGTTACTGTAGTCCACGGTGCCAAAAATTTGTTTCTCAACTGGTTTGGTGAGAAAGTATAGTCAGAGACCTGGCAGAAACCATCAGTTGTGCAGTAATTCAGCAGCCCTTGTTAAACTTCCTGTATCTGTTGGCCCAGGTACAAGGACTTTGTTTGTTTTTATTCCAATTTTGTTAGAACCATGCATGAAACCAAATCGGATTGTAGGCTGACTGTATTGTTACAACCTATTCCTTTGTGCCATGTTTTTTTTTTTTTGTTTGTTTGTTTGTTTTGTTTTTTTGCTTGACTGTAACTGGAAATCTTCCTACTTGATTGCACTTTTCTGTGGGTCGCTCCTCAAGTGACAAGGAGCTGTGTTTTTGCACAAAGGATGGGGATGACCTCATTAACCCAGTGTGTCCCAGTGTGCTATGAAAATCCTCCTCCACCTCACACTTGCAGTCTTAATGGGCACTTCAGCACTGTTGGTAATTACCGGAAATCCGTAACACAAGTAGCAACCTGGAAAAAATCCACAGACCACAAGTGTGATTATTGGGACAGAGCCAGACATTCCATTTAGTACCATCAATGATGTCTCTGGATGTTCTGTATTGTATTACTATCAGTCTTTTGTTCAACATTTTGCTTTAGTAATGAGGGCAGAGCTGAAACTAATACAGAGGTCACCCTTGATTATTGCTGACAGGGTTGGAGAGTGCTGAAACATCATGTATTTTGCCATCATGTGATAGTTTGCGATTGTTTTCAACACAATGATGCAAACCTGCTTTTAAAAAAGTGGTGCTCACCTTCATATTGCATCTTTACAAATATAGGAGAGGCCCAACATATCTTATTATAACTTATAGGTCTGGGTAATTATCAGCATAGGGATGCTTTGATCAAAGTCTTCATTAGGATGATATTTATTAATATTTATATGTCTGTGGTCCCTAATCTAAATACTGAAGGATAGCAGTACCTCCACAATGTCAAGACATGGGAATTATTCTGCTTTTTCTTTCTTTTTTTTTTTTTTTTGAATGTTGATAGTGGAATGGTAATATTTTCTTGTTAAATAATCAAGGGTAAGGTACTTCAGGCAAAGCATCTTCTGAATACACAATGCCATTTCCACCGGCACAATACCCCTGAGATGTCATGCAGAACATTTTAAAATGAAAACACAGAAACACAAAATGAACTAGGTGTGACCTGGGAGTATGAATAACAACTGTTTTGTCATTTCCAAGATGTACTCAGACGTTATACTACCTTGATAAATCTGACATAGTTTTGCCATTTTCCTTTTCTGTTTTTCTGGTTAACCCATTAATCTATAAGAGACTTTCATAAGATGCTAATGCACTTCTGACTTCTAATGTACCTCTCAGGAGAGCGCTTGACCATTTTTTCAGTTTGTTGGCAAATTGCAGACATACTTTGCTAGTTGCTGCATATGAATTAAGAAAATGTTTCAAAAGTTTTAGTGATTTAGTTGAACAAAATTGGGATATTAGTAAAGGCATTGCAGGAAGATGGGCAATTATCAGTTCCCTATAATGCTCAAATTGCACATGTCCTCCAGCACCACTGAATGAGTAGTTGGGGCTATATGGCATGTAATAAGACTATGTAACACTTTTTTAACACCATACCAACACATATTTTCTGTGCAAATTTTTCAAAATACTATGGCCATTTACAGTCATTACTTTTATTATTATTTTACAGTGCAGCCAAACAAACTCACGCTGTTTTAATAAATAAGTCATCACATGCGATCATAAGTTGATCACATGCCATGAGCAACCACAATCTGAATTCATGCTGCACACAGCACGAGTAGTTTTCCAACAACAGCAGAGCACAGTAAAAGCAATTGGTTACCTTTTACCCAGTTGGTCGCCTGCAGCTCTTCATCTAACAGCTTGCTACGGCTGCTCCTTCTTGTTTCATTACTCCCTGCAATATTTAAAACTGATCTGCTGTCAAAAAAAGAAGAAAATCACCATGTCTTATTTTGTAAATGCATTTAGATCGCTGTTAGCACTAACCTCTGTAACAGATATGTTATCAATGAGATCAAATTGCTCTGGATTACATGCATGCCTCATGGCCTGTGAATTAATTGTGTGTAGGTAGGTAATTTGAGTCTGACAAGGGAATGGTGGACTCCACAACTAACAATGAAAACCACTATATAGAAAGGTAATTATAGAATGTAACAACATTAAATAGCTATTGGTGAAAAAATGCTTTAAATCCACTGTGCGCCACCTCCACAGTGCAGTCGACTAGCAGGTGGACATAGTGAAGTATGCAGCAGCTAAAGAGACAGAAATGTCCCTAAGGAGTTGGTTGAGACCAAAACACGACTCCAAATGAATACTTATGTTTCTCCATGCCTGCTGGATGTGTGAATTTTATAAGGTTGTGTGTACAGTTTATTACACTGCCTCTAAGTGGCCAATAAATAAATTCATGCAGGTGTAAGGAACAATTGTGGTGAAACTAATGTTGGCTCTTGATAACAGATGGATCATGAACCATGGTTCCCAGTGTCAAAGTCACACTCTGTACATGCATGTATTGTACTCCTGTATTTATGACTGGCCCCACAAGACTAGATTAGTACAGCCCATGATGAGATGTGATTAATGATTGATTTTTTTGCAATTCCTAGTTGCTGCTGAAGGTCAAAATAAGTCATTGACTACATGGTGCAACCATACATATATGTACGTAAATCCTAGATTACAAACCCAATTGATAAATGATGTTAGAAAAAAGTAAAAAGCAAACACAATTCCACATGTCCACAGTTTTCCCATAATACAGTAACAGATATAAGGAACACAAATTCACAATGGCTGCTCTGTTATATTCAGTGTGTTATGAGATGATGGTGATGTCGGCTAGACTGCCTTTCACTATCACTTCATTTAGAGGGGAATGAAGATCAGAGGGAGGGGGTGGCTCATTCTCATCCCACCCAAGTGAGATTAAAAAATGCTGAATCCCAATACAGCTCTGGAGAGAAATCCCAGCGGAAGAAGCTCATTCCCCAGAGTGGCTGGATGGTAGGAACCTCACCCTTTGATAAGCTATCATGAGCTGTCTCTGCTCTCAATCAGTACATATCCACCCTGCTGCCTGACTCCTGCTCTCCTGATTCTCTGCCTCAGCGATGGGAGGCAGCATCAATACTGTTTCCACCCTACGCTGCTTTGAGAGAAGGCCCATTCTCCCTGAAATAAATTGAGAATTCTTTAGAAATTGAAAATTGAAACTCTAAACTGTTAAAATAAGTAAAAGGCCACAAAAGTTTCCATTCTCTCTGGAATAGGTTTTGTGCTTAACACCTCTGAAATCTGATAACATCCTAATAAAAAAGTTTCTGGCAGGAATGTAAAAAATAGTTAAACTCATTTGCTAATCCATCCATTTTGCTAATGTTGATATGTTTACTTTGTTTGGTAAAAATGTCTCTTCAATGGTGGGGTATCATAATCTATTGATATAAAATTTAACCACTGGACTTTTTTAAAGTGATTATACATGAATATTGTCCTGATTACAGACTGAAGGCCTGGTAGAGTAATAAATTGTCTTTTTTCAGGACCATGGATAGTGTCAAAGAAGGGAAATATTGCATGAAGACAAAACAATTCATCCTTTTTTTGTGTAAACTAAGATTATTCTTCACTCTATTTATCATCTTCATAACAATTCATGATTGATTAATATATCAATCAATATATATATTATCTTTGTTCAAGAATGTTAATATAACTTGCATTAAGAATTCTTCTGCCAACCATTGGGTCATCATACTTACTGTGAAAAGACAACATACAATAAAGCTTGAGTGAGAAAAAACTGATGATAAAGATCCTGTTCTCAACCTTGTACATACAGGACAAGGTTTTTTTCAAAAAACGACAAAAAAACTCACACATACAGAACATAAAGGCAATACAAATAAAAAATACTTTCCTTGTGCAAAGATTGGCCTTGATTAATACAATTTCAGCTCTTGGGAGCAACTGTCACACTTTAGAATTCAATACCTGAGGAGGACAATCTAAGGTTATTCCTGGGAGAATTGGATCCTAAAATCTATTGACTCTGTTCATTAGTAATTCAGTTTTAGCTTACAGCATCTACAGCATCATTTCAGAAAAACAGATGAGAAAAGCATACAGCTGGAGCAGTCATTCTGTGTCTTTTTCTTTCTAGCCTGCCTGTCAATATCCCCACCACCTGTCACTGGGAGCTGCTACATCTGTCAAATACCATTTTGTGTTGCTTGAGCATTAACCAAATTCAATTCAATATTCAGTTCAATAACTTTATTCATCCCCAGCGGGGAAGTTAAAAAGCCAGTGTCCACAATGTCTGGTTCATCGGCTATTAATGATCTTTCTATATGAAGAAAACTAAAACTAAATCAGTTATTTGCAGCAAAGAACCCACTGAACATATTAAATCAGCAAATGTATAAATGAAGATTGAATTTCATTGCTGTTTGATAGTTTTTTCCAATAAATACAAAAACACATATCATTTTTCCCTGTTTAGAGGACAGCCTAATACTGTAACTGGTTTCCTTGAGCTACTAGTTCCATGCCAGTCCTTCAAGAGATTTTTCCATTTTTTAAGGTAATAGTAATCATAGGAAATGACAAGCTATTATTATTTTCTCTCATGTCAGTTCTATGGTTGGCTTTTTGAAATGAGTTTGATGAGAATGTGGAATTACTCATTTATTTATAGTAGATTTTAAAGTACAACGTTACCCAAACTGTCTCATACATGACTTGCTTATTATAACAAATGAAATATGTATTAGGAATAACTCTCCTAGTTAACAAGAAATGAAACAATATTTTATATTCACAGTAAGAGTTCATGCAAGGTGCACTGCATAGTATGCAAAAGAAGAGAGAGATATCATCAGGACATCAAAGTCCTGCATAAAGCCTAATTTAAGCAGACACTGCAAAAGATCTGTGAGCCAAGGTGTTTCACAGATAGTATGTAGTTTGAATTAATCTACTGTGCAATGAAAAGAAGTGATCTGTCATTATAATCTACTCAGAGAAATTTAGCTTCTTGTAGGAGTGAGTGAAATTCAGTTTTCTCAGCAAGTGTGACTGAGGCATACAGGACAGCTGTGCCGAAATCTAATACATTGAGAATATAATGACAAAGCTGGGTGATAGTCCTTCAAAGTTCCACCTTGCATGACATATCTGGATGAAATGAATTGACATTTGCCTGTGCATACTTATATTGTTAATTTGTTATTAAGCGCAGTCATGCCTTTCTGATCCAGGAGTAAACAGATGTCATACCAAGGACACTAGAGGAGAACTGTAGGTGTTGTACATGTGCCATTACCTGAAATGACACTCCATCTGAGCGTTTGTGTCCCATTGACTTTGAGGCATAGTGTGATAAACCACTATAATGTGGAATCGAATGGAACCATTAGCCCCTTAAATTGTGAGCAGATGTTGAATCGGGCAGATGTTGCTTGTTAGTTTCATTCAGTTTGAATATAATCCACAGCAAATTGTGTGACACAGCTGTGTTACTAAGAACAAGCTTTTAATACAATCGTCGCAGATGTTTTTTATTTGTAGGTGGATTCGTGGTTAGGAACACGATAACAGGAAGTAACTGAATGAAATTAATAAGACTGGTAACTACACTGCTGGGAGACTTCCAAAACAACTTTCTAGACGATCTTGATTATGGATACAATTAATAACATAACCTTGTATGTCTGCAAAACTAGTAGATCAAGATCTAGGAGTTCATAGACAGCATAGTATAAAAAGTAAGCATTTCTACATGCAGTACAGTATGTGATCTACTAAAGTTACTCTAATATTTTTTGATGAACAAATCAGTAATATATCCAACTGGCTGGTAGATCATTGTAAGACACACAGATACTGGTTTGCCGTGCTTGGACACTCATTTCATATTCTGTGACTATGAAATGAAAATCAACTTGTCATAGCATGTAGCATGAAGTCCATTAAACACAGACCAGACCAGACGTTTTCACACGTCAAAATTAAGTATAACCCAAGTCTGATACTGCTATCACACTTGCTGACTTCACTTGTTGTGGACCTCTCACCACCGCAGAGGTGAGTGGAACCAGTATAAACCAGCCCACCAGGAGATGCACCATGATAGGGATTTAGTCATATCTGGCCAAGCAGCTTTTTAGCTGGGTTTTGGTATATTTTTGGTTTGTTTATCGTCTCTATAAAATTGTAGCTCGGTATACCAATAACACATTGAACCATCTAATGCTGTTCTATATTTTTCTTTCTTTCAAATTCCATGAAAAGACCAAACCAACAATGTTATGGTTCATCTGTCAATACTTTCTGACTTGTCTACCATGTCTGTGACACTCAGCCCAAGCTTATTTGTTGCTACTGAAGACTTATATCTTTAAAAACAGACTATAAATATATAGTATATTGATTTTTTAATTGCTCAAAAGTTACTCAAATGGGAGCAAACAGTGCATTTGTTGGGGACTATTTTCAGCAGTGGATTAATGCACATTTTGCTGCTTGAGTGAGTATTCAGGACAGTATGTGTGTGGGATTACCTCAAAATAAACTACAGTACCCAGGTTCACCATAGTGGAGAAACATAAATAATATAGAATAAGCTTGTTCATTCATTGGTATTGGTCTTTTTGTTGGATTTTTTGACGATAAGAAAAATACAGAATATTGCCAGACTTATCCTTTGACCTTACAACTATGTCACGACTCCCTGCTGTTACGCTCCTGCCATTCCTAACGTCTTGTGTTAAGCGGCTGACATGTCAACTGGCCAATCATTCACAATTGGAAACTTGACTAACTCAGTTGTCCCAGATGCACATCTCTTTAAAGCTTTAAAGACTGGAACCTAAAACTGGGAAACAAAAGGAAAGAACAGCAACAGAAAAACATAAAGTTCATGGAGGGGTGTGTACCCTGGACACTATACAGTAATTGTTGAGTCTGAAACTTCCTTTTCTTCATTTACATGGTCTGTCAAACTGTCAGTCATCAAGCAATTCATGTTTCACAGGAAAAGCCTGATGGGTGATGTTTATTTCCAGTACCAGCCCTTAAATATTTATTTCTACCAGTATAGCAGCTTGTAAGATCATTCATCAAAAATTTTGTGGTATTGTAATGAGTTTTGTGGAAAGCATAACATTCACAGAGATATTCAAAGACTTGGTTATTATGCTGTCAAATTAATCAAAAAAACCTTTAGACAAGCAAAAGCCAGACACTGACACATGCAATGAAAGACCTCATTTCAAGTTAAATAAGTAACGTCATTTACATTATATCTCTTTGCCAAGTGCAAGGTCACTCAAAATCAGCCACTGATATCTTTTTTTGTTTTTTTTAGATTTTTTATTTGCAACTGACAAATAAAGATGGCCAAGGGGTATCTGCTTTAGACTGCCTCAACACTTTGCAGAAAAGCTGGGGAAAAAGTGTAGCTCTGTGATTGCTTTTCTGTGTAAAGAATGAGGACAAAACCAACTTGATAGAATGAGTAAACAAAATGATAGAAAGTGAAAGTGTCCATTTCAGACAAGAAATAACATGCCTCAGCAGTAATGGGTACAGGAGCGTTGTATGTGGTTTCTGTGCAGGTAATTTCTTCCTTTGTTGGTATTATATTTGGATACAGGCAGTGCAAAGAGAATTACCTGCTCATTGTTTGTTTTTACCCAGATAACGCCTGACTCATTTTATCAAGGGATAAATGTTGTTTGCACACTCTTTTTGAGGAAAAAAAATAAAGGGAACAAAAGCCAACTCTGCTAACAGCTATGCTACATAGCAGATATACACTGAAAATATACTGTGTTTTACATAAAGGTGCTTTCAAGTGCAACCATGAGACCTTGATGTGTCCTTTAGTGAAGTTTAATCTATGTAGATTTAAGATCAGATCACAAAACAACACAAAACCTTATATAACCAATCATTGGGATTGGGTGCTAACAGCAGATCAAGTCTGAAGACTATGACCAAATTCTTCAAAAGGGACCAGTGCCGAAAGAAGCCTTTTAAGCAATATCTCTCCTTCAAATGATATACTAAGCTAAATAAGATAAAATAAATGCATTTACAACTAATTAAAAGGGCAAATACCCAATCTTCTTCATATGGAGTGAGTGACATAATGAGTGTTTGAATAGAAACATTCCAGTATATTCTTCTAGTGCAACACATCTGGCCAACAAATAAATTGTTCAGAGCACTCCATAGTTGTTGTGTTATTGAATCCTATGCCTGTAAACTATTTTTTTTTATCACGATTCAAAAGATCCACTGTGGTCTCGATCCCATGATGACAGACAATAAGAGAGGAACAGAATCAAGCTGAAATATTAAATTTATGGAGTTAGATTCATTTACTTGCCAGTGTTGAACCATAATATACAACTACATATTTACTTTGATGATATCCTCTTCTTTTTGCTCCTGTCTCTGTGCATGCAGAGAAGTGGAAGCATACCACTTGGGATAACCACAATTTTCCACTCAAGCTGAAACATTTAGCTTAACTCAAGCAGATGTGTCTTAGTTGCAGTTTGCACAGGTGAATCTTTGCCTCCATTTGTATCGTTTCAATGACATGCATTAGATTTTTTTGTTTTGTAATGAAACCAAATGGCAATCGCTGCATTTGCTAGTGAAACGTATACAATTATTCTCTCAGAGTGAGCAGAGTCCGAGTGGAGGGCAGAGTTTGAGCGAGTAGCAGAAAATGATAGGATGCAGTGTGTTAAGGTTAATGATGCACCATCCAGTAACATGAAGTGTACAATGGGTGTACCTCAAGGACTGGTGTTGGGATCCCTATTATGTAGTCTGTATATTAATAACCTTCCACAACAGTGTCACGAGGTAGAATTGCAAATGTATGCAGATTACACTGCTGTATAAACACATGCAAAACCAGCTGAGCTAGCAGATATAAAGCTAACTGCTGTGGAAATGATTATACAGTGGCTTGATCAATCATGTCTTAGTTTGAATATTGGCAAGACGAAATAAGTTTATTTTTCCAAAACCAATGTACAGTCCCCTAATGTTGATATTCTTATAAAGGGTGGAAAGATTGAGGTAGTTACTGAATTGATTGTATATTTTATGTAAAATTAAATACAACCTCATTAACCTTAGAAACCTTACAAATTCTAGATAAAAAGCAAATCCAATATCATCATTGTGGGATACTGGAGAAACATAATCTTCTGGGTTTTCTTTGAGAATTTTAGATTATATGAGAAGTGCATTGATACAACTCCACAGGCAGGTTAGCCTTGTTTACCTATCATGCATCTCTTTCACAGGGGAAAAAAGTCAGGAAGACCCAACTGTTTTTGATGCCTCTCTTTAGCCTGAAGGCTGGATATATAGCTTCTGAACATACTTCATACAAGCATGATGAAGATTTGAATTATGCATTAAAAGTGTACTGTATATGAATCAATTACAGACTATGGGAACAATAGTCAGAGTCTCGGTATGCTAACTCTCAAGCTCAGAGGCCCAAAAGGCTCTTTACCTTTTGTAATATAACCTTCATTGCAACAGTTCTGTGTCCAAAACTCAAAATGAACAAAAAAGTGCTTTCAAAGGAATGGGACAGGAAAGAAATCGAAGGGCTGTTCCCAGGGCTATAGTGTTTGGAGTCATTGTATTTGTTTTTGTATTTATTTCTGTGATTTATTATATCACAAATACTGTTAATAGGCATAAATGTTGGTCATGTTTCCATGATATTTATCCACTCTGAGTATAAAATTACATCTGTTAAACAACAGCCAGCTTACATTAATTGACTGAATGATTAAATTTACTGTTGCATATTAAATGCATTTTGTGCAAATTGTGTCACAGGATTCCCACAAGTGATTTGTGCTTGGTTTGTTAATAAAAAATCTATTCTTAGTCTCATACATTTTTCTGCTGTGCAGTTTACATTGACTGCATTGGACCATTTTAAGAAAACAACACTGGATTGTCAGACTTGTCGAGGGCAGACCTACTGTATGTGTGCTGAGCTCAACAGGGCTCTTATTTAATAAAGTTCTGGCAAGTTATATTTTATTGAATGCCTTTCCTTCCTTGTAAAAAACACATATCCCCACCAAGAATCCAACCAGGGACGTTGCATTTACACGGTCAGCATCTTAAACCCCTAAGCCACCAGGACACTTAGTTTTGTTTTTGCAAACTTTGAAACCTGCATTGTTTATATCCAAGATTACATCAGTTAGCATTTAGCTTCTTCTCCATCTTTTGTTGGAGCATTACTACATTTCTTTGCGTGTTACTACCTCCAACTGTTGATCAGTGGTATAGGATGGGTTGCATGCACTATATAATTTGCGTTACCGCCCTCTGCAGTCAGCAGAAATGTGATATGTCAAGGAATTTTCCTTCTTTAGGTTAAATGTAACAGGACACAGTGGTTCTTCAGGTCACACTCAGGTCATCTGTAAACCTAAAAGTATTAGGTCATGTACTGTCTCTTTCAGAGCAATAGGCACGTGGAGAAGTTTGCCTAGGAAGTCAGGTGATGTAGTATAAAGAGCGACAAAGTCTATGCAGCAAGGATGTTGGGATGGATTAGTGGGTCAAACGCTGGACTTTCACCAAGGAGACTGCTGTTTGCGTCCTGCATACATTTTTATTATTTTAACCCAAACCATGATCTTTTCGCAAACCTAACCAAGTACTTTTTGTGCCTAAACCTAACCAAACGTTGTGAAACGGTCACAGTTTGGTTAGGTTTAGGCACCAAAAGTACTTGGTTAGGTCAAAGACTTCATAGGGCACCTTTAAAAAGTCTATTTTTATATTAATATGAAATCAAACCACAGGGTGTCCTGGTGGCCAACAAGGTTTAAGTAATTACAACAAAACAAAGCCAAAAGGAGAGTGGATATAGGGAATTTGTCAGGTTGCCATGTGTTGTTCTGTGTCTGCTGGATAGGTATAAAAGGAAATTGTTTCCCCACACATTATCCATAACAACTTTATGAGTGATAATATGTCAGGTCAGCTGAGTTATCTGCTTTAAGGATTTGATTGTGTGTTCTTTCTTTTTGGTAATGTTTGTGACTTCATTTGATCGTTCACTTAAAGAAAGTGTTCATTTTGTTTGTAAAACTATTTGATGCTGTTGAGCATTGGTTGGTTTTATCTCCTCCAAAAAATTTGGAAACATAGCAAACAAATGCCTATAAATGGAACTTGTGAGATCATAATTTCAACATGGGAACTTTATTACACAAATATGCAAAGTGTTTCTCACACTTTCTTGCTGAGTCAATTTATTTCTGTGCAATGAGTGAGAAATTATCTTGGTAAGAATTCATGTCATTTGCATTGTTGTCTTCTAAATGTGTGTTTTATGGTGTTTTACGATATGATGGGTTTCTTTCTAAGACACATAAAAACCAATTGGAGTAGAACTTGAGCTTAACAAGCTTAAGCTTAGTTTCAGGTGAGGCCTGCATCCTTTTCTTGTTGACTGGCAACCACAGGCATTTAGTGCATGTGATGGCCTTTTAGTACAGCCATTAGGCTTAGTGGTAATTAAATCTCTTAGATCTAACAACAAAACATCAGTACTAGCTGTGCCGTGACAATTAAAACTGTTGTTTATTTGAACTACATTGCCATGCAATGATGATGTAAGTTTGACTAAAATAACAGGTATGTAGTATTATGTTTGAAGGTGTGATGTGTCTTATACATCTTATAAACATATATCACATTATGATGTCATGTAAGTCACTCAACCAGTCAAACAGCCTTTTTGTGTGAAAATAACATAAAAGAAACACAAAAAAAGTTTTTATTTAATGAGCCTACTGTAGAACAGAAACACATCTTTTTTTAAATCAAAAAACCAACAAAAGTGAATCATCCACAAGTGAGTGAAATAACTTTTAATTTGTAAACTGCCTCAGTCCTATTTTACTGACAAAGTGAAAGTTCTCAGTCATTAACAACACACACAATGAAGGCTAAAATCGATTCAGGAGTCCTCTGGAGATGTAATCCCTTCTTACCCTAAGCTCTAATCAATGTAACAAGCACGCTAGCATTTGTTCCAAGTTAAGTCTGCATCCAACTGTGTTTACATAACTGTCTACATTACTGGTCTTGAAACACCAGGTCAAAAACTACTTCTTCTTAGCATCTTTAGTTTGTTTGTTTTCCAACTATATGCTCCCCTGACTCATACAGTACATACATATAAAGGTAATACATTAACCAGTGAGTATTAAAAATTACAAGACTGGAGCAGAGAGCTGAAGAGGTGACATTTAAGCTTTTGCTAATTGTGAGAATTAAGTGATTGCCTCCCTGTGGAAAGGACAAGAGATGCTATTTTTTAAATATCCAACTGACTTGCATAATAGGAAAGAGGGACTGGAAAAGGTGATGCCAAATGAAGGATTTTGGTGTAACAAACCTCAACCTATCAGTACTCAACAGTACTCTGAGCTAATGAAAGAAGCAGGGACAAACTACTGAAACAATAATAGCTTTACCAAAACTCATATGTCAACCTTTAAATGTACATTTGATGTACATGTGCACAGTGTAGTGCAGACCTACCTGGCCCTATTCCACAAAGAGAAAAATCAAAAGCACCAGACCAGCAAACCACTGGAGACTCAAAGGAGAGAGAAAGCTCTTTTATTCTTTTTCTTTCTCCTTTAATGGCCAACATGGCCGGCACACAAACAACCATTGTTCTAGAGGTGGCTTAATGGGTGTGATTATAATTATCAACTGATTTGTATGGTTTCATGGTGACATTCTCGGCCATATCACCAAGCCCTCAGCACGTGCACTGATGCTGGAATAAAGTAACTAGGGTGTAGATTCATCTTTTTAATTGGTACAGAATATTGCAAATATCTTATTGAATATGCCACAATAAACTGCAACTACATGTATTTTTAAATGTATGTCAATATATTAGACCTCCGTATATGAAAAATATATTACAATTTTTAAGTCTCAGGAGTGAGCCTGGACTGTTAGAGCAGCCAGACTCCAGTGCTGAAGGCAGTGTCAATTTCTCTGGCAAAGCTCAGTGATTGGCACTGGATGGATGAGTCCAGCCTGAGGCAGTCCAGTGTTGCTGGATATCAATCACTGTTGATAAATAGCCCTCTCCACTGAAAACAAATGTCCCCTCTTTTACCACTGATTTAGATGAATCAGCCAAAGGACATCAACATCCAATTGGTCTGGCTTGCTATCCACTCATCAAAGCACACCTGTTAGCCATCTTTTAGAGGCAAAACAAATGTCCTCTAAAACGCTGGCAAGCTTAAAATTGAATTACTTTGAACTACATCGTCACCTACACAAATAGCACCTCTATGAAGACAGTCAGTCATTTCTTACACGTGTTAAACAATGGCATAGTAATTTACTAGAGTTTACTGCTTCTGACTTGCCCCCCACCCTCCCCTCCCCTCCTCCCGCCTCTCTCTCTCTCACTAACCATCATTCACACACTGAGGCTCTTCTTCGCTCGCAGTAAAAAGGCTGTCAGGGTGAAATCTAAATAGGTAATTATCTGACTTGTGTGAAGCAGAGAGGGAGAAGGAGGCAGCCAGCAGGTCCTCGAGACCGGCCTAAAATCAAGCCCACTTCTCAGCACAGGAATATTAATTGCAGTTCCACCTTGTGTCTGGAGCCTTTATTGGATCCCCTTGTTTTCACAAAAAAGCCAAAATGAGGGCAGCTTTTTCCCTTCACACATCCACCCATTGATTGTTTACTTAACAGGTTAGCATTTGAGAGGGGCTTCATCTCAGGCATTATTAATTGGGTCCCTAAACTGACAATGAATGCTGATTTTTTTCTCTCTCCCATATTAGTCATTTTCCTGTGCGTGTGTGTGTGTGTGTGTGTGTGTGCGTGCGTGTGAGAGAGAGAGAGAGAGAGAGAGAGAAAGACTGGTTGCCCTATACTTATCCTTGCTTCTCACGAACTCAATAGATGTCTCTTTCTGGTGGCTTACTGCCCCCAATAGGCCATAACAGTGAAAACCAAAACATGAATGAGAATGGACTCTACTCTAATGCTATTGCCTGGCTCATTCTATATTTGAAAATACTGGCATTGAGGAAATATTATCTTGGCATCAGAATGAATTAAAACAAATGCTCAAAATAGACCCTGGACTACGCTGTAACACGTACAAATTTACATATGCTATGTACAGTATGTTGTATGTGAGTGTAAAAAGGAATCATATACAAGTCACCGACAGTGTGAGATAAATCTGTAAAACTGTACATAGCTAATTGGCCTTATGTAATTTGATTTGCATGCATTTACTTTGTTTCTATAATTATAACATTGTAATTTTAATTCAGGCAACTATGTCCATGTAGAGACATTGATGTCTAGTAACTATAGTGAATTATATGAAATGAATGTAGCATGATTTAATTAATTGTGGGAATAGTGCCATCAGAGATACTCCTTGCAGAAAGTTAGTAATAGCAGTGATAGACCTTTTTCACAGAAGCCATTTTGACATGTCACAGCAGGAAAAGTACACGTGTAAACAACAACATTAATGATGGCTGAATTCCATTCAGCTGCTTTAGCATCAGGGCCCTGGTATTCTGCGTGGCATTGATTACTCGGACACTTAAATATGACAGAGCCATCGTTAACGTTATTAGTCACACCTGTGCTTTTCCTGCTATGACAAGTCATAATGTCTGCTGTGGAAAAGCCTTTGCTGTATCACTCCAGGTGACACCTGAGGACAGCAGCAACTTCATTTTGCCATTAGCTTCTTTAGTTGTATGTTGTACTTCCATTAATTTGCATTACCTCCAATACTCATAATAACCCCAACCTACCACATAGGGAGTTCAATGAACCACACAAAATAGACAGCTCAATGAGTTCAGTAGGAGTATGTGACTACGGGAAATCTTATAGCGCAGTTTAATGGAATACAACCCTGACAGATTCACAATTTCAGTATGTTATGGTGCACATGGACAGTTCAAACACATGCTCCTCATTGATCACATATCACATCTCATTTCTCTCACAGTTTCTGTTGTGTCTGTTAGATTTGCCTGAGGTCATACCACCTCACCTCCTGTCTCAGTGTGGTCTGGAGCCTCATGACTGACTGGTAACAAATGATCATCCTCCTGGCTTCTCTCTGCAGCCCGGCTGAAATAGCCCACAGTGGCTGGCTGGCTGGCTGGCTGCTGCTCCCATACAGACCTAATGGAGGGGGGAGACGACTGGAGATGGATTCCCTCTGTCATTCTCCACTCGAGCATGCCAGACTCTATTTGAAGAGATGGGCCATGTTTGAGTCCACATCTCTAATTAGCCACACAGTCCTTTGCCTTGTTCAGAGAGCTATTATACCGCCTAATAACAGCCACTGCAGAGCCCTGAAAGGAAATAACTAACACTGAGTTTAGAGATGCCATTGGCTTGAAGTCCAAAATAAATGGGAGCACAGAATTGCATTTTGTAAGGATTTGCAAGTATGCAAATAGCATTATAAGGAGATGCGGTATGTGTGCATAAGCAAGAGTGTCCCGTAACAATGAGAGAAATGCCAGAGAAGTGGGTCTCAGATGATTAAGAGCTGCCTCTTTCCCCAGGCGTCTTTGTCTCTAGAGACACATCATCTTCCTGATAGTTTCTAGGCTGAGCTTCGGCCCTGCGACAGATGACAGAGAGAGACGCCCAGCTACTCTTCCTTTGTCTGGTTCAGGAGGGCAGACCGCTGCATCTAGCTTTATTTATCTTACAAATGACTCTATCTCTAGGCGCTGGTGTTTGACTTCACAGCTGGATGATTGAGAGGGTGTAGAACTGATCTGATCTCCACACTCTTCCTCTCTGTCTGCTGTAATTTATTTCCCTCACAGACACTTAAAATTCATGAAGCCTCCTCCCATTAGTTCCAAAACAGGTATTTTTCTTCACTTGCCAACTCTCATAGAACATGGCGATAATCACATTTGATCTGGTCTGCGTTTCAGTTCCTATTCTATTAAAAGATACCTCTGTGTAATCAAGAAGCCCCTGTGTGTTTCTGTCTTTCATTTTCTTTTCTTCAACAGACAAAAACATGATCCTTCATTTCCTAATTAACCAACACAGGGGCTTGTAAAGGAGAGAATATAAAATGAAGCATAGATTGTCCTCTGAGTAGAGGCAATTAGCATCACAGGTTGCCTAAATAGTTGTTTCTCATTGTTGCCCTGGTGTTTTTTCTTTTTTTTCTTTCCTTACCTCCTATGGAGACTGACCTATATGGAGAAGAAATGTCAAGCGTAAGGCAGGGAACAGATGAGAGAAACAGAAGAGAGAGGAGACAAAAGCAGACCAAAGCCTGCACTCAGATCCACTCATGCAGGAAATGGAAAGAAAAAATAAGACCCACTCTTTTCTCTCTATGCACCCCTGGAGAGGTCACCTCCTCTCACAGTTACATGGTGAAAGCAGTCAGATGTGTGTAAGGTGCCACGCCGCTTTTCTGTTTGCTAACAAGATCAAAGCCTAATTACTACCAGAGAGAATATTTATAGCTGTGTATCTTTTGTATTACGTATGACTTGTGTAGAGGTCCAACTGTACAACTGTATTACCAGGCTGTAGATGTAGGTGGCGAGACTTGAGCTATGTTTTCATGCAGTTTTCTTTGTTCTTATCCTGCAGTCACATGGCAAGTGCAGTGGGCACTGGCCTTTAAAACACAAGACTTAGATGCCAGCTGCCACAAACTGTGACACCTTATTAACTTGCCATATTTTAAAACACTACTTCATTATATGCCAACTATTACAGAGGCTTTAAAGCAGGATTTGGCTGCAATGAATCCACCAGGATGCTAACACATCCCTTCAGAAAAAGTTAATAAAAATACACAGCACAATGTGTGAAGCTTCAGGTGTAAGACTCTCCTTGTTTGCTCCAGTGATTAAAAGCCAGTAAATAATGTCACTGCATCTCTGAAGGTTTATGTCACTATCACTGCCATCTGTAGATTGAACTTTGCTTTGCTTTACTTGATGTCTACAGCAAGTAGTGCGTAAGAGCTACCATTAACATAAAAATTCACAGTCAGGCCACAAAGCTTTTGCTGTTCATTTTATTCTGTCAATCAAGCAGCATGAGCA
The DNA here is from genome assembly GCA_008360985.2 of Macquaria ambigua. Lineage (NCBI taxonomy): Eukaryota > Metazoa > Chordata > Actinopteri > Centrarchiformes > Percichthyidae > Macquaria > Macquaria ambigua. The sequence continues at coordinate 35,885 of VMKM01000306.1, forward strand.
GCTTCTCAGGAGATATGCTGAGGTAACAATTTATGAAGACTGACAACCCGGTTGAGAAGATGTGCGAAAGGAATGACGGCCACTTAAGAAAAAAAAGGTGCCACTTGCACCTAGAAATATACATGATTGCCGCTAGAGATACTACGCAAGCAAATGTTTGACATTTGTGTCATACATCCACAAAATCACATCTCTGGTGGTCCCGTTTTTCACTTTCAGTCTTTAGCAGTGTTTTAATCTCTGTAGTATTATTTCATCCTATTAATGGTAGTATGTCTTTTTTTTTTTCTTTTTTCCACTAACAAGACGTGACTAAGATGATGTTATTGTAAGCGTTTTCATATGGGTTGACAAGGACTGAAAGAACTGACAGTGAGCTTCTGGGATATAGTGTTGTGTCTTTATTCTTTGAAGATTTGGCTTTGATAACAGACACACATGCTGGCACTTATCCCCAGCAAATACAGGCTACTTAACATTAAAATGTACACCACCTCTAGATTAGCCCCTGGCTATGGCCGGTGGTGAATACACAATGGACGAAGAGACTGACTGTAAGACAACAACTCAGACTGCTGTTTGAATTATAAAAGCAGATATTGGTGGTAGAAATACTGAATTTAATTGAGATTCAATACAATGAGCCAAAAACCAATTCAAGTTTTTATTAAAATACAATGGCCATAAGCCTGAAAGGCTGTCAAGCTAGTTACCCTACATAATAATAATACTGACAACCTTTATACACTCAGTTGCCAGTTATTTGGTACACCTACGTAATACAACAGCAATAAATCTTACCTTCAGAGTTTCTTCAAAGGCTGTTGTTTGTCATTTTCTGTGGTGCTGTTGTGTCCTGTTATAGTTGGTGTCTCTTGATGTCAGTAGGGTGGACAAAATATTGTATTATCGCACCTCACTTTTATTGGGCCTAATTTTATTTAGCTAGAAATCTATAGTGGTTTGGCTTGTGTCCTCTGGGGCTTATGTGAATGAGTAACATCATTTTGGACTCCAGGGACACAGTTGTCTCAGTGATCTCATGGGTCCAAACAAAGGGTCTTATAAAGGCATAACATATCACAACAATAATATAGACAAGAAATAATATCTGAGAAATGTTTGAATAAGTGGCAGACTGAAAACGTATTTTTTTGCTAAAACTCACTTTCCACTTGACCTTTGACCAATTCGGAGATGTTTGCTCTTGTGTGAACTTTGATTCATGACCTTTGAAATAGCCATCAAGCAGAAATCGCAAGGTCACGGCCAGTATCAACCTGCTGCTACTGTTTGTATTGAGCTATGTGTAGGGACCAAGACCTCTCTAAAGGTAATTTGTCACATTCATAAGTAACTAGCTTAAATTCCACTGGGGCTCCATGTTTCACTAGTGTCTACTGGAGAAATTTCTCAAACTGCCAGGCTGTAACTACACTTTGTCAAGGTGGACGCTTGAGGTCAAACATGTATGTTTGTAGGTCCACAAGGTGGTCTGTTGATGATGGTGAGAGTAACCCCTCTACCAATGGCCCCTTACCAAGTCACACAGGCAACGCTGTTAATTCAAGCTTTGGAGGAATAGTTTGTGATTTTGGGGAATATACTTATTTACTTTCTTTTTGTGAGTTAGATAAGAAGATCCCTGCCAATCTCATGTCTGAGCTTTAAGTGTAATGCTAGAGCCAGGAGGCTATTAGCTTAGCTTAGCATTAAAATTGGAAGCAGGGGCTAGCATGGCTCTGTCAAAAGTTCAAAAATATACCTACCAACATCTCTAAGTATTGGAAGCACATTGTATCTCCGTTGTTCAGGGGAGTTACATACTGTAACTATTTCTTGGCAAACAGCGGTGACTTTTTAGTCTCGGGTGCTTGCCTGAAAACCTTGACAAGAATTGATTACAGCATGTAAAGTCATCGTAAAAACAACACAAGGTGTTGGTAGGGTTTTTTTTTTTTTTTTACTTTGAACAGAGCCAAGCTAGCTGTCTATTCCTGTTTCCAGTCTTTATGCTAAGCTAAGCTAATCACCTCCTGGTACTAGCTGCATTTTTACTGCACAGATATCAGAGTGGTATCAGTCTTCTCTTACCTCTCAACAAGAAAGTGAATCAGTGTATTTCCCAAAATGTCAAAGTATACCTTTAATAAAAAATAAAACTTTAATATCGACCTTTGGCTGTAGATTTACCAGATCATTTTCTTCCATTCTGAAACCTTATCTTGTTTGCTTCCTCTCAATAGCAGGACATTTGTAGACCTATGCTAAGAGTTTCTCTTCTTTAATAGATTCTTTTCAAATGACAGAGTGTGTTGTTGTTATCTGGAGAGAAAAGCTTGAGAAAGTCCAAACAAAGGCAAAAATTAGTCTATCAAATTCAGAAGAGGAAATTCTGGGGAAAAACACTGCTTTGAAAAAATGAAAAGTTTTGAAAAAACACAAACATCAAGCTGAACCGTAAGTACTAAAAAAATCATCAAGCTGCCATTCAGTGGTACAACCCACCACAACAATCTGAAATAAGAAGGGTTCTACAAACAACCACAAACTCTTACCCCAAACAAGCACTACTTCAACATCAGATTTCACTTATCATTTAAGTTTCTGTGGCCTCAATATTTGAATGGTATTCAAGTGATGCACTGCAGTAGCAGCACTGAATTGAATGAATTACCTTCTGGAATGAAGTGCACAAAAACACTGACTCGAACTGTGAAGATATATTTTCAGTGCACTAATTATGCTTTTTATGTACCTGTATGTGCACTCTCTCTCTCTCTATGTCTCTTTCTCTCTCTCAAGTAAACACAGATGCAGGTGTAGAGGTAGAGCACAATTTTCTTCTGGTATATTATGAGTGAGAAATTTACTGAGAAGACAATGTCTGTCTGACTTAAGTTCTAATGGTGTCTACATCTGTTTAAAAGTAGCCTATTTGTATGAATTACATTCACATACAGCTTATTTTATTGGCCAATACATTTCTGTGGATATGCCTGGTTATTTTTATATTATCAACCTAACAACATTTGTAGTCACATTTCTTTGCCAAGGCAAAGTATTAATCTTGTACATACTGTATCTGTCTCCACTCCTGGCAACTAAAGCATGCTTTTATGGTTATGGTTATGTTAAGGCAACTCAAAGCACTTGGTTAAAGTTAGGGAAAGCTCATGATAATGGTGGCATAAGAACATCTCAGCAAAATTTTGCCAGTGAACGTAATCCAGGCAGCAGCATGTTTGCTCCAAAGCCTATTAGCTAATGCAAATTAGTTGTATATGAACAGATACAGTAGGAGACACTGTTGCCAAAATAGCACCTTTGTATGTTCCCCCATCTTGTCTGTCTATCTTTACTGTCTTTACCATTTAACAGGAATATGCAGAGATGCTATGTATGTTTTGTAACTGTATTTGATCATAAAACCAGTGTAATTCTGTTGCTTCTGTGTTTGGATAGACTTCATATTAAAATGTGGTTTTCACTCAAATAGTAAAAATCAATCTCCAACAATCAGACAAGTGTAAAACACTTAAAAGTCAAATTCAAGCATGTCAATGTCTGTAGCGATGAGCAGCAAGTCATTAATTGTTATTCTTCATGCTGATGTGAATGCAGACCTTTACCCTCGTCAGAGCTAACAGGGTGTCAGCAGCTTCATGCAAGGGTACACCTGTGACTTACTGCAGGGCTGTCAGCAACAAGGATCAACTGCTGCTGGGACAAGTGACAGTGACCAGAGTCTTTGTATTGTAATGCAGGCCCAACCACTCATCACAAGCAGCATCTGAATTAATGATTCCTTCACCTTGAACACCATGGTGTGCTGCAAGGCATCTGATGTGGAGACAGCCGTGACTATACAGGCATGGGCTGCCGAGTCCAGGACTGCAGATCTGTAAAACAGGAGTCACTCTGCTGACTGGTCCTCCGGGTTCTTCAGGAGTTGATTGACAGTGAAGGGTTGTCTTGCCTTAAAAAGGTATATTTTCACCTTGGCTGACTCTTACCTAACTATAGTTGATATCCATCCATTATCTACACCACTTATCCTTTAGAGGGTCACGGGGGGGCTGGAGCCGATCCCACTTGACATTGGGCGAGAGGCGGGGTACACCATGGACAGGTCGCCAGTCAATCACAGGGCTGACAAATAGAGACAGACAAACATTCACGCTCACAGTCACACCTATGGGCAATTTAGAGTCGTCAATTAACCTAGCTGATATGTGGTTAAAAAAAAAGCTGGTGGAACCTTGACGTTCAGTGCGGTATTAGTTTTGGGAGAACTGGTAGGGTTATATTACAGCTTTGTTAATGGCTATTAATTTTTACAGTTACAACATTGTTAACCCTTAAATGCATGGGTGTTTTTTCAAACATTCCCACGTACCTCAGGTCTGTAGCAAAAATTCCCATTTACTCTATCCGTAGAAATAGCTTTGACCCAAACCAAGCAGCAGCAAAATGAATCACAAGTTTGCACAAACAGACTCAGAAAAATAATATAAACTCTGTACTCTCCTCCTTTTAAAAAATTGTGTCTGACAGTCACCATCAGAGGTTGTTAGCAGAGAAACTTTCTCACATCGATCTGGTCTCACTAACGAGGCACAATTCAGTTAAGTTGATGGGTTTTGAATTCCACAATAAACTCAATAAAATATGATTTCTGAAAAAAACAAACAAAGCTGAAATCAGATAACCCGTTTCACCATCTGATAGCTGTTATATCCAGAAAAACATTTTGGCCAATATTAAATTTCACTATGGGACAAATGCCTCACATTACTTCCTCTGGAATCAGATATTTCATCTTTTCGATCCTTTAAACAGTTTAACTTATCTTAACAATGTGGATATCTGAATTCAAACTGACACCAAAGCTCTCCCAGCACAAGGCATGTTCATCAACCTGCTGCTGCAGTGGAAGGGAGACAGGTGTGCACTGTTTTGGCCAATCAGCCTGGCGATTATCCCTCTGTAAAGGGCCATCGGCAGCGGCAGCCCTGACAAGCGATGGGATTAGTGAGAGATGCAATTAAGGCCTCAACAGGGAATCTGTGTCTGACACACACAGATAGGATTGTGGCTGCATCTCCACACATACATACATTATGCTCAAACTGTGAAGTGGAGAGCTCACCTTGAGTCACATCAAATGACTTCGCCGTGAATTTATTTGTCTGTGTGTCTGAGTTGGTGGGGAGCCTGAATGCTTGGTTTCTGGCTATTACCTACTGCATTCACTGCTGCAAACCAATTATCACATGCAAATTAATAAAACTGGTATAGGATTATCTTTGGAATAATAATATGTGACAAAGATTAAGCGGTAGGCCACTGACACTCAGATCCTTCAATACGCATAGGAAATGGTCTGTAGTTCAAAGCATATTTCACATTAGATATTCAATATGCAAACAACCGTAGAAAAGGAAAGAAATATACCTTAGTTGAGATTGAGAATAAGGTCAATGATGTTTCATATCACATTCGTTTCTAAATTATCTAGCAGGTCATTGTAGCTGAGTGTTCAGGCACAGTCAGAACAGAATTTGCAAGTTCAGTTTTACTCACTATGAACAAAACACGCAGGACTGGAAATGTGGGCAGGGTTTCAAGCATTAGGCCGTATTCAGACTGACTTTAGCCTTGCATTAAAAAACTCAGCCTTCTCATTCATTTCAATGGGACCAGTCCGACGGCTCAGCAGTGGTTCCAACGCAGAGGGCAAAAAAGTTGAACCAGGCTCAACTTTTGCTGCAACGCAACACATCGTCATCTGGCAAGGCAAATCAAATTCATGCAAGAGCTAATTCCGGGTAGATTACTTTGTGGCAGTATTGTACTGTTAACCATGTAATTGTTGTGACAAAAGATAAAACAGTTGCCGCCGTAATAACTTTCCACTTTCACCTCTGTGCAGTGTTTTGGCATCTGATAGACTCGTGGGTCTGTCACTCAAACTGGACTTCCTGGATCCTATTTCATGTCTCACCAGTATCTGAAGCAACGTGCTCCCACCAGCACAGCCCCACTGTTGTTATAACACAGGGCTGTTTTCTGTCTGAACACCCACTTATATGCTGTAGCTAGCATGCCAATAGTATTATGCAGGTGGAAAGTTCTACGCTGTTTGATCAAACATCAATTTTATTTTTAGTTACTAGGGTTGCAAAGGGTCGGTAAATTTCCGGAAAACTTCTGGAAATTTTCCAAGGGAAGTTAAGCTCAGGAATTTTTAATATATTTTTATATAAATAATTTTTTAATATAAAAATCAGACCTTTTAATAGTGAATTTATTTGGGGGGGGGAATACACAAAAAAAAGCAATACTAGGTCTTACGGCATGTTTTGCTTAATACTATGCTCATTTAATTGAATGGTAACCATGCACTGCATTCAGCAGCGCACAATTCCATCACATGTACAGACAATTTGCCAGCATCCCATTAAACAGGAATTCAGTAAAATGACAACCCTCTGCATGCACAGTGCATTCTCCCATCACATGTGCAGCCCACACTACTGCACTGTCTGAGCCAAAGAACTACATGCTTTCAGGTAACTTTTATTTATATTACTGGAGTGAATATATGACGTTTCAGTTAACCAGCCGATATTAGCCTAAAGCAAAGTACACAGTTTATAACTTGTTAACATCCTCTGCTAGGTTTTGCTAGCTAGCTGTTACCATGTGGGATGTAGCTTGATTGAGCATACTAATTAAGGAGTTTTAATGAATCTATTTCCATTCATTCTTCATTGTAAATCATGTATTTTATAAATTAGTTCTTCACTTTAAACCCTATTATATAAAAGTATTGTTGTCTTTTTTTGGAGGGGGGTCATGGGGTCATGTTTTTTTTTCAACTAAATTGTTGAATTTTTCATTTCTATTAGAAGGGTTTATGTCTGCTTATGATGTGGTAAAATGTTTGTTTCTATCTGCGTATGACATGGTAAATACAACCTGAGCAAATAACCCCTATATTTTCATTTTATTCCCATTATTTCACATGAATTCCCGTTAATTCCCATGGAAAGTTTCCACCTTGATAATTCCCGGAATTTTGCAACCCTAGTTACAACTAGGTTTTTGTTGTCCTCTTTCCTTCTCCCTGCACATGTTGCTTTCACCATGCAGTAGTATTAACAATGATATAAACAATTAGTACTTCTTGAACAAGAGGCAAGTCCCACTCTGTCTTTTAAATGACTTGGACATAGACTCCTGCCAATCTACCAGACTCAGCCAAAGCTTGCAGCAGAAACAGAATTCTTGAAGTTGAGCAAGCTGGCGTTGCTTTCTCAGAAAGTATTTTTGATTGCTCCATCAGCCAACCTTGTACTTCTTTTCATGTCCCCAATGCTCTCAAAGCTGTTATGTGTGTCTCCAATTATTGCCATCTCCTTCCCTGGCTCGCTCTCTACACACTCACACTTCTGCCCTCGCTTTCCTCCACTCCTCTGTCAATGGATACTCTTTACAGTGTAAGGAGATGCCGCTCATCTCCATTGTAATGACCTCCACTGAGACGCGGTGAAGATGTTTGTAAATCCCCAGCTGTTTGTTGGAGGACTTTGCTATATTAATAAAGACTTGTGACACAGTGTAGCGAGCAGATCAGCCCCTTGTTATCAGTTTGCATGCCATTGCAGAGATGCCAGCATCCAGATGAGGGGTCATTTGCAAACGCTACAAAGGACACTGCTGCACTGGGTCCCAAAACCTTTTCAAAGACCCTTTCAAGCACTGTTGAAGCTTATAATTAACAGCCTTGCAGAGACTTATGCCATATTCACATCACATACAATCCAGTGTGTGCACAAGCTGCCGGTGGAGAAAAACATTTAACTCAGCCTCGTAGTGGTAATTAAAAGTATGATGTGAGAATTTTTGGAGGCTCTATATCTCCCACCTGGTGTCCCATATTGCAAAAGTGTGTCAACATAGGCAGTAAACACAGCCATTAATCAACATATGTCAGCAGTCCTACATAATGTAAATCAAAAATGATTGGTGATAATACACAACATTAATACAGTTGGCTCTATTTACAAAAATAGAACCGACAATAAAGTCTTGCACTAAGCAAGATTTCCGTGTGAAGGTCCAACATATTAGCCCACATCACAAAGTGGGGCTGCAATGGAGGACAACATCCCATCTCCACTTGCAGAACTGGGAGGCAGAATTGAAAAATGTCCAGAAGTAATTCCTCAATAATTATTCAAATAATTATTTTAAAGCATAAATAATTTCATACATGTGTCCAGGTTTACAGGTTTAGATAATGGATGGGTCAATGGTTGGACAGCTATTGAATGCAACACATTAATCAATGCCATTATATATTTTATAACAACATCCTACAGCAAAAAAGACACAGAATCCTCCTCAGAGTTTGTGTTTTTTATTGTTTGGGCAGGCCTCAATTTTTATTTTTATATAACCATCAAAAAGCTGAAAACTCTTTAACCCCAACAATCATTTTGTCCATATTGTATTGTAGTAGACATACTAAAGTAGCAAGTGAATAAATGTTTAATTCTTTTCAAACATATAAGATGCTTTTTTTCCCAAATCCAATAAATATTTGATTCTTCTCCAATATTCAATAAATGAAATGATTCTCTATATTTAATACATGTTGGATTCTTTTCCAATATTTACCAAAAGTTTTGTATATTTAATGAAAGTTATATTTTTTGTAATATTTAAAATATGTGTGGAGTGTTTTCCAAAGGGTGCATTTCTCTCATCTTCTCTGTCAAATGTTCATGTTCAACATCTGATGTTATGGGTCATGAGTTTGACTTTCTCACTTTCTGCTGGTGGGCTTCAGTCTCGAGTATCTGTATTTTTGTTTTATTATTTTTAGATATGAATTTATACATTTCATATTTTATTTTTTATTTATGATGCATAGTATAGAATTTTTCATTCCCCCTCTGGTAAACCAAGTGAATTGCTAAATATTATGTATCAGGTGGCTATTCTGGAATGAAAAAATAGTCTATAGTCGAGCTAAACCTCCACTGGAGCCTTTAGGCAAAAGATAAACTAAGAGAAATCTGTGATAGTTTAACCCTATCTCCAGACAGAGTGTTGATATTAGATGATTTTGTAACACCCCAGATTATGTTCAATGACAATGTTTTCCAAATGGTTTATTTCTACCTTTGCATGGTAACTAACTACAGTGTAGAATTAGACATTTTCAGACTTTGTGACAGTAAACAATGCACGCCACTACAAATCTGGTGCACACTAGCCTCGATGCAGTTGTAAAGTATGTTAGGTGCACTTTAACAACTGATGTTACAACATATTAGCCAATGAGAAATGAGAAATTATTGAACCTGCATTAAATTGATTTTTTGGCCACTTGGGGGCAGCGCAACAAGTTGTAAACACAAAACTGACATATTATTGACTTATGGCACACATGTTAGCAAAAACACTGCCTATTAAACATTCAGTAGACACCGAGCAACATTAGCATTTATTTGGAGTCGTGTTTCTAGTGACCTGACAAATGTAAGTTCAATATTCACTCTCCTAGCTCTGTTATGGTTTTCGCAAACTCCTGAGTATATCTCGGTCGTTAGTTGCTAAATGCTCCACCAGATAGTTGCTAACTTTGTCTGTCGTTTGCCATTGCAGGCCGTAAAACCAAGACAAAGAGCTGAAATATGCTAAAATGCTCCGTAGAGCTGAAGGGAACTGCAGACTTGGTGATCATTTTCTGTGTGTTTGTGACTATTAATAACGTCACTGTATTCACACATACTTTTAGAATATCCACAACTACAATAATTAAAAAAAGAGCATTCTTCCCAGGTATACCTTTTTATGTTCAATAAAAGTCACTGTTCCTGTGGTGTGTCTGAAAAGCCTGTATTGCAGAACGCACTTGAAAGTTTCCTAAAGTGGGGAAAATTGGGCTTCTAATGACATGCTGTCAGTAATGAATGTCAGTGGCCAGATGCTTGCAACACAGCCTGAAAATGAAATTGGCACTTTTCTAGCAGCATTCCTGCCAGGCCCGAGGACTCGCTACCTCCTATTTAATCTGTCACACACAGCCATTATATGCAGCAGTGACGATTATGAAAAAAGATCTGCATCCTTCCGAGGGACCCTGTGTACTCTGTGGTTGATTAAAAACAAATCCCAGAAAGTCATTGGAATCCATTAGAATCATTTCTGGGGATGTCATCTGTCTGACATGTGGTAACCCTCAGTGGCAACCACAGATTCACTGGCATCTTTGGGTAATAGTAGAATCATCTCTGTGAGGCCACACTGTTGCAGGTAAAAAGAACTAACTGGAGATGCTGGTTTAAATTGGCCAATACTCAGTTAAGATAGCAGAGATGACGACTGCTAAATAGCTCTTCTTTTTATCTTTCTAATCCTTACACCCTTTAAGAAAAATTGTCTCAGGTTATGAAAATTTTCTCGATGAGAATATACCATCAAATACATAGTTTCATTAAAAAATGATGATAACATAGCAGTGATGTTTGCCTAAAAGAAGCAAATGTAGCATTTCGTTAGTGGGCTTGTATCAGCTGCTTCATACATACTTCTCCATTAGTGGTTCACTCGTTGATGTTGCAACACCCTTCACTTCCCAAACCTTCTCCTATTGTGTTGAAGTTTTGTTCACTAATATTTCTTCTTCTTGTATATTTATTAATGGGGGATACGTTCTCCCAGCAGAATCCTTGTTGCTGCTCTGATTCCTTGAAAGCTCCATCAAAGAGCAGAGCCATTATTGTTTGAGAGATTTACCATCAAGTCTTGGCACGTTGAGTGACACAAAATATTGCTTGGCAGTCGTTAACAGTGACCTTTCATTTGGTGCTGGCTTTTATGGTTGCCATTATTGAGATGTTATTATGATCATTGCTTTTACGGCTGCATTTTGGTTCAAGTTATTTTAAAAGATGAATGTCATTTCGAAGACATTCAACCCAGACTGTCCTGCAAATACTTCTGTTTGCCCTTGTAAGAGCATTAGATAGTAAATCTTGTGTATAATGGGCATTATTACAGTAAGAGTTCAATTAGTGACTTTCTGGCCTGTTGCAATTAACCTGTTCACTTGAGATTCAATTAAGACACTCAAAGCTTCAAAGCTTTTCTTTGCATAATTTTCTCTTGTTCCTCCCAACAAAAGTGTTGGAATCTTAAATGTGCAGAAGGAAGAGGAACAGAGCAGCCCCTCCAGGCCTCATTAAAAGCAACATTGAGCTTCCCTAAGTAAACTGAACTCTCCCCTTCCGGACTGGCAAGGTTTTGTGAACATATTAGAGCCTCCTCGGGTCCCCTCTCAGCCTGATATCGGCCTCCTGCATCAGCTCCTCTCCTGGAACACTGCAGGCTGCAACAATCAATAAAGAGCAACTTCATAAATTGGAAATATCTCCTCCATAAAAACACTTACTAGCTACTGTTTTAAAAAAGGCTGGCCGTGGTGGAAATACTTGATTTAAAAGCATTAAATGCTGAATGACACCACATCGTACAGCAGGTAAAGGTAATGGTCTGTAATCCTCTGTAATGGTCCCAGGAGACTAACTGAGTCACACCAATTACCTGATAAATCACACAAATACCCAACTGCATAAACTAATGGCCAGAATTCTTGCAGATTTCTGAAACTAGCTCAGCACTGAGTTGCCTTCTCTGACAGGTTTTAAGGATGGTTGTAAGAGACGCATGTCAGAACAATTAGATTATACATTTTTTTGCCTCCAACGTCCAAATTCAGAGGGGACCCTCTTCACTCGGGGTAGATATCAAAAATAAGTGGAAAATATCTAGATTCAGAGATCCTTAAAGAACTTCGGAATCAATATTTTTTCTCGGTGACATGGCTGTTGCGCAATGACCTTCAAGTGGCAAATGAAATTACTGCACGTATAAGATAAGGAGGCTAGAAAGCATCTTGACCTGTAATGTTAAAGATTGTGCTGCTGGGTGCTCGTTGGATTAAGAACAGTCTTAATGATGTGGGTCAAAAACACAGGCACTCAAAAATCACCCGGCAATCAGTTCAAATGCCAACAGTGGGTCTCTGGCACAGCTTTCAGTGGCCTATAAATTACCCAAAGAAAGGGAAGGAATGTAGATACTTAGAGCAGGAACTCAACAAAAATGAGGGTGAAAAGGTCATCAATATATCACAGTGCCAAATGCTTGAATAATAATGCTGCTTTATCAATGTTTGTGTGTAGTTTTGCTTCCAGCAGGAGTAAATTACGAGCAAGAAGGTGAGTGAGTGAGTCCAAATCCAGAAATTCAACACTGTGCTACGTAATTGAGTCACTGGTATTGATCAGTAACCCTATTAACCCCTTTTGCAGTTAGATTAATCTGGATATCTGTCCTTTAATGATCATTGTGGTTTAATTCAGCGTGGGAGGAATAGGAATGCGTGTCACTTTTAAGATGTGCAAGGTAAGGTGGTGCGATGCAGTGTATCCCTGGAGACAAACTCTTTTCTATCTGGCTGCTCTCTCTCCACAGTCATGTCTCCATGATGTCTCCATCTCTGCTGCTATCAGTTAATGAAGCCCGGTCTGGAGCGCAGAGCAGCACTAAACCAATCTGCAGGACACACATGAGGAGCAGAGGGGATTTGTGGACAGCGAGACACTCACAGGCAGTTAGCTTGGGGGCATCGAGCTTCAGTTTGCGATCTGATAGGATATCTTTGACTCTACATACCAACTGGAAAAACCTAAATATGGTATTAGAATATATTGCCTCCAGATTTACTGTATGTTTTAAGCGTGGGCACCAAGGAGGCGTGTTGCTGAAGTGTAAAAGCCGTCTGTAATTGAGTTGGCAGCAAGACCTCTAAAACGAAACAAGTGAAAAACGTCGAAGATAGCTGGGGAGGAATATTCCCCTAAGGTGTCTGCATTGCACCAATAAGGAAGAAGCCGAGGCCTGTGGGTGGAAGGTGCAGTGAGGTTCACTGAATTCCACACAAGCCCATCAGTCTGAATATGACTTCTCCAGAGGGAGCGGATCCCCCACACTCAGCTGTCTGCGGTGAGCTGTTTTTCTCTCTGGGGGTAATTTGTGGCATCGCATAGTGAGACATCAATTCTTTCTGACGTGTTGTGTAGAGAAAATAGGAACATTTAAAGGCCTTTATTTGTCATCGTTTTTCCTCAGACAAATTTATTACCACGGAGGTCGCCAGCCTTGAGACACCCAGCCCAGGGTTAGTGTATATCTTTTTCATGCTCGTGTGAGTGGCTCTCTCCGCTCAGGATTGGACTTTGTAAATACCCAAGTGTTTGCATGCACTCAGTTGAATGAAAACGAAATGAAGCATACTTACTAATGTTCTGCCTGTTAAACTCGTTGACATTCTGTTGTACTTTTACTTTTGTTATTTGGTGATAACAGATAAGTGGAGCACTCAGCTTTTCTGACGATCATGTTAAAACACTTAGGAGCCTAAAACCAAAGTGGTGTATCAGCACACTGGACAAACTGTTAATACGCTAAGTGGGCTGCATGACAAATATCATAAAGTGTGAACATCGCTGACTGCAAATTAGCAACACTGCAGAATATATTAAACACATGATACCTAATTTATTCATATCTTTGATTTCACAGCAGTTCCAGCTTGCAGCAGCTTCTCAACAGTTGGCAGCAAAGTTAAGAATGAATACACAGTGCAGACAGCTTCCATGTCAATTTGACTTGGTTTCTCAAACTTCTCGCTTGAATAGATACTCCATCTGTCTGAGCTGATCTCATCACCAACATTGCACCTAATCCTCCTCCTTAGACATCAGACTAAACTCGCTGATGATTCTCCTCCTCAGATTACATTCTGGCTCTCGCCAAGGGAATCAAACCTCACGCAGCCTTGAATGGCTTCCAAGGTGACATTTTCATCTGAGCCCTCTACTCACAGTGGGATGCCACTCTAATTCCCACCCCCACCCCCACGCACACACACCCATCCGCCCATGAGGATTTCTGCATTGTTACCAGCAGTGGTGCACAAATCCAGCCTCACGTGATGTAATCTATCTTTTCCTGACATACGTATTTACAGACACGAAGCTGTGTACATGTGCACGCACTTCACGCTAAACACAACAGACTTAATGCTATCACACACAGTCGCATATGGATGCAGGAATACGGATACAGACGTAGAAAGACACACACAACTAAACTTAGACAGACACAGAAACACACACACACACACATTTTCCAACCTCTCCAATAACTGAAAGGGGTAGAGGAAGCTCACAAAGGGAGTAATGTAGCACTAGGGAAAATGCCAAGTGTCTTATTAGTGGTTTAGTAGAGATGGCTGGGAATCGATGAGCAACCCCACTGGTCACAACACAGCACTCCCAGAGACACTCAGTCTGCACTATCCATCATAACAAAACAAAAAAAAAAGAAAACTTCCACAGCTAAAGACTTTCTCCCTCTTATCCCCCTTCTGTTCAGTGCTTTGGGAGAGACGTGAGAGTGCTGCCAAGCAAAGGCACAAGCGACATAAGGAGTCCCTTATTTTCTGCTTTGGTCCTTGGAGATGACTCCTCCATTTCACCTCTATACTGCAGACAACTTTTCTTAACAGAAGTTTTTTTTTTTTTTCTTCATGTTGTTCTAGAAACACTTTTGATCAAGCAAAACTTTTTTTTAATGCTTTTAGTAACAGCTGATCAAGGAAACCCTGTTTCTGTTTTAACCCTGCAGATGTACACATGGACATCAAAGCACCAAATTAATCATTTACCAGCTGTGTGTGTTATTATGTATTTGCTTGATACTCAAATGTTACACAGTAAAAAGTGCATATTAGTAAATATGATGAGAAGATTTACACTGCTAGATATGAAGAGAGTCGTATCAATCGTCTCATCTAACTCTTGTCCAGAAAGAAAATAAGCTTCCTTCCCAAAATGGCTAAATATTCCTGCACGAGGCCTTATCATTTCCCATAAGGTCCAGTTCACAGAAGCACTTATCCTCATAATTATCCGCTAATCCACCTGAATATCATCCCATCATGCACCATGGGTTCATTTCTACTCTTCGCAGTCAATTTAAGCAGACTTTTAAAAAAAAAGAAATTCTGTAGTTTGTCTCTTGCCCATCAATTTTTTTTTTTTTTTTGGTGTTTGTTTTATTCCCTTAATCATGCAAGGGGTTTCCTGAGTCTCTGACTTGATTTCAAAGACTGGTGCTCCACACAGCTGCTGCTAAAATGACACCCAGTATGATTAAAGAAAGATTAAAGTGGGGATGTGGTCACAAACCAGTCAAGATGACACATTTCCAATGTTTTCCTCTCGTTCCTCTGTCTCTTCTTAATCATTAGGCAAGCTGTTATGAACTTATTGAAAGAGATGGGAAAAACAAGGTTATTCCACATGAAAGGTGTGCAGATTGCGTGGCAGTGGTGTAACAGACAGGGAAACAGCTGGTGGCTAATGGTGTTTCCGAAGAAGAGCTGCTGTGATTCTGACCAGCTTCCGCACTGCACTCTGTTTTTTTCCCCCGCTAACACTTTGACAGGGCTTGGCCCCATAATGACTTCCTGATTTACCTTTGCCCATACCTGCACTCAGCCAGAAAATGAGCTCTAAAATGCCGAAGTGGCTCAAGGGACCCATTGTTAAGTGTTATTCAGTAAAGCCCAGTCGCTGAAATAGCTGCCTGTCAAAAACAACCCAGCAGACACTCCACTGGCTGCTCTGAAAGCCCTGCTCACCTGGGACAAATATTATTTGGGAATGTGAAGTGATTTGAGATAATTTCAGGGTCTGTTGGTGATTTCAGTCCAGTGTGAATGTGCCGTCTGGTTTGAGAAGTAAAAATGCCACTGCAAAGTATGCACATTATATTGATGAGTAGTAATATCAACACTAAATTGAATTTGTGTGGCATTTATATAAAAGAAATTTACAATACAGAATAGCATAAAACATAAGACAATATACAGCATGAAGCAGCAAGAAACAATCAAAGAACAACGTCAAAATGAGTTCAGTGAAAAGTATTACATGAAAGTTTTTTGTCTTGGTAACTTCTTGTCTTGCAGAAGTGGAAAGTAACTAAATACATTTACTCAAGTACTGTACTTAAGTACAATTTTGAAGTATTTCCATTCTCTGCTATTTCATACCTCTACTCCACTACAATTCAGAGGAAATGTGTACTTTTTACTGCACTACATTAATTAAACAGCTATAGTTACTAATTTTTAGATTCAAATTTTACATAAAAAACATATGATATGCCTGTAAAATACAACACATTGAATCAGTGGTTCCCAACATGTTTGGCTTGTGACCTCTTACAAGAAAGCAGTGTCTGGTTGGGGCTCCTTGTCACGCTTCATATGTCTTTGAGTTTATTAGCATTTCAACCAAAGAGACATTTCCCATCCAAACTTCTCATATGGTTTTATTTAAACTGGGTTAAACTGTTTGAGGCCCAAAGAGATACAATTATTCAATATTTTACCAAGAAGTAAAGATTAGGGGGAAAGTCCCACAAATGACTACAGAGGTTTGTATCAGAAATTCGTTTTTTCGTCTTTCCTCCCATGAATCATCTCATGACCCCTCAGACTGATCTTGTGACCCTTTGGAGGGTCCCGACTCCTAAGTTGGGAACCACTGGACTAAACTACTTAACTTTGTATAAAGTAGTTAAAACTAGACACACCTCAATCAGCTACAGCAGTAACGTGCTGCTTACACACTGATGCAGCAGTATTAACAATCTCTAATGTATAATAGTATGTCAGTCAACTGTACATTTTCTGTAGAACCAGTACATTTACTTTTGATAACTAAGTGCATTTATCTGATGGTACTTCTGTAAGAAAGTAATCTGAATACTTCTTCCACCACTGGAATTATAGATCAGGATTATCAGGATCTAATATTTGATTAAAAAAGTGATTAGTAAAATCTTAAAATCAGTCCTACATCTGACTGGTGGCCGACTGAACCTGTTAAAATCAAAACTCATTATTTCATTCTTCTTCCCTCTCTAGCCACATTCCTTTTCTCATCTTGTGGGAAAAAAATGGAGGCTGTGATACATATAGAGGAATGTTTTGAATGCACCACCCCGACCCTTACTTTCTGCCTCACTGCATATAGGACACAATGCTTCCTGCATTGGCACTGAGTGTTGGCATTGAACATGAATCAAGAGGTGCAGGACCATCCAGTATGAACTTTAATAGGATAGTGGGCTGAGTTCCCTACATGGCTGCACTGTGAGCACTTGAAACTCCATAGGCAGTCAAGGAAAGGTGGGAGGAAATTAAGCTTAAATTCTACTTTTTGCATCTGCGTAACATGCAGACACCCAAGGTAGAATTTTAAAAAACCCATGCGTCCACCTTCCCTGTTCATTTTGGAGTATATCTTTAGAAAACCTTTAGAAAACAAAATGGGTCACCTATAGAGAGTGCAGAGTTTATAAATCCAGATCCTGGCACAACTGTAATGTCTTCAGGGTGTTCACATAAGAATACAACCAGACAAAGAGTTACAGACTGCTGTTTTTCATCTCAAAGCAGCAGACTGTAATTTCCTCATGTCCTCCTCAAAAAAAGGTTTTTAATGCTCACCATTGTGCCAGGGTCTGGAACTATACACTTCTTGCTCTCTGTACCATTTTTCTACCTGCAGAAATATTGCCCAGCAGTGTGGGGGCTCTGCTCCAAACCCTCCTTCTGCATCGAATAATGATCCTGCTAAAGGAACACCTGAGGAAAAGATTAATAAAGAACCATCAATTCTTTGCGCTGTGTATTTTGTTATTTCCTTTATTTTCTGTAATGAGAATATCTTGGTTCTTCTCCTGCCTTGAGGTGACAATGAGCTTCTTCTTCACACTTTCCTTATCAGAAATCCATCTGTCACAGTTATTAGATCGACAGCTACGATATAGAGCGAGATCAGCAGAAGAACACAGCTTTCTTCCTGAACAAAGAGTGTTTGTTTCTGTGTGTTTGTGATAGAATTCATGTGGTTTCTAGCTTTCCCCCACCATTTCTGTCAACAGCAAAACACATTATTGTTTATTCATTTGAAGGTTTTGAATTTTTCTCTTTGCCAAATACCTGAAGTGTGCATGCACACTTTTAGGGTGTTAAGCACGTCCAGAAGTTTACTTTTAGTTTTTATTTTTGTTTGTTTATTTATGTGTTTGTTTGTTTTTTTGTTTGTCACCACAATTTGTGCTTTTTACAGGGATTATGTGCCAGACTTGGCCAGGTGCAGTCACTTCCTGGAGTCTTTTGACACCATGATGTTGCCAGGCAACCAGCAGAGACTCCAGGAAGTCACTGTGCTTGCTTTTAAACTTCGCTTTTCGTACGAACAGCTAGCTGTTTCCCCCCTGTTTCCAGTCTTTATGTTAAGCTAAGCTAACCGTCTCCTGGCTGTAGACTCATATTTCAAAACAGATATGAGTGATATCAATATTTTCATCTAACTGTATATTTCCAAAAATGTCAAACTATTTCTTTTAGCTGCTTCAGTATTCATTACACTAGTCTCACAACACTGGTACCACTTGTTCACATCTTATGAAAGTCACCATACTTTCCGGTTTTGAATTGAAAATACCGTAAATATCATAACGTGGTAGCGATGACAGCGATCAACATTTAGCATGTTAGCATGCTAAGTTAATATCAAGCAAGCTCAAAGTCCAGATGAGGCTGACAGGAACTTAATCCTGTGTTTGAGAGGTGCGCTATCATAAAATACAGTATTTGATAAGTGGGACTTTTGATCTGTTGCTGGTGCCAGATGAAAAGACAGAGGATCATCAAAGTCCTGAGGATTCATGCTTTGAGGAACCTCAACGTCAAAATTTAATGGCAATCCATCCAATAGTTATTGGGATATTTTCACTCTGAATCAAATTGTTGCAATGATAGACCAGCAGTCAAACAGATGGACTGACAGACCGACATCACCATACCTAAAGCCATGCCGCTAGCGAGGCTAGAAAAAGAAAAAAGAAAGATAGCACACAGTCGTACTGTGACAAAGACAAAGTCACGTCCCAAGCCTTACAACTCACACAGGATGGAGGTCATACAAGGGATAAAGGAAGAGCTCATCCCTGCCATAAATCCAACTTAATTCAACTGTCTAATCAGTATTCTGCTAAGGCCCTCTTTCACACATATTTTCATCTGTTATGGTAACCTTCCAATGTGTGTTAGAGCATCTCAAATGAAAAACTTGTGGTGCTTCCCCTAGTAACCACAGAGAAACATTAGTGGGTATTTGAGGCTGTGCCAGTAAAGAAACTACAGTAAGTAATGTTTTTTTTTTTCCCCAAGACACAACTTCTCAAGAGTGAAGGAGTGACATTTCCAACACCAATATCAAAAGGTTTATGAGGGGTTTTGCCTCCTGTGATTAGCGGACAGTATGTGGTGATGGAATACATTTAGTGGTAGTGATTGTACCAAAACAACCTTTCAGTGAACTTTACACAGAAATGTCATTGTCCACCACATAGTTATTGGGAGACAGTAAAGAAATATAAAATAAATAAGGGAACATACAAGGACAGAGGCACCATTCAGATATCATCTAAAGTCAGCCTCTACATAATTACACACAACAACACATGCCATTTATGTGGTCAAAAAATGTAATTGCACCTTTGATGTAGGTGTCAATCATAATAGAGCAACAAGTATTAACATACAAGCAGCGTACAGCACTGAAAGAGAACAAAACAGTAACAATAGCAATATCCAAACCATGCTTTATTATTTTGGAGTAGCCATCACACTTTCAGTTTTCTATTGTAATGCAAAATGTCCTAAATAGTTTTACATGTGTTGAGATACTGTATCTTTAAATAGAATATATGTGAATTGTCTTTTTAATAATTCATGATGTATTTTTGAGATGCTGCACAAAAACAGTGCTGCTGTTACTTTTTGTGTGTGTGGTTACTGTGTATT
Organism: Macquaria ambigua; assembly: GCA_008360985.2. Lineage (NCBI taxonomy): Eukaryota > Metazoa > Chordata > Actinopteri > Centrarchiformes > Percichthyidae > Macquaria > Macquaria ambigua. The sequence goes on from VMKM01000306.1 coordinate 55,920, forward strand.
TCAGGCCATGTTCACACTAATGTGGACACATTTGAAAGTACATCATTTTCTCTCGATTTTGGTCTTCCATCCTCTGCACACTAAGGCAGAGTTCGCCATCGCTGAAACCCAAACTATGGCGGCATATCACTGCCAAAATCTGCGCGTGCAAATGAGATCCTTGCGCGCGCAATTCTGCGCAGAATAATTCTGCTTGCACAAGCAATAATTCTGCTCGCGCGAGCAATATTGTAGCCTGCGAGGAGAAAACAATGCTTTGAGCGCGCGCAGCTCTCCTGCTCGCAAAACTTTCACCTGCTCGCTCCCGAGTGGATTTTCTTTTTGGCAGTAAGTGGGTGGATCCAGTCACCATTGTGTCCCTAAATATAATTGGTCACAGTCCTCGTCTTTTAGGATTGGACTTTAGGTTGTCTTTGTATCGGCTCAAGTACAAAAGAAAGGAAGAAGATACACTGAAGAAATGGATGTGGAAATGCCTCACGTAAGAGCTATTTCATTTTACTAGTTTCATAATGCTACATTTACAGATAACGGTAGGTTAGTGTAAAAATTCAGGACCGTTTCTCTCATAGTAAAATGTAAAAAATATTATTTAGGGAAGGATCTCATTTACACGCGCGGATTTTGGCAGTGATATGCTGCCATACCAAACCCAAAATAGGTTAGAGAAAGGTGAGGGAACTGTGTTTTATTTTGGCGAAACCAAGTATCCAGCCATGTTTGTCAAAGGAGTCATTCTTTCCAGAAATTGACAATTCTTTTGTTTGCAGACAAGAAGAACTGCATTTCTTTTTATTATTATATTTTTGGCTTCTGTTAAAATGAAAGAAGCCATAACAGCTTCTCAAGAGTCCACTTGCTTGTGCCTGGATGACTGAGATGACTCCACAGTACACAGACATCTTGAGAGTAATCTCTCAACTCTCATTGTGATCCAGCTGCTATAGTGTAAGAGGTGCACATCACCAGCCATTTATGCCAATGGGGCTTTATTTTCCTCAGAGGTCAGGAAGTGAATACTGCTCCTTAGGTAACATCCTATGTCTCATTCTGTCGTATTAGTTGATTTGTCATTGAAATGCTCACAACTCATGAGGCATAGAGACATTTTTATTATTATATTAAGTATGTCACTTGAAAAATAACAGTGAATCGCTAGAGTCTGCGTGTGTTTACAGGACATAGACAAGGCATGGCAAATCATAGTTTCCTAGAGAAAATACAAATGTATTATGTCTATAATTACCATGCAACAGAATGACAAATTTAGAGATCAACATTTGAGAGGTTGTTCACTTTTTTTTTGTCTGAAGGTCACCATAGCCTATGGCTGGGTTTGATTGGCAGTGACCAGGATGCCGGTGAAGCTGAGCTTCAAGCCTCCTTCAGCTGGCTGCTATCACTGTTGCATCTCTAAATGGTGTGTGGGTTGACTTCATCTCAATCCTTGAATTGTTCGTACAGCACAGCACAGTGCAGCCGATGAACTATACAACAGAAAAGATAAATCACTTTGGACATTACAATACAAACTGGAGCAGAGGGTTACCTATTCTTTGATCAAAGTCCTATGAGACCTGGATGGATAGCACTTTACTTGGGATGGAGCAATATCTTATCTGAGTAACTGTTTGATATCTTTCTTATACATGGCCCATTGTTACATAATTGCCACCTAATTTTCCAGCCTCGGTGCACACGGTATGTAAATGTTATACTTCTCTCAGTCCACCCTAATACCTGAGGGAGATTGCTATGTAGCTGTACAAAAGGCCATCAAGCAGCGAAGCAATTGGGAAACGGAAAGCCAGCTGATTAGCATGGAGATCGAAAGTGCTGCTGTGGAGCCAAACTTCAGCTAATCCCACAGCGGCTGGTCGGGTCAGCACCTCCCAAACAAACACAATGAATGGTCACATAGAAAGAAGCAGAACAACGTCCGTTCACACGCTCGATAAAGCACATAAAAAATGAAATACCAAGCGTGTTGCCTCCAGGATAATTAAACAGCTGTAAACTATAAGTGAAGCCTGCAGTGCAGCGTCCTCCCTGTGAGAAATAAGCCAACGCATCAGATGAACATAGTGAACCATTTGTAAGGGCCAGAATGCCAGAAGTGATGAGATGAAATGTCAACCCAAAGGACCGACACTCACAATCTGTTACTTAAAATTCATGTAAAAACAGCAGTGCAAACTGTTTTAAACTGTCATGATTTTTAAGATGTCATTTCACAAAACAATTCATATAGCAGCTCTACTACAGTGAACTACATCTCAACTTTGACTTACACATGTTGTTGAAGTTGGTACAGTACAACATCTATTTTGCGACATTGCTCATACTACGCCCACAGCATGAGGAGGCCTGCTGTGCTGAGGTTTCTAGCAACACACCTCTACAGCCACATGTTCTCACACGGAATTCATTCTTCTTTAATGGCACACACACACAGATACACACACACACACACACACAACACCTTAAGTTGCTGATGCAATTATTGCCCGTACACCTCATGCAGATAAATGTGAGCAGTACTTCTGTATCCCGCTGTTCTCTATTACAAATAGCCTCTAATGAATCATTACTTTCAAGCCTACCCGTCCACCTTTGACATGAGTTATGTGTCCTCGTGGTTATGAGAGCCCACTGCCAGGACTCATCAGATGGGGTAATTATTGCCTCTTTCAGTTTAATCTGGTTTGGCCACAGTCCTACATGTTGCACTGAGATTGCGTGGAGGTGTTTGAAAGTTGGAGAAGTTTTTTTTTCTTCCTCTGCCTCTCACTTTGTTTGCTTTTTGACGCCCCGTGGAGAGTGGCGCGTTGAGAGATCTGGATGAGCACAATGATAATACACGACATGCTTTTTTTGTATATTTGTTTTTTTTATCATTATTTTCCTTCATTAACTGAAGTGCATAATGCTGATATATTGATTCTAAATAATAAGACTGGCTTTGAGGTACATCATTTGCAGCACAACACCTTCATTTGCTAGTTTTAGAGATAATCATCAGCTCATTTGTGTATATAATTGTTTAATGTAAGAGACCCTATCCAAAAGGGACCCGACCACAGCCACTTGTTCCTAATAGTTCTGAGGAGTATAAGACCTGGTCCAGAATTCGAGCATATGGTCTTGCCTTAAAAAAACAACACACTTTTCTCCTGTGATAATTGTTGCACCACTTGATCAGAGCTGATAGTGGGTCAACTCAGATTAAGTTAAGTATCAAGACCTAAGACCCACGGCAGTTACAACTGGACCCTACCCAACGCTATTAGACTGAATATAACTTGGACCTGGCCCAATTTGGGTCAGGGTTCAGGTCTCCGATACTATGAACCTAGTGGACCCGTAAAGACCTCTAATTGGAAGCATTTTCTGAGCTGGGCTCATCACAAGAGCACCTTGTTTACTGCACAGGCAGTGTCCTCTTTGAGCATCAAGCAAAAACTATCTGCTTCTTTTAAAAAATCCAGGTATTTTTCATTGAACATTTCTTTTAAAAAATTATGTGCATAAATAATTGACAAGGCAAGACATCTAAATGCCCTGTTAGCAGCATCTAGAAGCTGTGCTGCTCCAACTGGGCCAGTGGTTTGAGAAGTGACCATCGTTTGACCCTCTGCAATTGATAGTGGGCGATACTGCCAAACTGAGAATGAAACGATAGCTTCTTTTAGCCTTTACATGGCTGCATAAACTGTCAGTTTCCATGATGACCTTGTTGAGGATCAACAAATAATTGTGAACAAATTTTCTGTCACACCACTATGAAATATCCAGTGTCACAACATGTACATCCACAGTAGGTGTGCTACAAGGCTCTCCTACATCATGTTTCCTCTTTGTGTAATTTGTAGACAATACAGTGATAAAAATGATGAACAGCGTCTTGTGTAAATGTTGATAGATGACACTGTCATTTTGGAAATATAAAGAGAAGAATTCATTGAAAACCCTAAAGACCTTCAGGCTTATTGCAGTGAATATGGCATGGTTGTAAATGAGACAGCAAATGGACACTGGTTCCTTTACTATCCTGCAATGTAAAGAGATATACCTACCTTGGCTTTATATTCACAAAGCTGCCTTCTCATCTGCCATTCTGTATGAATGTGAGCGTTGGCTCAAGGCGTCTCTAAAATCTATTGAGACCCTTTACTGTATGTGGCCGGTGGTTTGAGATGGCCGGTGTGACAGCTTTGTTTTCAGTGAGGACCCCAACACCTAACCTGGCCTGTTTATTAGAGGCAGGGCTTCCATTAGAATACAGTTATAATTGTCTTAGATTTTATCAATGGCACTGCGTGTGCATTATGAGTGTCTCCTGATCATTTTTACTCCATAAACTGGCAGACTGTGTAGAATACAACATCACAAGCAACCAGTTCAACGTGCACTTGAGAACCGAAGTGTGTTTTGTCGTTCTGCAACAGGGCTTAGATTTAATCATGCTAACCACAGTGGATATGGCGTCCATAATTACACTTTGACACTAGAGAATTAGAGACAGCACTGCAGATGTCTGATAGCTGTGTAAGGAGTTAATCGGCTGAAAGGGAAGGCCTTCATACACGCAAGCTGTTGTGGGTAACATACAGTAAGAATCAGACATTAGTCGAGTCTGCCTTTCTGGTATCACCACATAATCAGAATAATTGGTAACATTTTACTTTAACACCACCACCTCCACCATTTAGCATTCATAAGCATTATATAAACAACTACAATAAAAGGTTATATAAGCAGATATAAGTGTTTATTAATGTATTTGTGAACAACTATAACTCCTCCAGTGGGCACTCCATAAGTGGAGGCTGCTGTATTAACAGATAATGAATAACAATATAGTAAAATGCAGTTGTTATAATATAAAATATGTCTTCATATGAAGTTATAATTGCTGACAAATACTGTGCATTAATAAACACTTAAACATGTCTTTCTATCTGCTTATAACTACATTATAGCGTGATATAAACCATTTATTAAAAGTTTATAAATGCTAAATGGGGGAGTGGGGGTAAAGTCTCAACAAATAATTAAAAACTGGATTTAAGAAAACAAAGAAAAAGTGCACTTCACACCCTGCACTCACACAAAAACAACAAAAAAGACACAGTATGTTGACAGTGTTAACAGGTCTATGTTGAACTATTTTAATGGTGTGTGGGTTGGCATCTTTAATTGGTGAATGTTGATCACTATAACTTGTGCCTGATGGTGTGAACACCTGCTTTGTGTGAGTGGAAGCACAAATTATCAGTCTCAACTCAATGAGATAAATAAAAAGTTGAGTGTTGATCTTTTCATTGTGCACTTTATGCACTTAGTTGTCATGTTTACTTCAGTAACTAATAATTTAAGAATAAAGGTGAATCTAAGTACAACATAAAAATATGGTTCGGTGAAACAGTATTTTGTTTATTCTGCAGCCTGTTTGAAGCTGCGTGGCTACAGATGGTGAGAGAACTGAAGCTCAAGATGAAACACACAAAGTGTAAAAGTACTCATTTAAATGCAAGGGATTTGTGGTTTGTTAAAAATATGGAGCACTCTCACTGTTATACTGCTTTCAAAATGGCAAAAAAACAAAAGAAACAGGTTTAAGGTCCTAGCAAAATAACTTTAAAGGTAGGCAGCATTCATTTAGTAAGTATATTTTTAATTTTATTATATGCATATTGCATTATTATGTGGTACTATATGTCTTTTTCTTTGTCTGTTCAGCCAAAGTGAAAATGCAACATGCAGTACATCCTTAGCACCAGGAGACTGATCCCAACTCAACACAGTGTTTAGGGCAGTAAATTGACGACTTAAATAAACTGCATATAGCTTGAATCACTGAGTGAAAAAGAACAGCAGAATAGACACATTCATGTGAGAATTGTTAGGATGTTTACTTTCACTCTGCGGTCAACATTTGCCACTCTGTCTCACCACACTGAAGGTGGGTCATAGCTCAATTTGTGAAGCAGGTTTGGTGAGTCTTTTCTAAATTACAGAGCAGGCAGAGCGAGCCACAATTATTTTGTAAATCACAAACAACAGCAATTATAGCAACTTTATAATTGTGCCATTTATTATTGGAAAAATGTGTTTCTGACAGGCTAAATGGATGTTTCTGCTGGAAACGTGGGCTTTATTGAACACATCGCCTCCAACTGTAGGTAATGTACTGAATGACATAATCTAATTCACACTGTTTGCTTTAACATCCCATTTTAATTTCTAACCATCAAAAGAAATAGCCTGACAACTTTTGGCATAGTCAGTGGATTATGGTATTCTGGACATTTCATGAACTATTTCCTAATAAATTATAACAAACTGATACATCATTAGTAATACCAGAAGTTGAACCTTTGTATTTGAATTCATGGGTCAAGAATTGATTTGTAAAATATTACCTGTTGTTGTAGACCAAATGTAAAAAAATCACTCAGCACACTGATGCTGACCAGTGTAGGTATCTACTGCTCCCTCAGCACTGAGGATTTGCTGAGGGACCACCTCACTCTCTTTAAAATGGAAGAGCAGCAGGGAAAAGGAGAGACGGTTCAAATTGGCTTTCTTTCTTTCTCCCACTGACAGTTATTTGTGCTGCAGTGAAGCTGTTGATAGTTTTGCTATTACAGCCACACAGTGCAGGTAGATGAAGTATTGGCTGCTGTTTCATGACAGTGCAGATAGGTTTGCTTTCTTCTTCTGACAGTGACAGCAGCAGCAATACGCTGCTTAGTTCTAAAGTGACAGACATAATGGCAGTATGGTCAAATCTGATATTTGTGTGATCCGGTGTCACGGTGTAGTGTTAAAGATCCGTGTGGTAGTTGGATTTGTGTTTTTGACTTTGTTTTGTCACTCTCATGTCAGGAAATGTTTTACTAAACATGCATGAATGTATAGTAAATGTTATTTGTTTCATAAATGAATGATACGGATGAGGTTTATTCCTCTTCTTCATTAAGTATTGGGTGTTTTACGTGCACAACAGGTAATGTTAACTTTGTTCTTGATTTATAAAAATAAAATACTAAGATTTAACTAATGCTATTACTAATGAATGTTATAATTAATAGATAAACATACAGATCATTATAAACTATTCATTAATTCTGCATGAACTCATTGCTTAATAAGGGCTGATAAACATTCATTCAGCCAGTCAATAGTCACCATTGAATGAAGCCTAGTAGTTGAAAGCATAGTGAGAGCACTAATGATGCAGAAAGCAGCAAACAGCAGACTGGGGCTACAGAATACCAAGAGTGCCATCCCATGGCCAAAGAGTGAACACGCCTCCCCTCTGAGACGCACCGTGCAGACAGCAGGATAGGGCACAGTCGCTAAAATAGGAGTTATTCTCTGTCCATTGCATTTATTTTATAGGTCGAGCACAATCCCACCGAGTCTGTTTCTCTTTCTGTATAATGAAGGACTGTGATGGTGCTTTATCACTTGAACATCCTCATCCCCAACATTAGCTCAGATATAATGAGGGTTACTCAGAGGACGGGGGCCCTCTCAACAGAATGATAAAAGACCCGAGAGCGCGCCGGTGACACTGCATCGGTCATTAGCCTGGCTCACTTTGCCCTTTCATATATTTCTAAATAAGTGCCTTCCTGCGGGTTTAACGGACCACCTAATCTGCCTACTTAGAGGTGCAGGGGAAGGGTGGAAATCCAGAGAGGTGAGTGTCAGGCAGGTAAATGTGCTTATCAGGGCTGTGACATGTTTAGCTTCTCTGGTGGAAATCCTGCCACATGCTTTAAAACCCGGTAGGTTTCCCCAGTGATATAAACTGGGGGGGGGATTAGTGTGTTTACGTGAGGTTTGCAGTAAATGTGGAACAGTGGCTGCCATTAATGTTATAGGTTTAATTCCCCACCGCATCTCTGCACTCTCCCTTTTAAAGGTGAACACTGAATTTAAGAATTCTCCTGGTGTTGGCCTGTCTGATCAATACTTGTAAATCTACAATTCTCTCCAAAAGACCGTAGAAGTAACAGTCTTATCTCTGGTGCTGATAAGATGCACAGCCTGGAGATGCTGCATTGCCAACAAACAGGCGATTGATTTGAGGACATGAGGGATATTTGAGTGTTGACACCAGAGGGGACCAAATGGAAACAGCAAGTCATCAATCCCTACAGGAATACTACAGATTTTTAAATAAAGCAGAACAAGGTCACTATAACTGACTGAGAGACAAATAAGTCCCTATAGGAATACTACAAGAATATAAAAGCACTTTAAAAGTTAAGTTTCTTTCTGGTTGGAAAGGTCCAGTGTATCAGCATATCAGAGGCATGCCACACAAGCTGCTTTCTCACGTTTAGCTAGAGGACATGAAGTCATATTAAACATCAGTGGTATTTCCTGCCTTTTACATAAGACTGAGGGAAGACACTTCCTGCTATCCTTCACAAGAAAAATATTTTCAAAGTGATATATGGTTAGTCTTTGCCTGGTGATGTAGTCAACCCTGTTTTCACATTGTGAAATGAGTTTCACTGACCCAGCCACCCCCAAGGGCTCCGCAAAGAGCCCACAACTGGTTCATCTTGTGGGTGACATTACACTCATCCTGCCATGTAAGATAAGCCTGTATGGTTAATAAAAAACGGTGGTAGTGTATCACTGTCAAATTCGAGAAAAACAGGCCGTTGGCACTCTTTTCTAGATGGCAGAGGAACAATCAATGCAAAGTGAGTAACTGCTGGGTTATTTTACTAAACTGGGGCACAGAATGCCCCAAAGGGAAGAAGAAATGACAACCATAACATTTCACTTTAGTGGCTAGTGCCAAAGTAACTGTACAGTGTCCATACAGTAAGTGGTGAGAGCAGTTCCATTACCTCCACCAGCCAGCAGAGGGCAACATGCAGCACTAAGTCTACTGGTGGGAGCCAATTCACTTTCAATTTAATCGGTTTAAAAACTCAATTGGATCAAATGTAAATCATCTCTCGCTATGGCTCCAATATAAAATCTAAATTAGGATTGCTCATTGTGAACGTGTGACATCTCATGTATACACACACACATACAGTATACATACACACTCTATGCTTTAAGGGTTTTCAGTGACAAAAAATAATGTCCAGTATTTACAAAGAGAAAAAAAAACATTTATTCGGCAACACTCGCTGCAGAGAGATAAAAGCATACTCACAGCAGTAGGAAGTAAAAGAAAGAGGGAGGACATGTTACAAAGAATGGTTTAGGCAGTGGTAGAAACATCTTGTTCACTGTAGCACTTGATTTAACAACAGTTAAGAAGTTGGCACCCTCGTCAAAGCTTCACTCACACAGACACGGAAAGGTAGTAGGATTTTCTGGTAAATGCACATACACTCAGTTAATTAACATATACTGTACATCCACAAACATAGTTTGATTTTTTGTGATTGTGTTGGCACAAACTGTTTAAAAATCTCCAGCTTGACCCCATTCAGCAAGAGGTCCGCCTCTTAGGTATCGGCAATGTAGTGCATGTTATTCAAAAGAGCAAGGAATTAAAACTTCTGAATTTTAAAGAGTAATAAGACGTTACTGATTATAATGCCATCACGGGACCAGAAGCATGATGGCCTCCTGGATTGTCAACACCTGTCTCACAGTACAGACTCCAAACTTCCAACAGTCGTGTAAAACAGGAAGTAATCTGCGCTGTGAGAAAGGGTGAGCAGGGCCTGATTACATGAACAGCCCCATTAAGAAAAAGAGATCTACTCTCTCCTCCTAGTCACTGCTCATTTACCATGAACAAAATACTAGTAACCACATTACAACCTTCTTTTCACAGCCTCAAAATATCTAACAAAGGTTAAAATATCTACATGAAACTGCGAGCTCTGAGTAAGTGATAAATGTTTTTTTTTTTTCCCCCGACGATTTTTATTTTGCAGGAATCCTGCTGAAAAACTGCAAAGCATCTTATGATTGATTTGTGGTCATCATGTAAGGCCTGATAACAATGGAATAAAATAACCCTGTTTGGGAGGAAGTCCTCTGATTGCACTGTCTGATTCTTCTGTGGTCAGAAAATCACAAATCCTTGGATGAACTTAAAAAAAAAAAAAAAATGCTCAAGGGCTCAAAAATGAAAACATTTAAACCTTCCAGTTTCAACAGCCATTCCAAACGTGCTCTGAAGTGGTAAAGATCAGAGTCCAGACATATGAATGAATGAGGCCGACATCGTAAACAGACAGGACATTAACTGTCATCATTAATGATTACAAATAGACAGCAGCATTAGAGTTCCTTGTAAATTGATGAACACAGATTCAAGGGGTCTATACTAACAGAGACTAAGAAATATGGCGGATAAGATTAAGAGCAGGAAAAGAAATTAAGAGCACTGTTTACAAAGACTCAACAATTCTGGTGTAAAACACACTGAACCACAGGCAAAGGCAGTATAATCGCTGAGTTAAACAGTGGAGAATGTCTTGAGCAGCAGAGTTAGTGTCAGTGGCAGTTTGGTCATTGGCTTACTATGAGCCATCAAGCACTGCAGTCTGAGTCACAGTCACAACAGTGGTTATCTTCCAATGAAACGCAACTCAGAATTCATTCATTAAAAATAGCAAAAAAAAAGTGACTGAGATTGTTCTAAACACTAAACTAGAACCAGCTATTAAAAAAGATCAAATTTCATTTGACTGACAATGGCAAGGACGCTCTGCTTTGTTCCCCAACTTAACAGTTGGATTGTGGATTGTTAAGGTCCGTGAAGAGTTTAAAGTAAACAGCATCTTTCTTTGAAGCTCTTCTTGTTCTTCTTGTTCTTTCCTTTTCCGTTTTTGTCTTTGTTTTCGGACATCTTCTTGCCTCGCACTTCACGCATCAGGTCAAAGAATACCTGGAGAGAGAAAAACAAGAAATCAAGGAAGCAAACTTTCACTTCATAACAGTCGTATCATGCAAATCTGATATAGAAACGCCCTAAATTTGAAAATACATCGATTTATAGTAATGTAAAGTATGATCAGTGTGTGGACACACCTTGTCGACGTTGGCTCTGGTTTTGGCTGATGTCTCTACATACTGGACGCCCCACTCCTCGGCCTTCCCTCGGGCCTCGTCCACAGGTACCTGCCGACGCTCCTCCAGGTCCGACTTGTTCCCTACCAGTAGGAGAGGGATTTTGTCCTCTTCCGCCTTCACCCGCAAGATCTGCTCCCTGTCACCACAGCATAGAGTGTGTATTTTTGGTATTTTCTTTCTGTAGATAAGTCTTTTGATTGTGATAAAATCGAACAGTTCAGGCTAACAGTTGCATTAAATAAAAGTTTTACAGAAGTCCTGATAAACTGAACATTTTTAAGAGGTGGTTAGCAAGCTCACTATAGGTGCCATTCATTCTTTGTCTATTGTAACCCACTGTTTTCAGGTATGCCTGTTTTCAAAAATGCCCCATTGTGTTCCTTTAAATAGCTTGAGTCACTTCCTAATTTACAGCATTAAATGTGTCAGATAATGATTGGCACACTGACAGCAAGTGCTAGTGAGTGGAGGGTGATTTGGAATAGATATTAACGACGGTTAGATAAGCAACATTTTGCAGATGTAAATGATTCTACAGTGCTGTTGACTGAAACCTGCATTTGAGCTCGAGTATTTTGTTCATGCTAAGGATGAAGAGAGGCTGTCTAAATCCTGTCCAAACCAAACCAAACAGATCCACACTGACACCTCTCTCTCTCTCTCTACGAATATTATGTAAAACCCTATGGAAAACCATTCAAGAAAAGCTTCGGTGCAGGTTATATTTTATAAATGCAGAGCTCCTAAACAATCTTCTTACCTGGATTTACATTACTAATTTAGGGCATGGTACTGGGAGATATTCAGATGACATGTCTTGGACTGGGATTGGGGGATTTTAAGAGCTTGTTTGGGGCCCCTGTCTATAACAAATAAATTCTACAACAAGAATGTAACCAAGCAATCAGAACCATATCCATAATATCAGCAACAGTCAACATGTACTGCCTGATATATAATTTAAGGCCAATACCACCAGCAGTCCCACAAACAGAGAGATGGAGGCAGGATACAGTACCTGAACTCCACAGTGGCAGTGAAGGACTCATGCTCTGTGATGGAGAAGACCAGCAGGAAGCCCTCCCCGCTGCGAAAATAGTTGTCCCTGATGGCAGCGTAGTCCTCCTGGCCGGCTGTGTCCAGAATGTCGATCTGGACCTCCTCCCCGTCCAGAACCACCTTCTTCCTGTAGCTGTCTGCCTTGGTGGGCTCGTAGTCCTCCACAAACTGGGGATGAAAAGATACATTTCTTTGGAGATTTTGAAGCGTAAAAAATATGCTGCAAGTTGTATTTACACACACAAAGCATCAGTAAGGCATGAGCAGTTATGTGTAGACAGCTGCACTGGTTAAAATGGGAGTGTGTCTGAGCCATTTAATGGACAGACGGACAGACAGATGACTGAAAAATGCAGCCAATATGCAGCTTGGTAGCAGAGCAAAACCGTGACCGTCTCTGCTCTCAGTTGAGTGTTGTAACAGTAAAACTACATCTGTGGTCAAGCAAGCAGTGGACTAGAGAAAAGTGTCCCCTTTATAAGAATCCCTGTGTTAAACTTTTAGTAGTTTTGCAGCACCTCTGTGATGTAGGAGCCACTACGGTTTCCTACAATCATGTTCTTACTTTCATGTAAAAGATAGCAGCACATCATATATTGAGCACATCTTTCACTTCAAAAGCTTTCCATTGGTGAACCACTGAGTGGAGGACTTTACATTTGAAGCTTTGAGAGAAGTGCTGACATATTCACATGTTTAGCAAATAAGTCATATCTAGATTAGGACATCGGAACTGGTTAGACAAAGAGGAGCTTACTGTTAAAACCATAGACTGTATATAAAGATGGACGACATGACAGCACCCCAAAAGTGAAGCCAAAACATCTCGATCGCCCCCTGGTGGCTGGCTGCCTCCATGTTATCAGATGGGACATGGGCAAACCAGGATGTTTGTTCAAGTGTTCTTTTTTTTTTGGTTAATTAGTTATATGATGCTATAAAAGGGGATGTCACGTCATGAGCGGGTCTGTATGGGCGACCCGCCCATACAGATTGCAGTAGTTATCGAGTAGTTATCTCGATAACTACTGCAAAGACTCTGGCTCTAAATTACGTCACCAGTGCAAGATGGCAACGGCCGTATCTGGCATATTTTGGCTTCATTTTTGTACAGTGGGAAGAAGCGAAGATGCGTCGTCCATCTTTATTTGTAGTCTATGGTTGAAACCCATACTTGACCCCATAGCAGTTTTAAGTTGTTTATAGGGGTGTGTTGACTCACCTCATCATACATGAACTGCAGGGTGAGGGCTGACTTCCCCACGCCTCCACTGCCCACCATTATCACCTTGTGCAGTGCCAGAGAGCTCTGGTTTTTACTTTTACTGGTAGCCATCACTGGATTCTTCTTTGCGTCTCTTTCCCACACTCACACACATGCACACACACACACCCACGCACACACTTCTCTGCACCCAGGCACTCTCTGACACAACCTGTGAATGACAAAAGTGGAAACACATCAGTGCCAACAGTAAGTAGCCTCCATACAGGGAGAACACGAAGTGTGGGGACAGATGGCAGTTGTTACTTAACGGCTTTCACTACGACAGTAACTTGCTGTGCCAAGGCGCTAGGCTTTGCTCCAACAAATCTTGAATCCTAACCCCCACCCTTCCCATTAAAGTGCCAAATTGCCTACTCATGAATCCTAGAACTTTGTAAAGTTCGTCATCAAAAGGTCGTTGCAGCTGATCAGAAGTAATGAAGCTATCATTCTCCACTGCGAGACGGCATTTAGGAATGCATTAAAATAGGGCATCATGCACTATCCTCGTTAAAAAGAAGGGAGACATCACTGGCCATTTATCTGCACTATATGGGCCCTGCCCTCAGAGAGTGAAAGCTCAGAGTCAATTGCTTTCGCCTGACTTCCATATCTTCTATCTCTGTTAGACACGACTTCCAACAGAGTGCAAATTGACTACGCTGTAAACGCCTTCCTGTCACATCTTAACTAGCACAGCCTTTGGATGGACAGGAGTGTCAGATGTGAACGGGGTTCATCAAAAGAACAAGTTCTCAATCTGCCATTAGTACCCATTTATCGGCAGGACAGATGTGAACCAAGACTTCAAGTGCTATTTTGGTTATTATATCTTTGACCATAGAGGGCAACTAATCAATTAGATTAGATTGAATTAGGAATGCAAACAGTATTTGTCAGCTTATTGATGGGTAATAACTGCTTAAAAATGTCTACAGCAGCATGCCTGATATCAAAATGATGCCTAATATTACGCAGACATTTATTTTAGCCATAATAGATTTCTATTTAATTGTGACAATTACTAGCCACATTTGAATATACAGAAGTTGAATATTAGGCTTACTTTTTTTCTAATTTCTAAAAACTTGCTTGATGACTGAACAAAACTGATATCCTTACTTATTTACAAAACCTTGCTGTCACTTAAGGCAATAGGTGATCTTATAGGAAAGCACACAAGGGTCCATCTGTTGTAGGAAAAACTGTTCCATAGAAAGTATGTGTTCTGCATTTAAGCTGTAAGTAAGTAGTGTTCATCTACATTAACTGCAGACCATCACAGTTTCTGTTGTGGGAGGTAGACCTGTGGTCTTATTACAAAGAAATTAAGAATATTTATAGCTGTATCAGCCGACATTACCATAAACAATGATTGGATATTGGCAAAAGTTTCAATACTGAGCATCCCTAGTTTGACTGTAATGGTGCACTGCATTAAAACAGCCATTGATGGCCTTTTTAACTATAGTGTAATCCTTCAGAGACACGGTCTGGCATTTTGCCTCGTATTGTAATGGTCGATAGTTGTACGTGACTGACAGAAAACGAGACAAAAGTGAAATCCTGTACTTCCGAATCACGTGATGCATCTCAGCCCGCTGAGACTGTCTCTGGGAGATCAACCAAACCAATATCCTGTGTTCTTATGACGCAGCAGACGCCCAAGCCCTTCACTTCCTGTGGCCTAGCCTACTGACACAATTATACTGTCTTCCATCTGATTAACACTAATGACATTCAGCTTTCATCAGTTAACCCTTTGGGAAATCCTCGAGATAGGTAATAGGCAGTAAGCAACCAGTAACCCAACACCCAGCCATTTATTCACCTCACTACCAACTATGAACAGTCAAATACACAGTTGAGCATCTGACAATAATGTCAACAGATGTCAGATTATATAAATACAAACTGTCATCTTGAGCCGAGAAGCCAGCAAGAGTTGTGACAGACACTTTGACTTGGTATCCTGAAAGTCTGTGCCAGATGACTCAAGATTGTTGCTGTCACATCACAGGAACCAACCTCTTCTTTTCCTTTACTTTCCTTCCCCCTTTAAGTTTCTCTCCATCTGTAGAAAGAAAGATTACTTCCCGCCTCTTGGGATGTCACACTAATGGGAGCACTGAGCTGATTCATAGCTTTATTCATAATCTGCTCCTCCTCCCAAACAGTAAACATTTCACTTCAGCTCATACAGCGAGACAAGTGTGAACTGAGAGTTAACCAGGCGAGGCTGAGGAGAGAAAACATTCCCGCTGAGGGCAGAAAAAAAACTCATACCTCCAACTCTGGTGATTTTTTTTGTGTTTTTTCATGAAGGTTTTCATTATAAATGTAGAGTAAATGCCACAGTCCCGCAGAAGCCCATGAAACCAGCTACAAAGGCCTGTAAGATTTCCACAGTTGTTGTTTCACATAAGCACTGTGCGAAAGATATCAACAATTTCTATATAAATGTGCAATTGTGCAAGTGAACATTTGCTGCAACATTTCCTTGCATTGTGCAAAAGCAGAGGGGAATACGTGGTTTGCATCAAATTAACCTAAACTTCAGAATGCCAGCTAGTCTGACGGCTGTGGATGCTGAGGATGTGGAATCATGGTTCCACTCTCCCTGACCAGGAAGTAGAGTCTGACCTGTGCTCTTCCTGTCTTTGTTATCAGTAACCAGGCCAGTGAAAGGGCCCATAGGAAGGATACACACACACACACACACACACACACACACACACACACACACACACACACACACACACACACACACACACACACACACACACACACACACACACACACACACACACACATAAAATCACACACCTTCTGAAAGAACCAATGCCAAACTCAGCACTTAATGCATAGGGGTCACATTTTAAATTATTCACATGTAACCCACTTCCATACGCGCATGTACACACACAGATCCCAATGCTAAATAAAGCAATCACGGTTAATAAACTGAAGGTAAAATATATATATATATATATATATATATATACATACACACACACACACACACACACACACACAAGAAAGTGCTTAGTGCAACTTTTCCAAAGGAAGTTCAGACCTTAGGGGAGGGGTTCCACCATATTTCCACCAGCTGCAGTTTGCAGGGTTATAATGGAGGGCACTGGCAAAAAAAGGGAATTCACATTTAGGCTTAACCCAGATATGGAACTGGAGTCTGCTTGGTACTGGCCCTTTTTAGGGGATGTAGGGTTATGGAGAAGGAGGGGTAATCTAACAGACCACTCTGGTTGCTAAGCCCCTGAAATATAGATGACACCAGTGCAGCGTGGGCTGCATGGATTCATTAGGATTCCCTTTGGAGAATAGGCCAGTGTTGCCTCCCTGCTCATCTTAACACTCTGGCAGGGATGGATGCTCCAAGGTTTGCCAGAACTGACACAGATACTAATAAAAGATTACAGCAGACACATAGAGCCTAAGAACACATGTTGATGCTACCAGGCCTTGCAAATAGGCCATTTACCTAAAATAGAAAATGACCGCTAATCCATGCTCTTATCTAGGTATGTTTCAACTGATTAGGCCCTGATCGAAATCCATTGCAAATTCCTTTATCACTCAATTGGCTGGTTCTAACAACATTAAAATGGTGGTTTCACATGTGCAAAAGCTAGGAGTTTAACTGTTCCAAACAAACCAAGTGTTAGCATATTGATGCTCAAATTCAATGTCATGTACTGAGATGCCTTGATTCCACTCTGAGTGAAGTGTGTAAATTCAAGGTATCTGTGCTATAGTTGCAGAGAACCTGATGACTCTCTCTGTCTCTCTGCATTCAAGGGGTCACAGGGGTGAGGGGATTTCCTCTCCCCATCTGATGGAGAAAGCAGGGGCTTTTCTGGCCCAATTACAAGCCACCAGATTCCAAGGATCTGAGAAGAAGATTAGCTCACTGTGGCTGTTTCTCTCATTATCAGCACTGGCCAACTGAGTCAACCAAAACAATCTGAGGTGACCTAGAGCATGGGCGTGGTTGAACTGAAACACTGCGGTGTTGCACTGATAGAAGTTACAGGATGTGATGTCATTTGAGGGGAGAAAATTACGGTGAAATTCCACTCAAAAATATTGTGATATTCATCCAACTTGCGTAACTTGTTTTCCCATTTTCCCTCTTACACCACTAACTCTTGTCATATCTAAACAGATCCTTCCTTGATAGTTGCCAGCAATATACAAATCCTTCACTAATCCACCAGCTGCAAATCAAAACTCTTGCTGTGCCTCATCCAAATTCTACCACTCCTAGATTGAAAATGTTCTTCATTAGTACTCCAGCAAATATGAAGGTCTGACTGAGCCCTTTGCTTCAGCTACCTACATAACTAGTCATAATTACAGCTGACTGTGTAGAAAACAATACAACCTAGATGAGTCACCTCAGTCATGAGCTGTGTGCAAGAATGGGTTTTCTGTAACACACAGCAACTGGGATTCAAGATCCTAAGACTTGTTTATCACAGAACAACCAACAATGCACAATTTCAGAGTAAATCACAGCAGAGGTATCGCAGCAATGTATTTAGTCGAGACGCAGCAGTTATAATGGTCACTGCCAGTGGAGATCAGGAAATGATTTAGCCTACTTGAAAAAGACGGTATACAGCAGCAAGGAAGACATTTTCAAAAAGCACCCCACAATGCATACTAACAACCCTCGGCCAGGGGAGTGCACAGAGGAGCCTTTGACGAAACCGGGCAGCAGGCCGGGCAGCAGGGAACTAAATCCTCCCTGTGTTTCAATCCTCCCTACTTCAGCAACACTAAGTGGGATACTTTTTCAAATGCATCTCTATTCTAAACCTTTTTTTCCTTTCTTAGTCAAATGTAGTGCAGTCTTCACTTATCCCGTTCTGCTGCCAACAACAATGACTCAGGCAAAACATCACGCCATGTTATGGTACTGTTTAGAGCAAACACATTATTACACGATGACATCGTGATGCAAAAGCTTTTTTTGGGTTTAGCCTGTAACAAACAACAGATATCCTTTCTAACCTCCCTGCAACTGACCCTGATGATCCTATCCAAACACTCATGTTTTTCCCATTACTTAAGCATTCCACTGGCTTGATTCAGGGTGGATAGAAAGAAGAATTCAGATCTCAGCATGCATTCACTGACAAATCTATTCGTTCCTGCTGAGTAACTCCCAACTGCCCACTACTTATCTCCAACTTGCTATATATATTTTTTCATTTGCCTGACAGGAAACACACAGGCTCAGTTACATACCACCTACACCATGCTGGGGGCCTGCGGTGCTATCGTGGTTGACAAATTGGGGAGTTGTAGACCATGACAGCACCACAGAAAAATCTATCTAAAACCCTCTCCCTCACAGCTCAGATGCGTCCACGGGGCACATGGTTCCTGTAAACCTTGCTCCTTATTGGTGATTTCTGTACCATTTTGAAAAGCCTGCAATACTTCCACGCTGAAACCACAGAGCATACTGCAGCCTGTAGCTGAAACAAAGAAATATGATTAATGAGACAGCAAGGGGAGCAAACTGTTCAGTAAAATCTTTCTGTCTTCGTCACCAACTTAAACATAAATGGGCACACAACAATACATTTATGGGCTGAGACACCCTTCCAACTGCATGGTGGTGAAATGATGGCCTTGTCTGGAAGAGTACAGGGCACATTCAGAGTGCAGATGTGTGTAAATGGGTAGATCAGCGAGTGAAGTGGTGTGAGTGAGTGATGAGAGGGGTCTAAAATCTCTCCACTCATATCCTCTACACACCCAAATCGTGTACCATACACTGCATGGCATACATGACAAACTCAGTGTGTTAGGCTCTAGATATTAACGTGCTAAAGTCATGTTGGCATGCTATTGGCATTGCCAAACAAGGAATGACAGCCAAGCTAATTGACCTAACACTTTATAGGTAACTGCTCACCATTTTCCAACCCATGCTATGCTTTAACACTGACACACACACACACGTAGGACAAAAGATAAGTAGCCTGAAACTGACCAAACTAAGTACAGTTGCTCTCGTGGTATACTTGGTATGGCATATAGTGACGTAGGGCTGGGCAATATGGCCAAACATCACAAAGATGTTTGTCATATCAGTCGATTTTAAAAATTATCATGGCAAATGTCAAATCATCATTTCATTCAAATTCAAAGGCTGATTTTTGCTCCTGAGTGAAAGTTGGAGAAACCAGATGGTCAATTGTGGTTTTAAACTATTCTTTATTGTCAGAACATGACAAACACTTGCCAAACAGTGGAACATTTAACAAATCTGAGGTACTGTAATTTCTTACTTTCTGCGTGTTCTAACGGGTGATATTGTTTCAAATCATGAAACAGGTTTGTGGTGTTGCCCGTCTTAGCTGGCACGTGTCTTCGGCACAGTTTGCTCTGTTTTTTGTCTGATTATAAATAGTGTGTTGAGTGACCTTTGTCGGCGATGGCTTCGTCCTGCTTTTTTGTTATATTGAGAAAATTATATCGCGACAATTATCGTTATCGTTTTATCGCCCAGCCCTAATGTGACGTGTGGTTACATTCTTTATGGAGGCAAACAGCCTACACACGAAGCCTCTGCAACAACCTAACTAAGCTTAACAGGCCCCTGGCCACTGAATGCCAGTGGTGGGTTAAGGGGAACTGATGCATCAAAAAAGTTGAATTATCATAGTGTTCGCAAACAAATATTTGCATAACTTGTTCCTCTTCCTTGTAGGAAACAGGATGTACTACTTTTCATAATCAGTCCCTTATACACAGCAATCACACCTACTGTATGTATGCCAGAATGTCATATTGGCTGCCTTCGGGGGAGAAAAATCACTCTACCCTTAAAGTAATTAATTCACCTGGAAGTGGGAAAAAGCTTAATTGTCTGATTCACATATCCTGGAAAGGAGTTGGGAATCCCCAGCAAAAAAAAAAGTATTTGCAGTTGTACATTTTGCCAAACTTTCATAGACCAAAGACAATTAGGATTTCATTCTTTCTATTTTATGACTCATTTATTAACTAATTTTTTTTTCTTGCTGTAAGTAAAAAATGAAGTCTCACATGAACCTGTCCAACAAGGCATGCATTAGAGCATATATTTTGTCAGGCGACTATAGGGATCTGCAAATATCTGCTGGCTATTGATGACAGCTCCCTGCATATTCTGCAATAGCCACATGGGAATGGGTTTTTTAACTCCTCAAGCGTGGTTCATATATTAATTACAATATATAACCTCCCTTCCTCCCTGCTGACAGAAAGCAGACAATTGATGGCGGCTAGGTATGCGCTTATCTACATGACTATCTCCTGCACATAATCCTTCACTTTCCAAGTCCAGTCAAAAAAAAACCTTACACCAGTCTTTCTGCCTTTTCCGTCCACTTCCACTGCCAATATCATTAGCAGATGTTTTTCTGACTCCAGTATTACATGCCAAGAACCCCTGTCATTCTAGATCCTCATCAGAAAATGAAAAACTGATCAGAGAAGCAGATGGAGCTCTTTGATATGAGCCAACCAGGTTAGGTCCAAAATGAGGGAAATGAAGTCTTGCAGAAAATACTTGTCATATTCTGATACGTTGCAGAAATAGGAAGGAACCAGAGGGCTTAGCATTAAAAAAAAAAAATTCAAGTGAAGAAGAACATTGTTGGAGCTACGAGGATAAACATCAAGACAGTCTTGACAGAGAACGAGGAGGAATGCAGGGGCAGGGCCAGTTCACCCTCATTCACAAGACCTTTCTCCACCTCTGATCTCATTTACTTGCCATGGGTGTACAACTACGCAGAAAGCTGTATCTTTGCCAGAATGTATCACAATCCAGTTGTGTTGTTGTTTGCATCAAGATGTTGCTAACGTTGGTCCATGCCAGTCAAGGCACTGGCCCATTTCATTAGTTTGAATTTCATTGAGAGTTGGTCTAAACTGGAGAGTGATGTTGTTTCAGGCATTTTTCCTGAAAAGTCTGAAACAGCATTTTCTAAAAGAAGTAACTCTATGTTATGGTGGGAAAAACAAATGCATGGACAATGTGGTCAAAACATAATATCAGCCATCAGTCGGTCCAAAACAAAACTATCTGCTTATAAGACTGCCAAACCATTCCTCAAGTGGTTTCCCTGAACATGCTCTGATTGTGCTGGAATCAGCATTGTGCTCATGAGTTGTTTACCAGGGGGTTGACTGCATGTTATTCCACATGTGTTAACTGTGATATTCAGCCACACTTGCTGACTTGAACTTAGCTCACAGGTTTAACCATTTAACAAACTTAACCTGGGGACATACAACATCAGATTTCTGGCTTGGAGTTGTAGGATACCTCACATCTATAGCTGTGCAATAGCAACAGCTATTTTCACTGATCTAGTCATTTTGGCACTACACAATAATAATCAACTTCAGAATCTGAGATCTCACTCCAACTGACATTATCCTCCAAGGCTTTTGACCAGCTGCTAATTGTGTGTACACTGTTGTGAACTTCAGGAGTGAGCATGGTTTTGCAGAGCAAACTTAAAGTGAGCTATACTGTGGCTGAGATTCAATGTTTACCACCACAACTCCAACCATAACTCCACCACAAGACACACTTATATGATTAATTCAGACATGTTTGATCCAAATCAGCAGGTCTTCGAGAGACCCCAAGCAGATCAGTGGCTTCAATACTGAGTCTCTACAAACCTCATAATACAAGCCAATAAGAGAAGAACCATGGAGTAAACAGGACACATTTAAGACACCTTTACCTTGTCATTTTAATAGATTTTCATTGACAAGCATTTCCAATTGCACTTAGACACACTCTCTGATGGACAGAGAATATTACTGGTGCAGTAATTTGAATAAGCTATTGTTTGTTATCAAGAATGCCCCTCTGAGTGTTGGGAGAGCTCAGATTGGCCGTGATTCTCCCCAGGCAAATTTCCAGCCTTAGCCTATTGGCTGGTATGTGTATGTTGACAGCTCATTTAAGTTTTTTTTAAAACTTTCTTTCAACCCTTTATTTTGGACATTCATCATATATATTCCTGTGAAGCAAGTGATTGCCTTGTGCCACATTTGTCAAAGCTAATGTCTCAGTACTGTGTAATCTCTCAACAACAAACTGGCTTTGGTGGTGGATAATAATGTCTAAAGCATCTCTGAAACACAAAAAAACCCTAGCAAGTTTAAGTATTTTTTAGGTTGTTTAAACTAGGCCTTATTCACCCTTGAGACACACGAATCTGGATGATGAATTATATTTGTCACTTTCTTTCCCCTGACACCAAAAAAAAAAAAAGAGTTAGTATTATTAATGAGATGGAATAAGAGTGTGTTGCTTTGCCAACACTTTCTTCAATCCCCTCAAACTGTTTGCAAACAAAAAAGGCTGATAAGAGCTGAAAACATTACACCCGTCTGCAAAATGGAGCATCAGTAAACAGTCACTGCTCAACAACAAATGCGGGTGGTTATCCAGCACCCATATACGGGATATATGTAAAACATTCTCTTGCCTCTGCCTTAAAAAAAACTGTACTATTTTGACCTTATTTTGGCACAAGTGACCACATTTCTTAGCTGCCTTTAAAGGAGTGAATAGAACCCAAAGCAGGTTCCAGGGATCAGCAGGGGTCATTCTTGCCTGGGTTTCAATAAGCCCCCTAGAAAACAAGAGATTTAACTCTTTGATTTAATTTAGTAGATTGGACATAGAGGAAATAATGTTTGTAATACCTGCACTGGACCCCACAGAATTAACTAATACAAGCCATAATGGTGTAGTGGAAAAACACTGTGGCACACTGTTTTTGCTGACAGTTGGGATTACACCAACGTTAGCTGAAGAAACCATGAGCCACCTTGGGTGTGTCATCTCCTCAGGGGAAAACTTTTCAGCACTAATCAAGTAATAGTAACTCTCGACGGCAATATAAATTACAATAGTTAACTTTAACAACTAGCTAATCAAGCGTAATATAAGCTTAACTAAGTTACATCCCCTCAAAACGCCTACGTTACATCTGTCAAAACGTAAGGTAACGTCACTCTGGAGTTGGTGTCTAACGGCTGCTGACCATCAACACAAAAGCTCATAAGCTAAAGATGGACTTTGGTAATACGACTACCGTTTTAGCTAAACAACGTTAGTTACCGCAGCACTACAGCGTTTGTTCAATGAATACAACTCTCATCTCCATATCGTTCATTTAGGAAGGAGGAAAATTGCCCACAAATAAAGGCTAATTTTGTCCACATCAGTAACGCTAAACAACAAACACTTGGTAGCTAACCTAAAGATAACTTACCAGCGATTAATAACATGACGTCTAATGTTACCGTAATGTTACACCCATTTAACATACATAAATGACACGTAAACTACGACACTAAAGCACACATTTAAACTAACTAGTTACTCAAACCTAACACGAATTAGGAGTTTTATTTGCACCCATCTCATGTTAAGCGGTCACCCTTCTGGGTCCACTGGTCGCTCGTCCTTCCTTAAAACAGGTGTGGTACTTTGTTACTCTCTAACGGCCGTGTGGAGAAACACCCAATTATTCCACCCCATTAAGACATTTCTGAAGCCTTACCAAAGCAGGATTTGTATTTCTGCCCTCGGTTGATGTTATCTTGACGACTGCATTAATAGAGCATTTCGAGGCATTGGTTCTCCAAATGCAAACCGCTCCTGCAACAAAAGCCCCACCTTCCGGATGTAACGGCTACACATGACAGGATGTAACGTCATCACCGCCTCTCATTCATTGTTTATTTTGATCACCATTGAGCCGTACAATACAACAACACACTCTTGCTAAAAGAAAAAAGGAATAAATTAATACATAAATAGTAAAAGTCCAGAAATTAAGATACAATCACGACGCCTTAAAGGACCATATCAGTTTGTTTAGGTCTTAACTACTCTTAATTAGAAATTAAGTATCCTTAATAATTTTGCTGACCATTTATATATATATTTTTTTATAATTTTTATTTTATAACCTAGTTTCCCACCCACAGTTCCAGGCAGCCACTACCCAATGTGACTTTGATAGCAATTAATGCAGAGTTGCTGTTTGTTGTGATGTATTACAAAGCTGATGCAGGGCTATAACTAGATAATTTTTATTACTGATTAATCTACTGTCAGCAAATTGTAAAAAAAACAAAAAACAAAATGCTCATCACAAGTTCCCAGTGCCCAGGGTGACTTTTTCATAAGTCTTTTTTGTCTCATCAAAAGTCCTAAACCTGAAGGTATCCAGTTTACTATCATATTATCAGAATTGTTGCGAATTAATTTTCTGTCAATCAACTGACTTAATAATCAACAAATTGTTGCAGCTCTTAACTTCTAAACTGAAGCATGATTCATGAGCTTGCTAAGAGATTTTAATATTGCATAGAAATGAATGGAAATAAATGGATGGCGAGAGTGGTAAATGCCAATACAATTGTCTGCACTCTTCTGTACTACAAATAGTCAAAATCCTCCAAAATGCTAACATCTGGGGCCTTTGCAACTGATAGCCAGTGAGCATGTTAGAGTTTCTCAGAAATACCAGGAAAATACAACAGAAGAAAACACCATGCCGTCCAACAATTATTGTCTGAACAGACTGGAGGATGACAGCAGCAGCTGAAACAGGCAAAAACATATTTTATTTGTTTTTGCCTTCATCACTGACATTACTTTGACAAAACACTATATTCAACTTGGATTTTATTCTGCCTTAAAATAATTGCTGTAGAGATGACAAAGAGGACAAATGGTTAAGTTTTCAGTTAAGAAAACTAAAAAGTCAGACACTTTTATGAGAACACGATAGATGAAAATGTATATTTAAAATGGTGTAAAAGTAAAGCTCATGTAGTCTACAAAATGTAACAGTACAGGCAGCGCAATTCTTTATTGCAGTGCAGTTATAGTGCCCTCCATGACCCTGGCTGAGAATAACTGAGTATATAAAGTAAATGGATGGATGGTAATGGTACAACTGGGGCCTTTTTTAAGGCATATTAATAGAGTTGAGTAAAAACTTGTCACTATGCTCTCCCAACAGATTTTGTTAGCAGAGCACAGGTACGTAGGCATTGGCCTCAAACATAAAATATATAAAGGTGCGCACTCCCACTATGCTTTTCTTTACTATATTTTCTTTCCATCTTAATTGCAGCAGGGGAATAGAGCACATACATACAGCATGTTTCAGGTCTTAGCCCTGTAGTATATGGCACTGATGAAGGGCACTCAGAAGGGCTCCAAATTTGTTTTGTTTTTTGCTCTAGAGGTTTTCCTGGCATATATTATTATTATTAAAGGATTTATGTTATATTTCCTCCCAGTATGAAGACAAAAAAAAACTCCTTACATCTATATGTGGAGGGGCACTACCTATGTCTATGTCAGACTTCACAAACTTAAACTCTATTAACAACAGGATTAGTCAGCTAAACATTTGCTATATGTAGACAAGGTTACATTACCTGTTTCTAGACATAATAATGATATTGAACATATTAAATGCACTGGGATTGAAAGCTCTAGGTGAGGGCGAGACACTAAAACACAATATTGTATTGGCTGCACTGTTTACATTCAGTGTCTCCCTCTGGCCTTAATGAGGATTTCGACCTTGAACGTTTTCACCACTTATTTTGTTGTTGGTACAATAATATGTTTTAGATCAATGAGCTATTGGACACCAGGCTGAGTAATGAATGGCACTACAAGAGCTTGATGCACTAGGTTGGCCTCTATGGCTCTACTTTGCTTTTTTTTTTTGTCTCTGTGGAGGTAATGATGTGATTGATTTAACACTGAGTATAAATGTTGAGAATCATTTAGTGCCATGCCATACAAAAGCTGAGACCTGAAACCTTTATGTGCTCTATCCCCCTGATGATTAAGATGGGAGGAAAATAAATTGAAGAACAGCATATTGGGAATGCAGACCTTTATATTCGTTCTCCTATTTTAGGTCATATTGTGCCCACAGGCCATAACTGATGCATTCGCAGAATCCCTGGAGAACCACCCATTCCAACAAAAATAAGTACAATTGCAGCACTGAACCCAGCCATGTGGAACCATCTATTTACAATAATAGCTATGCTTTTAAATACCTCTAGGCTGACAGAAGGAGACAGACAGGGTGTCCCACAGTCTATGGTCCCCCTACTCTAAGCTGAGGCAGCAGACAGTACTGAAGACTTGCTGCCCCAGATAATAATGCAGGCGTGCAGCTAAAAGAAGACATAAACCAGAGTGACGCTATTGCAGAAATTGGCCTACCACTTCTGTAACTGGGTAGTGTTTTTCATTACTTGTACAGCTAATTATTTGTCAGTAAGGCCGCTGCTTACTGCTTACTGACAACAAATTGTAGTCTCTCCCTAAGCATCCTATCAATTTACAAGGACAAGATCAGTACATGTAAACACATCTTAATCACCACAACAGCCCACAATCTGTTCAGATACACATACGCAAACTCTGTATAGGGTGACATTATGTACAGTCAGTACAGAATGCACCACTAACACATCTCTAAATTGCTGTCAATCCATGCTATATTGAGTTTATGCACTTTATTTTGTATTTCTTAATTAAAATTAGCAAGATCAAAGTAATTCTTTTTGCATTGCATGAAAAATGCTGTCTTTCATCCGCAGAATTTCATTTACTGAGAACATTTTCAACAAGGTACACATCCCTTCTGCAACTTTTTTAAAATTAATTTGTGAAAAAAATGTCCTTAAATGAGACAAGTTTAAGAGTGTCTAAAAGGCATGTATATTCCCCTCTGATCAAAATGAACCTCCCATAAAGTGGAATACTGACAGCATATGGCAGAGTCACTCTAACTTAATGCAGAGAAGAAAATGTTCTGACTTCCTACTGTACGTGCCCATGTATGCATAATGCAGACATTCAAGGCTTTTCCTCTGATCCGTCCCCTCACTGCAGGGGAGTACAAAAGTTGACCTTGACTAACTGGTTTAGATGAAACCCAGAAAGCACAGGAATCAGGAATCTGCAGACTCATTTGCACAAATAAAAGCTGGCGGGCTGATGCAAGACCATAACACAACCCAGCCGGGCTCAGTGAGGGGGAAGAAAACTGTACCGTTGTATTTGTGCAGATGGGAGGACTGTGTCTTCTTTGGCAGAGGATGATAAAATGGTGGGCAGCAAAAACACAGGTTGCAACAAAACTAATCCTTCAGCTTCTAATTTGGTGTACAGCCGCCTCTCCTGAGCAAGCACGGTCGCTATGGACTGCCAGACACCTGCATGGTCTCGATGTGGTGGCACTCGCGCCTGCACAGCTCTTATACTAGACTTCAAAGGCCTATTGAGCTGAGGCCACCCTGCCTACTAATACATTCCACTGCCAGTGTGTCCTCTGTTCATATCAGCACTCACAGTCTCTGGAGGAACAAATTCAGCTCCAGAGAAGATTGACACCTCTGCTTTCTCCCTCTGCCAAGGGCATTACAACTGGCAAGGTTGAGGGATTCATTCCATATTCTCTGAGAACAATAAACGGTCTGAAACTCTCATCACTGAGTGCATTAATTTATCAACTCCACCAGGTGGAGCCAGAAATACCATCAGAGCCTTAACAAGCCATTGCTGTCACTTCATCCCAAAAGCCCCTTTTAGGCACAGTATCTGTAACATTGACAGCTTTTACCACCCATTATAGGCTCATTTACAGTATTTCATGGTTCATTAAACTGATTTTATTTCGTTGTGCAGAAGAAATGGTATGTTATTATACTATAGTGCTGTCTTAAGAGGGTGGATCAAGATGTGAACTTAATAGCTCTAATAATGGTATTTCACTGTGTGCATGCTGTAGGAGTGAAGGCCTGAAAGGGGCTAAAGCCTCATTTGGTACCATAAAAATATGGCTTCAGTGTGCAGGAACAGTACATCAAATTCTATCATTAAGCAATTCCTCCCCCATTTGAAACATTCATCAATGGTTTATATAACTATTGAGATCAGACTCTCGTATTTCTAAAAAGCAGCCTCTCCTTGGACCAGCACCATTAGCATATGTACTGTATGCATCCCAAATGTAGACTGATTGTGTTATAGTTAACAATGTCTGGGAATTCATATTGACATTTTTGTATAAATGTGACAACAGAAAAGGAACAAACTTTTCTGCACTTGACAGCCTCTGCATTATAAAAATATGGAAAATCAACTTTCTTGCATATGGGACTTTATAGTCTAAAGATTTCAAGCTTATCATTTGATATCTTTTGTCCTTACTACTTTCATAACATTCATACAATGTCCAGTCATCAGTTTTCATTACACATTAAATTCCATCCAACTTTCCTTTCAGAACAGAGGAACGGGTCATATACTGAGCTCAGCTGCATACAGTGATTGGTTTCCTTGGATGTGTCCAATTCCAAAGTGTCACAAACCTACAGAGGCAAATATATCATCTATGTCATCATGGATGTTACAGTCAGTGGTCTGAGATGTCGCCTGGTATGTAGTCCTGTTTCTTTGGTTGTCCTCTGACAGTCCAGACACTGATAACTCTGTGCTCTTCCTTTGTCTCTTCAGCCGTTTCTTTTTCACACCAGCTCTTATTGCTAAAGACTTAAATCGACTCCTGAGTGACTGAAAACGAGTTCTCTGGCGAGAATTTCTCCTTGTTGCAGCAGAAAAACGACAGGTTCTTGGCACCGATCCTTGAGGAGATGAAGCCCAGCAAGCTTCCTGTCTGAAGGTCCGCAGCTTCCTCTGGACACTGCAGATGAGGACAAATGATATAAATATGCACCATTAGCATGAGTAGCAACTGTGTCACAGAATACTTAAGAATGTAGTTTTACCTCAACAACTCTACACACAGAGGCCACTTTATTAGGTACACATCTGTACAGTCTAACGTAATCCAACTTTATACATTTCCGACAATGTCACCAAAAACTGAACATTATGAGCTTTGTAAGGGTAAAATTAAAGCAGGGGTGTTGTATTGAATTGTATTAGATTGCACAGCTGTACCTAATAAAGTGGCCACGAGTGTATATTCTGCAGTGTTGCTCTTACTTGTAACCTGCTGCCTCCAGGCATTTCATCCTTTGGCACTTTAAACGCAGGAAGGTTAAGAGGCGTTTTTCCTTTTCCATCTTCTGGGATTTGCACCACAGGATCATTTCTTCTAGATGGATCGCCATGTCTGTGAAAGAAGTAGCCTCTCTCACTTGTTTCTTGAAGTTTTGCTTCTCGTCAGCCTTGTGCATTTCCTGCGGGAAGGATTTGCCCTTGGGTAGCAAAATGATGTAATCATTAGATAGGACGATTAGGTGCCAACACTTAGCAGTTAAATATTCTGTAAATAATAAAAGAATGAAGAAGTATTTCATCTGGATTGCTCACACACCTCTATAAAGTTCCTGAAAACCTTGAGGAAAGGCTTCATGTCAGTGTCAAGAACTATATCTGCAAAAAAATAAAAATAAAAATAGTAGTGGAAATACAAGTAGGAAATTTGTTCCTTCTCTACTCATTCTCATGTCAATTAAAACATGTTTTTCATGGCAATAGGTTAAACAAAGGCTCAGACAAAGGTTATGTAAAATAAGCACAGATATCTGCAAGCGTTTTGCATGTTACACTATTTGTACTACTTTCTTGTATTGACCAATGAGCACTGGATGCGACAAAAGAGGCAGAGGTCGAGTTAGTGTCAGGATAAACAATTAATTATAAGTTTATATTCACCTACAGTATGTTAATAAAAATTGAATGAATCAGTCATGTCTTTAGGGCAGTGTCATCTTACTGCCCTGCATTAAATGCTTAAATGCTTCGTACAGAATACAGAACAATGAAAAATCTCCACACCTCTTTCAACAGCAACACCCAGGTCTTCTTTAACCTTCCTCGTCCGCCCCTGGTTATTGAAATCTTTAACAGAAGATTTCATCCTCCTCTGCTGCTTCTCCTCGTGGTCTTTAGCATGGGGATCACGTGCTGGCTGTTTGGTCAGTAAAAATACATCAGAGGGACCCAGGAACTGAGCCACATCTGCTGGCAGGGAGAAGTCAGTGAGGAAGGGCATGGGCTGGGCGTTGGCTACTTCTCTGCAGAGCTCCAGGAGCTGCTGATACAGAGTGGCCAGGCTGACCAGGATACCACGGAAAATCACCCTGATGGAGCACAAAGGTAGATTTAGACTGTGGAAGCTGTTTCTAAAACAAACACAAATCAAACCATTTCAAATACAGATTTTTATAAATCTTATTCGGAGCGGCCAACATGCAGTGCAAGTTTAGATTCTGCATCTTCTTGCATTTCTCTGCCTTTTTAGATGCGACAATGAAGCAAGAGCACTCACCAGAGACGACTGAGCATGCTGGTTATCACCATATTCAAGATAACAAACTCCTCCCATTTCATCTGCTGCTTTGAGAGTCTGAAGCAAGTATCTCTTAAGGGCAAACCCAACAGGTGACATCAAGAAGGCCAAGACTGTCAAGCTTAATTCAGACAAAGAGATCCACAGTTGCAGCAAAAAAGAGATTACTCATTACTCTCTCATGTTTCTGAACCGTGCCACCCCTGGAAAGGATACATGAAAGCTCTGCTACAGCGATTCAATGTGCAGCTCATCAGCTGGGCGGCTCCCAGCACTTTGAGACAGAGCCACTCCAGCATGGGTTGACTGGGAACATCACACTCACCAGCCTTGATGCTCAGTCCTCTAAACACACACACACACACACACACACACACACACACACACACCTCATTACAGTGAATAAACAGATAATTACAGCTTCCCACATTCATCTAAATGCATCACTGCTGCGATGTGTACATGTATGGAATGTGAAGCAGCAAACTACCATGGTATAACTGATCTGCCATAGAGCCAATACAGTAAGGAGTCAATTGTGATGGCCATGCGATGGCTTTGGCTCAATCTCCAGTACTTCTTCTCAGTGCTTACAACCTCTTACCAGATAACGGGTTTTCCTATAACAAACTAGCACTGTCTGATATCATTTACATTACATAAGATACTTGGGGAAACTTAAACTGAAAAAAATAAAAGCACATTATTTTTTAAATTAGGCTCTGGTACTTTTTTACGTTCCTGAATCTTACTGTACCACACAAAACCCACAAATCAGAAATGTCCTGACCTGACGCTCCAGTGCTTTGTTTGTTTTACCTTATTGCATTTGATTGATGCCAGCTTTCACATATAATGCATGTCATAAACGGCAAAGCCTATGTTTGATGCTGGCTGATATGTTCCTAAACAATTGGCAAAAACAGCACATCACACTGAACCAAATAAACCTTTCCACCTACCTTTGAAATCTATTGGGACACAGCTCTGTCAGCTCCTGAAGAGCAGCATCAAGCTTCATGCTCTTCAGCCTGTTTATGCATTGTTCAACCTGTGAGAGATCAGCCAAAATATGTAACATGACACATATACATCAGTTTGAGAGTTAGTTCTTTAGCTTCGTTGGTTCGACCTTCTCTGACTTTCTAACACACAAACTAATGACATCACCAGGACTGAAACAGATCAACAATCACACATCCTGTAGTTTCCAGATGTGGGCGCTTTATCCACAGTCCTCACCTGCTTCAGGCCTTTGAACGTCTTGTTGCCTCTGGAGCTGTTATTTAGGATGTACAGCAGCTCGTAGAGAACTCGTATCTCCGTTTGAAGAATCTCACTCCGAATTAGCTTAAGCACCTTCTGGTTTTCCACCAACAGGGCTCCTACATTTGCATCTGCATAACAGCAACAACACTCATGACATGACAATTTATTCAACGACAATGATAAAGTACAACATCAACACTGCCGAGGGTGGATCCGTGCCTCCCACGTGGGTTGCAAGCGGCATATCTACAGTATCTTTAGTGCAGTTTTGCCCCAGACATCACGTAACAAAGTCGACATATTTAGCTTGTTAGCATCCGACTAATGTATCGTACCTGTAGTTGAGCTGAAATGTATATGGACACTAGAAACGGCACCGGGAAAGGGAATGTTTACCCTGTTCCACGGTACTCCTGCCATGCTTGCTTTCCTGCAAGAAAACATGCGGAAGTCAGCCAGCCAATTACATTCGAGTAAATATAAACGTCAGAGTTCGCGTTAAAGGCACAGTGTACACAGTGTCTGTCTCACACCAGTGATTTCAACAATTGACTTTGGGATTAACCTTAAACCCATGGTCAACCCTGGACTTTTGATCTCACAACTTCTCACAAGATAGCACGAGTTTACACTGAGTTCAGTTGCCATGGTAACTAGAGCACCTGTAAACTGTAAGGAAATAATTGAGTAATTCCTACAGGATCACAGTATTCACAAAATACTGCAGTCACATGAAAGTGACAAGTACAACAGAGCACAGAGATACATCCTTATAAAAATTTGTAGGAAGCCTTTATTTTGCATGGCATCTATTATTCTGGAAATATGATACATGTGTACAGTTCCTTCAGTGTCCCAGTCTGGTTAGAAAACATGGCCTCTGCAGCAGGTAGATCATTTGAAGAAGTGTCAGTAATAAAACTGTTTTCAATTGAATATTATGCTGCACATATGGGAATAAAAAAAAATGTTTTATAGACTCAAAGATATCGTATAAATAAAAGGTACACTGACAGACAGCGTCATTAGGGCATTTGAAAGGGAAGAATAGGCACAGTAAATTAAAATTCAGGAATCAAGAATCGTTTGTCACATACTAATTTCTCAATATGTGCAGTGACATTAGCTCCCGATACTTTATTAATGCAATGTTTACATTCGTATACACATTCTTCAAGATTTGTTTTCTTCAAGCATTTTTAAACACGTTTCCACTATCTGCAGTACCCCTCTGAACATCAACAGTATAGTACTACCGCTAAAGGTTCAGTGTTACGTGATTATTCATTATTCCTGTGCTTAGTTTTTCTAACAGCTCAAAGGTCTTCATCTCACTGCTGTGGAGTCAATGTGGAGTAGTGCAGTATCATTTATGTCACATTTTGTGCAAAGGTGAAGCACAAGTTTCTGGCTAAGGTGTGGATGACCAGCACTGAATTATTTCTCCATTTCGTTGTCAAGAATTTCTGATAAAAAATGACAAAACAACTTGGCTGCATTGTGTAAAAAAAAATATATATATATCTCCTTTATTTAACTAGCAGAACATAAAACAAGGAAAATGAAAAAAAAAATACAAACCTGATAACATAAATCAATCTATGCTCCCTGCTTACTCATCCAGGTGATGACTTGTAAATTCACTTCATCCAACACAGAATCCTCTGACCTTCCCTTCACTGTCAGTCCATGGCTGCCTCCTGTTAGCCAGAAAACCTCAACTTGAGCTTTCATTTCTTTTACCATCCTGTCAAAAAGAACCTGAGCGAAGACAGAAGGCAAAAAGCTAAATCAGAGTCAGAAAAATCAGAAAGCAAAATCACTACTGTGGCACACGTCAGGTCATTAAAACAAACAAACACACACAAAAAAAAAACATACAGTACATTGCACATGCTAGGACAAAGGAATAATTAGAACACAGCACATGTAACATTATCTATTGTCCATACTATTACAAAAAATAGTAGAGGACTAGACTTTACAATCACAACAATGCAGGCTTACTGCAAGTTTCACCATCTTACTGAGACTAAGGAAAAATACAGTTGATACAGTATATGTAAGATATGAAAATATAATAATATAAAACATCAGAGCACATACTGTATATTACAATTAAAGATATGAGAATAATGAGAAAAAGATATATAACTTAATGCACATACACATATGTAAATACA
Organism: Macquaria ambigua; assembly: GCA_008360985.2. NCBI lineage: Eukaryota > Metazoa > Chordata > Actinopteri > Centrarchiformes > Percichthyidae > Macquaria > Macquaria ambigua. Next base: position 90,203 of record VMKM01000306.1, read on the forward strand.
AAATGAAAATCCTATAACTGTACGTATGAAATTACAGTCAGGCCAGAATAAAGATCCCCTAACCATCCTCACCCTGTCACACATGTTGTCCTCAGTGCCTGACACAAACAGCACAGGCACGTGTTCAGGTAGCCCCCTGAGATCTTCACTGCGTTGCCGATGGGCTTGTGTCTGTCCTGGGGGGTGCAGGGGGAAAGACAGGCAGATGACGCCCTGCATTGCATCCTCCGATTCGTCACTCAGCTGCCTGGCTAACGCTGCAGCAGCACGGCATCCCATTGACCTGCCTGTGGACGGGTCACAGAGCTTTTTTGAGACAAGATATCATACTCAGTGAGTGCTGTATTTTATGTTGTAGTCTTTTTCAGTATCGCACAATATTGACAATTTTGTCAAGACCCGAAAACATGTGTATGGTTAGATTTACCAACACTGAAAAGGATACTGATATTTTTGATTCTATTACTATACAGTGTGCATCTAGTATTCAAGGTTTACCCATTGTGAGTCATTGTTAGATGTTTTTATTGTTGTATTGTTAATTTAACTTCCCAAAATGTAGACATGTGGTGACTGTTTTTCTTATTAAACACTGTGCCTGTTTAGCATCAGTTTTAAGTTGTCTTTTATTGCCCATTATATATAGGTATGCAGTTACAGTACTGTAATGCAAACTCATGCGCACACAAGTGGAACACGTTTATTGTATCTATGTCATGTGATGTACAGCACACCATTGCTGCTTACCTCCTACAAATATGTGCTTTATGGTAAACGTCTGTAGTGATTTCAAGTAGTCCTAGGGGAAAAACACAAGTTCAGCTGAGTCTGTTACAGTAGCACAGAAATACTGTTGTATGGATAAAAATAGTGACTGCTATTTCTTGAATGAATGAAAATGCTTACCCACACAGCACGGTAAGCCTTCACTCTATAACCCAAGTTTAAACCTTTGCATGTGAAACGGAGACACAGGAATCCATCTGAAGACAAGGCGTGTGCCAGAGAAACCAGATGTTTGAAGTTCATGTCTCCACCAGCCCCATGCGTGAGAATGACGGCTGTATGGACATGTTTTACTGATGCAGGGAAACACAGGGCAGCATCCAGATACTTTGCCCCAAATGGCACCTTCACTGTGTCCTGAAAGTCGGTGAGCAGTCAGTCAGTGAGCACTATCTCTAGACTGTGCTGTGGCCCCTTAAAGTTTGACAGTTTACATCAAGCAGGGTATAAACATCTGTAATTAAAAATGAGTCTTGTCATGATGAGCGATTTTTTTTACTGAATAAAAGACAGGCACAGTCACAGACAGCCTCTACCACACCACCAGCAGTTCTGTGACTGCGCTTTATTCACGATAGCACTTTTCTAAACCGCTGAAGCTCATTCTTGGTATGAGCAACGTTTTCTAGCTTTGCCGTTAAAATTAGTTCGCTTCTTCTTAATAACGCTACGTCGTTTCCCAACCAAATTCACTGTGGTGTTAAGCAATTAAAGTATAGCAACTATAACGTAACAGCTTAACTTGTTTTTATTATACCGAGTTAGCTAGCTGTCTTTTAGACCACTATCTGCTTCAACTGTCGAATTGCAGGTGATGTACACTGCCCCAAACTGTACACAGCACTCTCTGGGTAGACCGCTCTTCATAGTTAATATTAACTATAACCTTATCATATCATATCGCAGCATATCGTATCATATATTGTTAAAGGTTTTAATTTGCAGTTGCTGTTAGATATTTACCTCGTTCAACTTGTCCATTACAAGATGTTTCTTCTTTGAAATCCCAAGAGTGGAACCAGACTACAAGTTACTGACATCTACTGTTTAGGAGTGGTAATTACAGCTTTACTAAATGACTACACTTGTCAGCAATATAAACAAGGTCTTGGCTGGGCACAGATAGTTTTCCTTTCAGTGGTCCGATACAGAACAGCAGCTTTGGAGCTTGCAGGGTTTGTTTGCCTTGTTCAAGGACACTTCATCAGGTCAGGTGCTTGATGACAATGCAGCTTGAACATACAGAGTTAGAGAATCCACCCTGTTCAACAGCACTTTTAAATTGAAATTTAGGTTTGAGTATGAGTATGTGTATGTATGCTTTTACGGTGGGCTTGTGTGTATGTGGTGAGTGTATAATACAAAAGTAGAAAATAAAATAACTTTCAACATACAAAAAGACATTTATTTTAAAAATGAGATGTGATTCATGTCATAATCATACAATTAATTCAGTCTGAAAAATGATTTGGCAGTACATCAGATATGAAGGATTGCTCTGTAATTGGATGACAGGTCAATCAAAGTTCATCCTTTGCCTGAAAAAACAAACAAAAAGATTCATGTTAGGATCAGAAGGAGTGGAAAATGTGCCAGTAAGTGGGAAGAAATGTGTGTCATCAGGAACTAAAAAAATATCATTTGTAAAATCCAGTAAGAGCAGCATACTTATGGTCTAAACTTTCACTCATTCAAACTTGAATATTCACTTTGTAATCTAAAAAGTTCAATACATTTTTCTATTTGACCTTTTTTTCCCCCCAGATTCAAGTAGTTTGCTTTAAATCATATTTAAAGCTCCCACATAGCCACTGGCCACCCACACACGTGTTTTCACTTATGTTGATTAGACCTCTATCTATGTGCTCAGGACTGTGTGGATGTGGTAAACTACCCTTAACTGGCATCCCTCACTCCCCCTGTTAGTTTTGTTGCACCTGTTAGGGGCAGACATCATTGGTGACATCACATCATACCCAGCATTGCTCCACCCACCTTCAACCCGACTCTAATCAGCCAGAGTAATTGAAAATACCTGTGTGGGTTCTCAGGGCTTTAAACATATTAGTGTCATTTTTATGTTCAACTTGCATTCATTTAGTAAGGTGCAGTGGCACCTTGCATACACCAGAGGGAGCCACACTCTGTGGAGTGGTATGGTCTGTCTTGAAAAGTTTAACACATTAATACCAGCATTTTCTTTCCCAATTATTATTATTATTGCCAATGAAAAGCTTAAACCCAACAATGTGTTTGCCACAGTTAGAAGCTATTCTGGTTTGTTCTGCTACAGGTTTGCATTTCTGACTTTACATGTTTTCAATCAGGCCTTTGCCCGCACTACCTCCTTCTCAATCCTGCACAAATTAGCAGGCATATCCGTCAAAGAGCAGATAACTGAAAAACTCTCACTATACAGAGGTCCACTGCGCCACTTGACATGACACTTGACAAACTAATGTAGGCCTCTTTTTTCATGGAAGACATTGTGACATGTCACAGTAGGAAAAAGCACAGGTGTAAATAATAAAATTCATGATGGCAGATTTCCATTTAGGTGTCAGGGTCCTGGTATTGTGCATGCAGGCTCACTGTCACAGCTTACTGGGACACTTGAACAGAACAGAGCCATCGTTAATGTTGTTATTAGTAACACCTGTGCCTTTCCTACTATGAGCAGTCAAAACGTCTGCTGTGAAAAAGGCCTATTACAGAACCGACCAGCCATTATTACACACATAAACCTCTTTGTCTCAGTCACTGTCTAACTGGTTGTTAGCTCATATATGGGACATAGAGCCCTTCAAGCTTTATAAGGTCAGTGAACACTGTGCAGTTCTGGCTCTCATGTTGACAGGCTTATGCTATTTTTAAGTAACCACTGAAAACAGCGTATAAAGACGTACTGTGGTTCTGACTAAGGCAAACTTACACGTCATGTAAATTTGCATTTTTGCAAGTGCAGTTCTGTCAATCTCAGATATTGTTACATGTTTCTAGATTCATCACAGCTTCTATTTGGCCTTTGAATTCTACTTCTTCATTAGGCAAATCTAAGTTGTACTACATCCATGTTAAACAGGTTTTAATGGACATCCTTTGGCCACTTGGAATATTCACCCAGACCATGGTATCTTTGCAAACAATGCAAGCTTGTGATTTACAACCTGGAGAAGAACACAAAGCAACAGCTTTTGGCATCAGTGGGTCTAGACTCTACTGGTGTTATCCTGTAAGCTGAGGTGAGGTGTAACAATACAAAGTCACTCGGATGCAAGGGAAACTTAACGGTGTCCCTTACCCCCCTCCTGTGGCAGGAACACGGGAACAGGTCATCACTGGGCTGTTCGACAAGCTCCATGCCTTCATGAATCTGTGGCTCTGTGATCTGGAGTTTGGCATACTCCTACAAGAAGAACATTGAGCTTACAGAGAGAATTATGACATATTACGGTTGATACTTATTTATTTAGTACCTTAAGTTTTTCAATATATCAATCTATATAACTCTGCAACTGTAGAAATGTTACCTGGAAAAGTTTGTAGTAGTAACAAAATATGCTGTCTCCGTTAAGATAATTGCGGGCAAACTGCTGACCCGCCAGAGCTATTTTCTTGGCCTGAAAGACAGCAAGAATCATAGCAACTTGATTATTTTGTTTAATCACAGAAACACAGATAAGAGAACATTTACTCCATTCTAACAAAATATTACAAAGTGATTTATGTTAATTCTTAAAGAGGCCAATAAATAAGCACAAAGAATCCAGTGAACAGGATTACACCGCGTAGTGCGCAGTCCATACTCATCATCATCATCACCTCTTCATCGTGGTCACGAGCCCACTGGATCTTTTCCAGCAGGTCTCCGAGGTCCGCCCTGATTGGGATGTAGTGTTCCCACGGCCGAAGCTCGTTGTAGAAATGCTCGTAGTAGCCGGAGTCCTGCTTTAAGACCACACTGTCTCCTGCCAACAGGTAAGGCAGTCGATATGCCGCAACAGTGCCATCAATGTTTATTTGGTACTTGTACTGGTGGTGGACATAGAAATAGAAATAACAATTAACTGATTAACTTCACAATCAACTTCTGAAAAACTGTTTAGTAATGCCAGTTAGAACAAAATGTGAACAGTTAAGGCTGATGTCATATTTAATTGCATAAAGAGGAAGTCTTGGTGTTAGCAAAAAATTGACAATTTACACATCCAGCACAGACACAGAACTACATCCCATCGGAGATGTCTTTTTGGCAACCTAGACCCGGAACAATATCTGGGTCTTTATTTCTTCACCAGACACTGGTTTACTTGGGCTCTCTGCTCTTTTGTGCTAAGCAAATTGGGTACACTCAGCCTGTCTGAGCTTGTTTGCTAAAAAATGCCTTCCCATGGTTGTATAACAATTAGCTAAAAGCTGCAAACTACTGCAGAGTTGAGTGTTATTCTTACTGCGTCTGGCAGTACTAGCATCTCCTTACCATTACGTGGTATTATTTGTTTCAAAGTTATTATCAAAAATATCACTTCATGAAGACTCGACAATTGCATAATATCAATTAAAGACATTTGTATCTAAGACAGTTTATGTATTCATTAAAGCAGCCATGCTGGAGCACTCTCACCTTGAAAAAGTCAAAGAAAGAAACGTGTTTGACCAGCGGCCCATAAAGGCTCTCATCATGTTTGAAGAAGAAGAAGTTGGTAAAGGCAGCATCTATCATGTTGGGGTGAGCCCTGGAAAGCTTGACCAGCTCCAGACGTTCCTGACGACTGTCCCGGCCCCTCCAGAAGGCTGTGGCATTCTTCTCTGGCCATGGTGGCCCTGTGTTGGCCTGCACTGACATCATGTCCAGACTTACCCTGTTTATTAGATGGACAATATGTTGTCCAAGTTATTAGTCTTGAGTTAGTTATGGACTGGTGTGTATATATAGATAATGGCATGCAGAATCATGTGGCGGACATTAAGACAGAAATTAGAACCTCACAGTCATGTGTATATGACTGACTTCATACTGTCAGCTTTGCCTCAGTGCCTATAAATGATTTGTACCATGGTGCATATACTGCTTTATCAGTTCATTGTTGCAGTGAATAAATTATAGTTTTGTCATTCAGAGATCAGCAGCTATAGATGATGCTGGATACACCTGGTGAGAATTTCTGCAGCACAAAAAAGTCAATATATACGTGCTGTTTCTGGCTCAATCTAGTTGTAAAATAAAATATTTTCTAGCAAACATTCTTTTTTTCTGTCACACACCCAATTGGCTGTCTTGCACCGCATAAAAATGCATGAGAAGCAATGAGCATCCTGACACAGGTTTATTTTGGTTCCATTATTCGGTGTGCACTGTGACAGTGTCATGGTTTAGTCTTTATACACAAGCCTACTTGTCCCCATTGTCATCTGCTTAGGGAAGGGGAGCACATTGTAAATCATCTTAATGACAATGTTCCCGCTACTACAGGACTGCAATGTGTCCAAGCTGACACGGCTCCCGTCCTCCACTACAAACCAAGCTACAAACCTCTCAGAGCCACCAGGCCCACAGGCAGTGAGTAGTTGATACTCAAAAGATACTTATACAGATAAACATTGTAGACTCTACTCTCTCTAGCACAGACTTAATATCGCTAACTCTGCTGACTCCTTTGCAAACTAATATTTATCGTGCACAATAGTTCACAAATCTTTTAGCTTAATCCAAAACATGTTTGTGTTATGGATGCACAACCTTACCTTCCCATGGTCTCAAGGACAGACTCAGTCAGGTCATAGGTGGGCATGACAATATCTCTGGTATTGTTAGAGCCACACCAGGAAAAGATGGGATGAATCTTCTCCGTGGGTTTTCTCTTCTCCAACGGCCAGTCACCCAGGTTAACAAAAAACTCCATGTCAGGGAGCCGCACCTGGACATACATAACACAGCAGAGAGGGAAATGGAGTATGATCTGCTTTAACAATTAAAAGGGAAGCGCTAGCTATTAAAAAATGATAAAGAAAATATCACATAATAGAAGAAACACTGCTGCCTACTCCTGCTCGCAAATTCCTGAAAATGTTGTGCATTCTTGAAGCCTTTGAATCCTGTTAAAGCATCAAAACTACACTTAGCTATCTAAATTTCTATCATGTCTTTTTTCTAGTTTTCTAAAAGCAAGGGACGAATAAGACTTAACGTTAACGATAAAAACTGCTCAAATGTTTCAGTATCACACAGATAGTTGAAGAAGAGCTTACCTTTCTGGTGAGTGACAGGAGGATGGCATCCATAAAGATTCTGAAACCTACATGTTCTCCAAAGGTTTTAACATAGACCTAAAGAGAAGAGAAAGCTCCATATAAACACATAAAAACATCACAGGAGGGTGCAGGAGTTCAGAAATTAACTTGTATGCTTTACTGCCAACTCCACCCGCTGATGGAGACTATGCGGTATGACTGAAAGCTAACAAGTGGACCTGAATTGGGATTGTATTGTCTTTCATGTTTTGTACTTTCAGGAGTTATTTCATGGTTACGTATAGAAAAAAAGACAGTTGCAGAAATGTGTGGTTTTTTGGGGTTTTGCACAGAACTCATTTTGTAAGCAGACACTCAACCTGCCTCTAAATAGAATGTATAAATTACAATGGGACTGTAAATCACTGACAACTGACAGGCTGCTGGGTGTTCCCAGGTAATGCTAGCACTGCGTCAATAGGGCTTTAGACGTATCACTATTACAAGAACCTGGATTGACGTCCACAGTGGTATTTTGAGAAGATTGTACCCTTGAACACCTGTTGATAGACTGTTCTTATAGGCATGTCACATAGCTCCAGGCTCTCCTGGCCGACTTTACATTATTACATGGCCCTAATTACTATTCAGCCTAAAGAAATACTACCCTTTATTACCATACTACCCTTTGGACATGCTGGTATTTGAAAGAGAGACTAGGGATTTTTTATAAAATGACTTGCGTGTCAATGTGAAACAATAGTCAGTAATTGTGGAGACAGCTTGCTGTAGTTTGACTTCTTCACTGATGTTTTAGCTACAGACCGATATATCATCAGTTTGCAGGTTGATATTGATTCTAGTATTTTTTTAATGGCAACCCAGCTGTAACCCTAATGTGTCATAGGTGTGAGGCACCTTGTTGTTTTTAATAGTGTAGTGGCAGAGGCTTTGTCTCTGTCCAAAGCGCTGTGGGATCTCCCGCGAGTTGCGATCTGGGTCAACACTAGCGTAGAGGGCCAGGTCCCTTTCTATCTGGGGGAAGGACTGAGGACAGTGCATGTGGGCCTCCCATACAGAACCACTGGGCTGGGGACAGTGACAGCCCTCATGGTAGACTGGGCCTGTATAGTAGAGGAAAAACACAGAAACATCATTAAGATCCTTTCACCTGCCACAAACATGTGCCATCAGTTACTGGAGCCAGAAAAACACAAATCTCATCCTGAGACATACTTTGTGGGCAGCTTGGATTGTGTTCTACCTTTGAGAATGAACGGTGACTTGGCGACATGCTTGTCTTTGAGCAGAACGTGGATGTGAAGGTCCGTGTAGGTGGCGTACATTCTGTAGCGCACCAGGAAGGAGCCATCCTGACGATCCAGGACCTGAATCCAAATCCTGGTGAACTGCTCCACTGGAGACACAATCTTCACTTCAAAGGTCTTCTCACCAGGTGATGTTGTTAAACTGTGAGGGAGATAATATGGAGAATGTGTAACACCACACTGACTTTAATTTTAGTGTACAAAATAAGCCATATACAAAACATATTTAGGTGGCTCATCAAAAAGATTTTTCCCCACCCAACAATGTGTACTTTTTATGTTTTTGTCTTTATTCCTTTCAAAAGGTCTCCATTTTTGTAAGAGTCTTAAACAAACATTACTACTTAATACATGAAGCTTTTCAAATATGACTATCTGAAGATAATTATGTATTTAAAACCCACCATAACACAGTTATTCTGATGCTAATTTGACAGTCGCTTAAGTGTTATTTTTACTTGCAAATATGATCAGGTAAAATAACAATGGCCATTATTTGAAGAGGACAAGCATTTAATTATTGGATACAGAGAATGTGTAATTCCTTTAACTGAACGTGATACTTGTCCAAATATTTGAATGTAAAAGCCCTAGGTAAAGATGTTAAATTTCTGTCTTAGAGAGTAGCACCTGAAATGTAACATTTTCCTGATACCTGCTCACTACACTGTAATTGAATATAACAAGTTATGCATTAAAAACAGGAAGTCTGTTGTTGCTGACACAATTTCATGCTGATATTGTCTCTCTTGTGTCCCAGCAGACAGCAATAACGTGGTTTTTTGTAGTAGGCATAAATGGAAGTGAGAAACTGATATCCATCTTGAGACCAAAAGCATGTGTGAAATTGGCACCCACATAGTGTGGGAGCTTTTTGATAAAAGGGGTTATTGGAGGTTGTTTAACTCACTCTCCCTGGGGTGCAAACTTTCATGTCTGCTCTCTCACTATTGACCAGTTTACAATTTCAGTGTGGTTGCAAAGATTTACTATGCTGTCCTTTCTTTGTAGTCATGCAGTCCTCAGGTGCTAATAGAAATACAGTAACATTGTCCTGCATCAACTAAATTGGAAGGAGGTTATGTGTTCACGTTTGTCATTTTGCAACCAGAACATCTCAGAAAGAACTGACCCAAATATTTTGTTCCTGAGAAATTACATTTGGAAAAATGGAGGTGTTACATTTGAGTTTATTCATTTCTTGGTGGGAAAACCAGACTTTAAACTTAACATAATCTTACCCTAATGTTATTTTCTTAGAGAAACCTTAATGGGGGCTGCATCTTTGCAAAGTGAAGAGTTGTTCAGCAATGACAGATGCATTTTTATTCTTGGTCACCTTTTGTAGTTTTTATTCAAATAATAGGCAAAAACCTCGTGTCTTCTGGTTCTAGCAGTCATTTATTTACACAAATAAAACTTAAAAAGAAAGTTACAGAAATTATTTCAATTTATATAGAAATTGATTTATTTTACTCAAACTGACCTATACCACCTTACAAACTACATACCAGGATGCTACGTGGAGCACTTGAAAGCAGCATTGTTACAGGTTGTTGCGACTGGAAAAAACATATTGGCTAAAACAAAGGCGGGTAGCAGGCCTACTTACTTTCTCCCCGAATTGTCCACCGTTTGTATGTAGAAAAATCGAGCTGGAAGGACAATGTTTGCCTCCAGTCCAGGTCCCCATACTAAAGTTTTTGCAGCACTGGGTACCGAGTCTGCCTGAGCCCCCGGGAGTTCATGTCTGAACAGACCCAGACAGAAGAGCAGCAGCAACCATGAAAATAGTCGAAGAGACATGACTGTCCTTAAACGTTAGCCGTTACTTTTCTTCCTACGGAGGTTAACTGCCCAAAGTTGCCATTATTGGTTTAAAAATGAGAATGAAGAGAAGTCTGTAAGGTTAGGTAACGTTTTAACGTTAGTTCGTTCCGTTTCCATTTGGAATATAGCTATTCAGCGGTGGTATTGCTAATGGCTTATATCTGGCTAACATACGCGCATAATTTTGTTATTCTAACATGTCTTCAGTGATAACGGAGGTTACCGTTAGCTAGTTACAAAATCCCTGTACAGTTTAGTAAACTATCTCCTGAATGAACAGGGGGCTGGACGCGCAATGTAGCGATCTGATTGGACGCCACTCCACCGAAACTGGGTTTGATTGGCTGGCTGAGCAATCTGATCTGAATCTGATTGTACAGAAATCCGGAAGTTGAAACCTTGGGTCCATGCTGGGCATGATATTCATGATGCTGAGTGAATGGGATGGTACTGTGAATGTGGCTTATTTTTATATTTTTTTTCAGAGACAAATTTTGAAACGGAGCAGAGGAGATCGATTTTCAGGCTTTTTGTAGCTGGATATAATTTGTAGCATCTTAAAATATGAATGAGGATAGTGGTAGTGAGTTACTTGCTACAGTTGCGTTTGTAGTATTGATGAAATGGCAAAAACACAAAAAAACAGAGGGTCCAGATGACCAGTTGATTTCGCTACGAGCTAATTGGCTGTTGAAACAGGTGACGTGCCTTACGTTCTAAAACCAGCCACTGGCGACTTGATAAGCTGAGTCGCAGGTGACGCCATCAACCAGTTTGAGTGGAGGTGAGACGGGCCAGTTCACACCGCTGCAACTTTTCCCTGTGACGTTCCAAAACGTTTCGTCTCTTCGCAAATGAACTGAACGTGCCCAGCGTCATCAGTTGTCTGTCAGTGAAACAACCAATCACAGCAGTGTTGATCCAATCTAGCACCAACCCACCTTAACACATCAATTGAATAAACCCTTGACTGTTTGCTTGGACGCAAACAAAAAGTGTTGTCCCACCCTTTTTGTAATCTGAAATGTTTTTGTGTTTTGTGAAATGTTGTGTTTTGACCATCAGGGTCAACGTAATACGCTGTTATAGGCAAAGAAGGTATTGGAAATTTATCACAAATTGCAGGATTTTCTGCCATTGAATCAGATTTTCACCATTTGAAGGGACGTGCACGCATTTGTAGAACAGCCAATAGGAACGCACCCTCTCTCTGAAATGACCTGTGATTGGCCAAAGACTCCTGTCACAGTCTAGATTTTCTAAAGCCTGAAAACAGATCCAAGAGGAGGTGCAGAAGTAGAAGTTTTCTGTCAGACCACTTGAATTACAATATGCTGAATGGTTATTATGGACTTTTTGCCCAATGACGCCAAAAAATACTGCCTAACCCACCTTTAAGTTAAAGATGTATAATGACATTTTATTATAAAATTCCAGTTTATGTAGGTTCATTCTGGTTCATCAGGGATTTGAAAATATTTTGAAATACAAACAGGTCAGGTACATACTTTTTAAAAATAGGTCCTTTATCTGCTGAGCAAGTTGATTAGGTGAAAGTTAGTATATTAAAATGATCAGGTATTCTGACATTTTGATGTTCTCCCAGGTTATGGAGGGGAGATCCACTCTGCTGCATCAAGGGCTCCTAAAACTCATTAAACAGGCGTGACACACACGCAAATATGTGGTGCAGTGGTTAGCACTGCCTCACAGCAAGAGGGTTTTGGGTTGCCGTTCTGATTCTGTCCGACCAGCCAAACATCTGCTTCTGAAACCTTTCCACTATTCACCAAACCCACTGTCAATTCAAGTACTTCTGTAAATGCTTGTCAACCCTGTTCAATATTAGCCTTTGTACCAGAGCTGCAACATTTAGTAGATGAATCGATGAGTGAAAGATTCTGCATGTTAAACCACAGACAGTAACTAAAGTATCAGCTGGACTTTATTGTTCCTCAGGCACCCGTTTCTACGTCCTTCTTTGCAAAAGAGGAAGATTACAGCAATTTGATTGTACATTTTGCAATTTTTTATCCATATCACTACTGTCAAATGACTTAGCTGAAAATGTGGATCATATTTCCACTTTCCTTTATGTGCTACAAGTTGAGAATCCCAGATGTGGAGTTGCCCCAATGATCCTCTTTAATTCAGCAGGAAACACCACCTTGTACTTCATACAAGCACAACAACAGCAGCTGATTGTGGTTAGTGGCCAGTGAAACAGAGCTCTCAACTGTGTACATCAATCAATGTTTATTTCAGTTTGCTTTTGCATCAACATGTTTTCAGTTCTTTTTTTGTCAAGTAATTCTATTACACTAGTATAATATCAATAAGAACAAAAAGTGGTAGAATCCATTTAAATAAGACAAACTTTGCTGCCATCTTTGAGAAAACCAGAGAAATGCTTTTTCAGGATACTACAGTGTGAAGAACTACAGAGTTCCAGTGATTTAGACAGAGCCAGAATACCAGATACAGTACCAGCAGTAACAGGTACAACATATACAGAGAAAAATATCCCAAGAATGTCTTCATCTTTTATCGTTTTTTGTTTCACCTTTCTCCCAAGATTGAACTGTACAGTTAATATAAAAACCAAAAACATACAAACCAAAAACATACTAACAAAACACCCTGTCAGTAGAAGTCAGAATTTTTTTTTTTTTTATTTTCTTTTGGTTTTGTTTTTTGTTTTTTTGTGTTTTCTCTGCCATTGAAAGAACTGCACTGAACACAAATCTCATTGACGGTACAGAGATAGGAGAGAAATGTATTTTTTTTATGTGTTTAAGACACACCATTGAATCAAATCATGTGTAATTCCTGAAATCCATGTGGCACTGCTTTAGGATTTCAGGTGACTTGAATTTGGTGAAAACAAATGAGTTTTGAAGGCCATTTAAGCCCAAGGAACGCCTCAGCAGCCTGACAGGAAGCAGGCAGAAATGAATAGCAATGCAGATTCTCTTGTGTCTGTTATTTTTTTGTTTTGAGTGTATGTGTCGCTGTGCATATTTTATGTGGGAGTGATCATGAACAAGGCGCAGTGCTTCCTATGTGTTAATGCTCGTGTGCATAAAGGCCTGATGTGTGAGAGATGGATATCAATAATCCTCTGTTTGGTTTTTCAGATCAATTCAAGATACAGACAAATACACAAGTACAAAATATCCTCCTCAGTTGACGCTGTTTGCCCGTCTCGTGTGGCTACCCATTTGACATGTACAACACAATCACAATATGATACAGGACCATGTATCATGAAACATTTGTTGTTTTTAACATACAAGAGCCTTCAGTTGAGAGGCCATCACCATCAAATATAGGACTGCGACAAGAGGATATCATAGTCATCAAGAACAATATTGAACGAAAAAAAGAACATGTTTGCCTTCAGTTGAAATCGCTGCAAATGTTTTACACATGTACATAGTTTCTTCACTGACTCACATCTGAACATCACTGAAAAAAAAAATACTGTTACTTCTCCTGAACCTTTTACCGATAAACCACTCACAAGGGAGTTGGTAGCGATTGAATGGACATGATTCCAACTCCTCTTCGTGCTCCCGCCACAAAGACAGTGACAATCATTTAAAATATTGTTTGTGATCGTGAAAAGAGGATCGCTCAGGTTTAACGCTGAAAACGCATAAACCAAAGACTGAGGTGGAGAGAGACGGGAGGGTGTCATTCATTTTTGATTGCTTTGAAGAGTCCGGTTGTTTAACATTTGTGGCACTCTTTCTCTCTCTCTCTCTCTCTCTCACACACACACACACACACACACACACACACACACACACAACCTAATGGCTCACTAAACCCGTACATCTGACAAAGGCAGCTAAAGACTCAAATGGTGAACCAGCAACAACCAAAAATAAAAAACACCCTCATATTATTTTTTTTCATAAAGAAAACAGACTTATTTGACGATGATAAATGCCCTCTATGGCCAACTCTGAGTACTATGTCTCATCTGTTCTGATCAAACAGGAAACATATGATGACTACCACATATTAGCTCTTTGTTAGTTTATAGTGAGTGGATTCACTCATCTTGTTTTATATGGCACGTGAATAGTATATAGGTTCATACTATAGATATAAACACACTGTGTCCAGAGTACGCTTTTAACTCTCTCAGCCTTTGCATACGTCTCACACCAATCTGTTCTCTGTTTTCATACACTGTAGTTGGGGAGTGAGATATTCCTCATCATCATTTAATGCTTTTGTAAGTAGCAGCAGCTGAAAAGTGAAATTAAAATTAGTGTGATTAGACTGTGCAGAGGTAAAGTGTAAATACTAAGGATTTGTGTTTGCACTGTTCAGCCCAGAGTAATTGGTAAGAACATAGTTTTAGCATTATTCTAAGTGTGTGTAGAGAAAGCTAACTATGTGCATCTATATTGTGGCAAGTAATATTTGCTGAGACTAAGAAAAAAAAAACATCTGAAATGAACCAAAAAGAAAAAATTTAAAAAAGGGAAAGGAACACAAGTTTTGGCTTAATAGCAATGCAGGTATACATTTCCCTTTTTATATATAGTTTTTTGTCAATATTTCAAAAAATATAAAGTTTTTCATAGTTTCTGTTGTTGGCTTACATCATTAAATAAAACTTTTCATTTTTGTAACTCTTGTTAAAGTAGCATGCTGCTTTTTAATATGGCAGTTGGATATTTTTAATAGTCATCCATTTTTGTTTCATGCATTTCTTGTTGGTTTCTTAACTTTTGAATATCTACACAGTGAGGTCCAGAAAACCCAACCACACACACACGCGCACGCACACACACACACACACACACACACACACACACACACAGTTTCATCTTCAGTCCTTCAAATGCCGCTGTTCTCTTTCTGTCCTTATCACTACATGTCTAGACAGGGAACTAGCCCATCCTTGTCCTTCAACAATGTGACAGTGCCGTACATATAGCCAGTCCGGAAGCCGTAAAGACAAAGTCACTCTTGAGTCTCTCTTTTAATTGCTCTCATTTGTAGAGTGAAAGTCCCTGTCCCGGCACAAAGTTCCCAGCAGTCCAAAGGCAGCCTCAGCCCTCTGTCCTGCTATTAGAACTGGTACCACTTCTTGTCCTTGTACTTTAGCATCAGCTGTAAAGAGAAAAAATCACATACCGTCGATTTTGAGGAATAACAAGTTGTCGCTGCTTCATTTCCTGTATGAAGTAGATTTCTTTGGAATAACACCACATTTTTTAAAAGTTATTATTGGAGTGAATAAATTACATCATGGTGGAGAATTGGCGCCACCATGAGGTCTTCTTTAGGGATGAGAAATGTCAGCACAAATATGTGATTACCAACCATTACTGTAGTTATAGAAATGAGGTAAAGGGAATAGGATGGGAACAATGTTTTTACATCATTAGTTGGCTATTTCATTTCAACAGCTATAATGTAACTTAAAACAAACAAATGCTTATTTAAAAACGTTTTTTTTTTTTTACATTCATTCTGTAATACTTCCAAAGCTGACAAGAAACCCAAAACATTCATGCATTTTCAATTATGCAATTTTTCAGTTTCAGTTTACCAAATAATTTTAATTTAAATAACAGTATTTGTAACTCATTTTTAAATTCTAATCTCGTTTTTACCTCATGAGCGTGTTTGGAGAAGGTTTCTGCACTGGTCATCATCAGGGCGGTTCGCTCCTCCAGCTCCCCCAGCCTTTGGCCTCTCTCATCCAGAGCAATGCGGGCCCGCGCCAGGTCACCCACCACTCCGCTAGCTGCCACCTTCATGCCCTCCATCCCCACCTGCCCAGGGATGTGCTGGGCCAGACTCCGAGAAGCCTTCCCAGCTGCTGCCTCACCAACTGTCGACAACACAGAAATAAAGCTCATTCTGGGTTGGTGTTATGGCTATGATGCATTTTTAGCCCTTTGTTAGGTGTACAGTGTCTTCTAGATATTGATTAATTAATTACATGTGACATTGTTTTTAGGTACACTCTAGAATGAAACCCTTCATATAGAGAAAAAGAGAGAAAAGACAAAAAACGCACAGAGCTCCTCTCTGTCGAAGGTATGGGCATTTCCTCCAAAGAAGCCCTTTAGAAAGCCTCTGTTCTGGGCTTCTGGCGTTTCTATTGGTGTAAACAGCTCTCCCAGCATCTCCTGAAATGAATGAAAATTAAATAAAAAGAAAGAAAAGAAATTCTTAGCAATCAATACAGTTTTTCTAAAACAATTCATACCAATTCTGCACCGGAGATGTATTGCCATTATTTGTTTATCATACACTGGTTATCAGGGAGGTAGGGTGGGGTCAAAGTGCCAAGTTTCCTTCACTTTCTCTTCCCTTTATCACCTTTGTGAAAACTGCCATAGCGTCTGTGCATATAATTGTATGATAATGTTGCTCTTACTGCAAGTTGACTTGTCCACATGCACTGACAACTCTTCCTCAGTGTAGTGAGTACCTACTGTTGCCTGTAGGTGTCACTATGGCAGCATCATGTCACAAGCTCCACTGACGTCTGTTATCATTAGTCAGGGTGCAGTGATGGCTCTTAAGAGTAAACACATCTATGAATATGAATATGCCCATGTCTCTACACACACACACACACACACACACACACTAAAAGCATATCCACACAGTCAGCCCAGTGGAGTTCAAACCACATTTGACAACAGTGATATTTCACTTCAATGGCCTTTGTCAGCTCTGGGCTTCACCAAGGGAGGGAATAATGGCACCTGTTTATTTACCACACCAATACTTTTCCGAACTCAGAAGCAAAATTTGGGATGAAAAAAAACTAGAACAAAATTAGAACAATGTGTTCATCATACATGCATGCATACCTTTCGTAAATGTCTCAGAGAGAGACAGATAAACAGACTGATATTTAGGTTAGATTGATGGATAAATAGCATGGACACACAAACTGCAGCGCTCACCTGCAGGTTGTCACACATCTCCTGGCTGTATGTAATTCTCTGGATCTCTGTAGGGGAGCTGAGATATAGTGCCTGTCCCCCGTTGGTGAAGCAAAAGGTTCTTGCAATGCGCATGTCTGTCAGAGGCAGGTAATTGACATCCATCAGCGGTCTTAGACTGGGCAAACTGTGAGCAGAGCGAGGAGAATAAAGGACAAGTTAGACACCAGGAACAAACTGTACCCCGTAAAGAAAACCAAACCACACATCCGAGCCAAATACCAATAATTTAATCACACTATTCACGGTTTACCTGTGAAAAGGAAGCACTTTATTTAATGCATTGGTACAGGCACTCTAAATGCAAAGCTTTAATATTGCACTAAACTATGTCTAATTAATTGTCAAGGCCAAAGTTGTGATCTCAATTATTATACGATTAATTGTGAAGCCCTGGTCTAAGCCAAAAGTTTAGTAGCTGAAAAAATACACCCAACTGAGAATATCATTGTAATTTCAGGTAAAAACATCAGAGTTTTTGTTTCATTCTGTGCACAGACTTAACACAAGCATCAGGTAAGACAGACAATAGAGAGAAACATGCAGAACTTGCAGTTTGTCACATGTTCTGAAAACAGATGAGTGCTTGAGGTCATTATACCTGAGTGTCATGACGTGTCCGTTAGCACAGAAGCAGGCCAGGCACACACTGTTACACACAGATACCACGTCGGCTCGCAGTACAAAGGATGACTCTGTGATGTTGTGGACAAAGAGGCAAGACTGCGAGGGCATCAAGAACACTTTGGCCTGCCTCTCGGAGCACACCACAGCCAGATGTCCCTCTCCGCAGGTGTCTTGGGAGGATGATGGCGAAAAGTTGACCAGCTTGCGTCTGCGAGGTCGGTCAGGGTCCTCGGGCACGTTGAGGTCGCGCCAAACCTCGTGGGGGCTCTGAATGAGCGCTCCCATGCAGTCCAAGAAGTGAAAGCGCAACACTGAGCCCTTCAGCATCAGGACCGTTCCTGGGAGTGTTTGGACAGAGTCAGCAGAGGGAAGAGAGAAGGCATGAAGTCTAGAACTAAAATTTCTAAAGCTACGGCACATTACCATGAGCCAGGA
Source organism: Macquaria ambigua (assembly GCA_008360985.2). Lineage (NCBI taxonomy): Eukaryota > Metazoa > Chordata > Actinopteri > Centrarchiformes > Percichthyidae > Macquaria > Macquaria ambigua. The sequence continues at coordinate 108,429 of VMKM01000306.1, forward strand.
AGGTGCTAAATGCAAAAAATAGCCGCACACTTATCTCCATTGCAAACACCATATTTGTTATCTAAGCTTTTGATCAAACAGACAACACATGAGGATTAATAAACAGTCTTTTTTCATTGTCATCAGTCCTTTTGTATTGTTTCTTTTCTTAAAGTGAGATTAACTGAACATCACATGTAAAGTTAAGTGAGACTGATGTCAGTATGAATGCTTGTGTAAGAACACAAAGGTTCACATTCACATTTAGGAGCCTAGTGTTATCTACTAATCTATTATTTACACATACACTGGAGTTTGCTGACATTGTTTTCAGATTTACTGCATAAGAAACAATCTACTATCCACAGGAGTTCAACAATACTTTTCCTTTTTCCTTGGAACTGAATCTGTGACCTTCAAGTAATAAGTTTGCTTCTTGTGCGTTCACTCTCAAGAGAACAACTGCTGCTTCAAAGGGCCTGGAGTTTTGGGTCTGTTGATGTTTTTAGTCTGAGTAATAGACCTTTTTCCTCACACAGCAGGGTTTCTGGACTGGTAATACATGTCTGAGTGGCTCAGTTTTGTTTAGTCAGAGTGCAAACACAATGGGGCTGCAAAATCTATCCTTGTTCTTGAGTACAGAAGGGAGTCAATGCAAGATCATGCATGACAAATGCCCATCAAAGTTCTCCATAACAACACATTTATAATTCAATTTTTAATTGAGACAAATGTGTTTTTAGAAGCCCTTAAGTATGAGTAAGAGCAGGGGAGAGTTGTGTTTTCAAATGCAGCTCACACAGCTTCACACAGTGCACTTAATTCCTCGGGAAATTACCTGCTCTTATTTTAAAAGCCTTGCATTGCAACAACGTTGCATTTTCTCTTATGTCTGGGTGTTTTGTGTCAAACAAGTGGAACTGAGGCGAAAGCTAATGTTTCTGTACTCAGATGAGTGTTCTGCGTTTTCAAAGTGCGTTTACCCTACATTATTAGTGAAATTGCTAGTTCACATAATATAGAAAAAAAAAAAAAGGATTTCAAAAGGCAACTACTGTACTCCAGACGCAGCAGGCAGCTGTTTTCAGCAAGAAAGCTCAAATAAACCCACTGTACATTACCTGCCCAGTACCGAACGGACACGTAGTGGAGCATTTAGCAGCTAAAGAGCCAGACATTTCCCTCAGGAGTTGGTAGAGACCAAAATCAGACAGATAGAAGAAGATTGAAGACTGCATCTGCAATCGTTGGGTAGTCAGACACATGACTCCATATGAGCAACTGTTTGCTAAAAAGCCATATCAACTTCATATGGTGATAATATGTCAATTAATGCAGGTTTAAGGTCCACAACATCAGTCACATTGACTTCTAGCCTTTTGGCTTGTTAAGTCTTTGGTTTGGTTCAGTGGGTAACTTTGAACCTACTGTATTCGTTTATCAAATCTGTGCTGATAAAACTGATCACCATTTAGAGTTGGGCCAGCAGTTTTGAAAGGCTCCATTATATTCCAAATCCCACTGTGTTCCACTGTGCAAGTTTCATGACAAATGGTTAAACAACAGAGTAATGGAGAACAGACAGTACAGTCCCTTTATTCTATTTTCACTGAGCACATTCAAACATTAGGCTTTTTGTCTGACGTGCAGCATAAAATCTATTATCACAGATTCAAAGCCACAGGTGAGGAAAAAATTCAATAAAAAGTAAAAAGGATGTAGTCTGAATTGAAAATGCACTACCATTGAATTGGTCAATAGCTTGCTGAATTGGTTAATAGTGAATAGTTTCAAAATGATGGTACGATTAAAATAATGATGAAATTGATATCATATTTAGATTTTATTTTGTAGTTCTGTCTTCCTTCTCAACTTTTAATTCATTGTGTTTTTGTCTTTGCTGGTTAGTTGGTTTTCTATTAGAAAAATTCTGATCTATTACAACTTACCTGTCTTATTTAGTGTTTTGAGTTTTGGCCATTATTTCTGTCTGTTATGATAATATTGTACGTAATATTGTTAGTATTGCTGAGATCTGGGAATACGGTGACAACATTGCCACAACTAAGTAACAAGCAGTCAAAAGACAGGTTGTAAATAAGCCAACAGTTTAGCCAGATTATTTAAAACACTTTATGTGGTGGTAAAACCAGAAGGGAGAATGCTGGAAATGTTGGTAATAATCCATAATAATCCATGTTGGTAATAATGTTTGTGCAGGAAATTGTGCATACAACCATGGTTAAGGTGACGCCTTTGTGATGAAACCCAGTCTCACTGGGACTTACCGCTGGGGCCAATGGTCACAGGTTCCTCCATCCTCTCCTCCTCGTCGGTGGGAATGGACATTGGAATGAGCAGGACCACGCCTAAACTGGTGCCCACCCACAGACATGGGGTGGGCAGGGCGTCACTCTTGCGCCCGTAGGACTCTCCGAACTGCAGTGTGGTGATAGCCTCTTTGGTGTCCCGGTCGATGCTGGACACACTGGAACTGCGTGAACGGCTGAAGGAGTTTTCACGACTCTCTGTAGCAACAGCCGCCAAACATGGAAGCACGGCACAGGCAGAGACGATGCAAGAGGAGAGAGACGTGAAGCAATGGCCAGAGAAAGGGGAGCGGGAGAGAAAACAGGAAAGAGAAAAGGTAGAGTTGCAGGAGTTGTGGATGGGAACGGCAATGTGTTGGACAAATAAGAAAGAAGGGTGGTATGAGAGGATCAAAAGGTTAAAAAGAAAAAAAAAGTACATAGTAAGGAGAAGGAGAGTGAGAAGGAGTGCAGAGGACAAATATTCTAAAGGTCACATGTGGTTTGTCTGCAGATTGTATGTAATGTAAAACACTGGAACAAATAGGAAAATGCCACTGAAAATATGTGATACACTGAGAAGCAAAGTGATCAATCATTACAAAGGGACGACAGGACAGAAACATATTCTCACACCAAAGCCTGCGTGCACACACACACACACACTTCTGTCTTTATTCATTGAGAGTGCAGTGGTTTTTACAAGTCTACTCAGCGGCCTGGTGACACTGCATTTACAGACACACACACACACACGAGAATGCACACACACACACTCAACGGCAGTTGCACCAAACTCAAAAAACTCCTTTAACTCCGTTTGAGTGCTACCCATTCAGCTCCTCCATTGTGTACTTAAAGCCTCCATCATGAAAGTATTTCTGTATTGCTGCGTTTCTGAATTATTCAGAGCCAAGGCAATGTGCAGTACTGCATTCCCAGCCTAATGTTACACAGAGTGCAGACTTTATGTAACAACAAACTACAGATGGGTGCACAGCCCGGTGTACACATGTCAGGCTAAAAATGAAGACAATTTTGACAGATGATCAATGAATGTGATGGATTTTCAGGATCATTTTAAAGCATTATGAGAACCAAAATCCATACAGGTTTAAAAAAAGACATCCACTATTTATGGGTGCATGGCTTGGGGGATATTACAGTGTACTGTATGCCAAAATGTATGCTGCCTGCAAAACATACACTATGCACTGCTATAAAGATGGCATCACCCACTCCTATACTACGATACGAGAGCAAGCACTTCTTGGCATGTTGTAGACGAAACAGGGCCACAGGACTGACTGACGGACTGACATACTGACTGACGGACTGACTGACGGACGGACGTATAATAATCAGCAGTACAGCAGTTGATGGGTTTTGTGGCCGAAGCCCCCTTACCTCTCTCGCTCCAGCAGTAGGGGGCGGTGGAGTGGTGCTCGTCGTGGGAGTACATTGTGACTCCATGTAACTGCTGAAGCATTGCCCTCCTGGATGCATAACCTACTCGACCCCCACAACATGAACCCCATATAACAAACCACACCCGCCATGCCCCAAAGAAACACACACACACACACACACACACACACACAAGTGCAGCCATCCAGCCAAAAAACAACAACAGACCAGACGGACAGATGAACAGCAGAACCAGAGAATGACAGAAAGGGAAAGAGAGAAAGATGCAACTGAGTGTGGAGCGATCGCTTCAAACATATACAAAGACAGAGAAGGAGAGTGCGACTGAAAAAGACGCAGCTCGTCTATGTTTCTGGTGGCCACACAACCTCCACTCGTTTATCCGTCTTCTCTCTAAACCCCTTTTCAGCACCATCTGTACACGTTTCTACGCTTCTAATGTTATGAATAACTCTGATACAGCATCCCTACATGCAGTCCAGTGTGGTCAGTAAAGAGCTACTGTACAGCACTGTTGCACGACAACCAAAATTTCGATCCTGCTTTCTTTGATACTGCTGCAAGTACAAAACTGGTGCAGGGAGGCAAATACAGAACCAATTTAATACGAATACAATACGACATGAAAACTCCTGCACAAAGCTGCAAGAATGGAAATTCTGGTTCTTGGTTGTTTTGTTTTTTTTCTTCTTGTTTACCACAGTATCAGAGCAGTATCAATATATTTGTATATTTTTAGTCACAATTCTGGTATCATGACAACACTGCTGTACGATGCCACTGACAGCCACAAAGACAAAATAACCTTCTGCTGGGAGTCTGGCTAGCAGCAGCTCGGTTTTGCCGTGCGTCGCCGGGGTGTGTTTACGCTGTGTGACAGAGCCTGTGGGGTGCTGGCTAATGAAAGTCAGGCACAGTGGTACTTTGACAGGACACAGGGACTCCTGGGGGGCCCTCACAGGGAGCTTAGAGGCAGGCAAGGCAGTGTCATGGAGGTGATAAGGGAAGGCAGACAATCTGAAGCGTTGAGACAGACAAAGTGCCAGATTTATACAGCGGTACATGCACATACACCCACACACTGTAGAGAGACAAGAACAGACACCTGGAGAGTACGCTTAACTCCGTTTTTTTTTCATTTCTATGTACCACCAATGACTGTGTACAATGACTGTGCCAGGTTTTGCTTTAATGCCAATTAACACATATAAATAGATGCATCAGACAGGTTTTCCGGGATTTAACTGTGTGCTTAATTAAGAAATCTATAAAATAGCAGGCCCACTGCTTCGACGTTTGGTTTTATCCTGCAGTCAAACATGGACGTAGGTGTGTGTGGGTGTGTCTTTTGAAAGCCTTTTCAGCATCTGGCCAGGGAGTCACTGAGTCACCTCAGCTCTGTGCTACAGTGCAATAAAATATATTCTATTACTGGCTCTTATTGCTTGTGAAATTTGTGATATTATGGGATTCAATTGTGGGGAAACAGCAACACATCTCTCTATACTAACAAACTAATCAACTGACACGCGTCAACGACACACGCTCTGTAGCTTATGAATTTTCATGTTCTTAAACAACCAATGCCAATTTTCCGACCACATCCGCAGGCAAATCAAACAGTATCATACAATTCTGTCTTCAATATTTAATAGGTGTGCTGCCTACCCAAGATGGGAGATATGGAAATGTTTTCTGTACATTGGAGTCTGGCTTCCCCTGCCATTTCCCTCCTCTGTCTCCTCTCCTGGCATGCAGGCCTCATTACCATCGGCCTCATCTCTTGCACCGCTTGTTGACCTTTAATTATTCCAGTGATCCTGCTGGCTCTTCACTGTGGTAACCCAGTGCAACTGATAAACAACAGTGCCAAAAGTAGGTAACAGATAGAGAATGTGCAACGGTCTGCTGAGAAAAGCGACTGTTCACGCATAGAGTGCTTAAATCAAAACACAGCAACAAAATGAAATCTAGCCGTTAGCCTACTTCCGCATATTCCATCATATCAGAATGCACTGCTATAGTTTCTAAGCAGATGTTATTACAACCGGTGCCAGTCTCATGAAGGACAGGACAGGGGAAGGTTTGATTGATCCACTACAAATGTGCCAAAGAATCTGAAACACGGACAGGTTAATCTGCAGTAAATCTGTTCCTCTGTCCACAAGCAAATCCACCGGTATCATACAATGACATCTTACGTACCTGGTACAACATTCATTACACCCCACAGTGTGGAAGTCTTGGATGCATGCTCAGAAAGCTTCAGAGCAAGTTGCCTATTAGGTTATGTGATATCATGTGTGCCAAGTTGACATATTGTTCAGAGGGTGGTGTGCCCAAGAGAGTGATTGGACAGATTTGTCAAAAGTGTGAATAGCCAAAGATGTATTTAAAACACAAGAGGATTTCATAGGGTCAAATTAAATATCATTGGGTGTGTACAGACAGCAAAACAACTAAGTATAACAGAGATCATCAGCTTTCACCCCAGTTGCCTGTCTAACACACATTTTTCTTTTTCTGTATAGAAATGCACTTGCCGCCAAAGACAAAGGACCCAGTTATCATGTCATGTCAAATTTTGGACAATGTGATGACCACCGTAAATTGATTAAAGCCAGAGCCACATTCTCCAAGTTATTTCAGCACTATAACAGTATGAGGACACTGTCTACCACTAAGGCACACAGAGGCAAGGTGGTTATCCCTTAGACAGACGATGACATGCTTCTTTAGTGTCAGACAGACTCTCTCAGAGTTTTTTTTTACTCTGCTAGCTTGCCGACATACAATACTACAGTAAGTGAAACACTGCAGTCCAGCTTGAAAAAAATCAATCTGGGTTTAGTATTCATTTGACATAGCTAAGTTGTCTAGGTTATATGAGTAACATGACCACACTAATGATGCCAAAACACATTCTACTAACTTATCTTTCTTACTCTTACTCAATCAGTAAGTAAGTCTGGAGGCCTAGCAGGTATATCCACCTCTCTTTTGGTTACTTTAAATATCAAGCTGCTAGCTTGTTAAATCCTAACTCAAAGTTTCATGCTAATTTACTCAAGAAGTCTCTTATGGAGTACAGTTTGTTATGGGAATTTTCAGAGGTTATAGATGGATTAGATTAACTGTGGAAAACAACGCTTTCTACCATCGTCTGCATCGGTTCGGTTGATAATGCAGCTGTAGCCCAGGCAGTGGCTTTAATAAAACATTCAGCTTATGCTAATAAAAAAAAACTGCATCACTCTCGGCTCCAGGTCACTGTTGTATAATGAGTTTGATTAAGATGGCAGCGTGAATCTAATTGCAGAACTGGTGTAAAGGGGTCAACAAACAGCACTGCACCTATCCTGTTTATTATTTAGCTTTGATACCTTGCATTCCAAATTAAAAATCTTTGTAACTTTACAGCACAGCATAGATGTAAAGAGAAGGCGATTTAGGAACATGCTCTTTCTTTCAACTGCCAAGATTGGCAACCATTATGTGTTACTTTTTGTCTGGTGTGCGTGCAGGGGTGGCTACAGTAACGGTGACATTTTGGGAACTGTCACAGTGTTGAGTCTCCTATGGAGAGATTATCCTGTCGTGACCTGACAGAGACTTTCTGTTAATCTGACAGAGCTCTGACTAAAAGCAAATACAGACTGGACTGTGAGTGAGTGACCTGCACAACCAGAGCTTTCCACAAGTGTTCTCTCCTTAGGGACTACATGAAGGCAATGCAGTGCTGGTGGTGCACCAGCTTTATAAGTCAGTAACATTGTGTTGTGGATAGCTGTGTCTATAATTTGATGATCATGAAGACTTTGACTGAAGTACATGTTCATTTTCTCACATACCATATTTTGTATGACAATGTGCTGCTTAAGGCAGCAAAGTAAATTATCACTAGCCACACTTTAAATTAGAGCACTGCAGTGCTCAACAGCTTTTCTGCCTCCAGGGCCAATCATCATGTCTGTCACTTTTTATGGATTATCCACTTCCTAAACCTACAGTCACTTTCATTTCCACCACAGCCAGAAATACATCCACCAATGCCAATCACTGGAAAGACTTAACATGCAGCTAAGTTCAGCTCACAAACATGCCTAGTGATATTTCACTGTGGCTTTTTTCACTGATATAGTTAAAATAAAATATAGTTCAGAGAGCAAGAGAGAGAAATAAAATGTCCAACATGACAAGAGAATGTCAGGAGTCCTGTTAAGGATCGAGTAGGAGGATGTTGTTTATTCTAAGTCAGTGAATGCCTTGCATTTGTGTCTTGATGTCTTTCGCCTGGCAACGACAGACTAAGTGCAAGATTTCATACATATTTCAAATGCTGATGTGCATTCCATTTTTTTGTGTCTGAGGTCAATATCTCAAAATTACACTGCTGGGGGTGTCATTTTAAGTCCTCACTTGACAGCACATTCTTTTATCTGCTCTTTTGCTTTGGCTGTCACTTGTATGTCACTGTGTAAGAGCAGAAAATATACCAACAACAAACAACAAGCCTAAAACATGAACCATGCTTTTTTTTTTAAAAATAGTAATCAAATCTTCCAAGGATGGGCCGATGTATTAAATATTAAAAATCAGGAAGATGTTTTGTCAAGGCCTTCAGAGGGTGTTTGGCTTAATTCAGATCACCAGGTGATAATATAGAAATACAGTAGCTATAAAAGCACTGAAAAACCTGTTAGCATCGTACACATAGACACAGAAACATATTTACACACCCACAAATGCACACATTCCCTTACTATCACACACAAAGGTGTATGTACACACACACACACACACACACACACACACACACACACACACACACACAGCCTGTTGGGTCAATTTTTAGATGGTGCAGGTCAATGTCAGAGTGTGAATTAAAGGAGTTCAAATGGAAGAAAATAAATGTCCGATTTGTCAATGAGAATGTCGAAATGCCAGAGTGCAAATCATGCTTGTACGGTTGTCTTGTATGGAATATTATATTATTCAAAAAGGTGTACTTGAAAACAGGGGTTTGTATCTGTAACCGTAGTTTTGCAAACTTGTACATTTATGTTTGTATCTGTATGCTTAGTTTTGTAGACTTGTACATTTTGTTTTCTGTCTGCAAACTCCGATTTGCAAGTCTGCGCATTCAAAAACGGAGTTTGCAGACAGAAAACAAATGTACAAGTCTACAAAACTAAGCATACAGATACAAACATAAATGTACAAATTTGCAAAACTAAGCTTACAGATACAAACTTCAATGCACAACTTTGCAAAACTACGGTTACAGATACAAACCCCTGTTTTCAGAATGATATAATATTCACCTCTTTGATCTGTGTGCATACTGAAAAGGGTTACTTAAAAAAAATACGTGGCTGCTCTGGTAATTGCAATATGAAGAAATTGTATATACTCACTCACAAACACATTAACTAAATAAAGACAGATGAAATGCTTCCCTTGGTTCAAAGTTTTGTGGATTATGAGAAAGTCGGGAGGTGTGGCCACACTACATAAACCTCATGTGTGCTCCGTTACCAAATAAAAAAAACAAAAACATCCAGAACCCTATTTCTAAGAAGAGAAAAAAAATATGGCAGAAAACTTTACTTGGTTGGGGAAAAATACTGTGAGATTCATTGCTAACGCATCAGTGCAGCTTCTAAAGTTAAACAGATGGCATTGTTGATGCACAGGAGGAAAAAAAACAAGAAAGAAAGGCACTGGAGAAGTAAAAATCAGTTGGTTAAACTTAACATTTAGTATTGCACCAACCTTCAGGCCTGGGACATGGTGGACATGGGCAACAATATTAAGGGACACAATGCAAGGGCTGTTTCTTGCATTCAAGAGAAGCAGAACCAGTAGTCCAAATGTTGTAAGGTGATGCTAATGCAAGCTGCAGAGTTATATGTTTAAAGTATCTAAATGCAAACACTGCTAAACAGCTACACATGAATAAGTACTTGCTGTTGGTGTGAACATAGTACAGCAGTTATAGTCATCACGTTCCTCTGTTAACTAGCTGCCAACACCTGCTGGATGATCACCAGTTACCTTCGTGTGCTACTGTTTCTTCTAAAAGTTATGTTCATGTACAACTGATTTGCAGTGACTATTTATGTTTTGGAGGATAGTAACAAAATTGACCATTCACTATGCCCCGCACCTTGTAATTACTGTTTCTGTTCTAGCATGGCACAGATATAGTTCACAATAACGCTGACACTCAAAATTCTTAGTAACAGTAGCTGGCAGATTTCATCAGCTGTAGCTAGCTAGCTAATTAAGCTAACATTAGCTTGCTAGCATGAGTTGGTTGAAAATACTGCCTCTCGCTAACATTTTAATGTTTTTCAGTTGACTCGCTTTAAATCGAGAATCTTAAAAAGGGGTCTTAAATATGCACTGGTTACTACTGTAGCTGACTACTGTAGCTAGCTGTAGGCTAGGCGGGCATGCTAACAGTTGCAACTTACGTTACAGCATAAAAGCACACTGTTCAGTCAATTCCTTACACTTGTGCTCTTGTGTTTTTTGTTTTGGAAAGGCTAAACAAAGACACCACCCTCCAAATTCCAGGTATTACTCTTACTGCAGCACTGTACACCGTTTCAACATGTAGAGAAATCCAAAGCTTGAAAGACCTGCAGTGCCTAGTTACGGTTGCTAAGCTATGATTGGACAATCAGTTTGGGGGAGGGGTTTATCAAACAGTCAATTATGAAATGTTTGGTCAGTTGCCCCACAGTATCCGTTCCTGGCAACTAAAGTATGATTTAGGTTTTTATGCTGCTAACTTGCATTAGCATAAGCTTGCCTTGTGTTAATTATGTATCAGGCCTTAATCCACTTACCCCAGGGTGAGAGGATGGCATGCACATGTTGGAAGGGAGAGTATGTTATAGAGGTTTAGGGATGGGGGTTGGGAAGACAAGCACACACCTTCAGTGTGGGACACAGGCAAAGAGATCTCCATGCAAGCAGCGGACTGGGCCTTGCGGAAGGGCGGTCGGCCAGGGCCTCTGCGGGTAAGCCGTGGCCCCTCGGGACCCATCGGGACGCGAGGCTTCCCCGCCGAGCAGGGCTGGGAGGTGGGGCTAGTGCAATGTCCATTGACATGATCTGTAACAACGGCAAAACATTAGCAAACAATACAAAGAGGGAAATAATACTTTCAAACATATTCTAATCCACTGCCGCAAAATCGATCTTCATAAGTCATTTAGTCTAATAATGAGCAATGAAATCTTGTTTAGTCAAAACAAAGCCGAAATCTTTAGATGAGGGGAGAGAATTTTACTCATTTAAAATGCAGTTTTATCTGTTTCAAGGAAATAGTTGGACTTTTCTCACCCTATTTGGAGATTTTGCTATATGCCAAAAAAAAAAAAAGCAGACTTAATACTTAATATTATACTGATGACCTATGAAGATGGGTATTTTTGCAGTGCAAGAGGAGCAAGCCAGTGTTGAAAATCCCATTGTCAACAAGAAAGATGGTAGTGAGGGAGAAAGGGAAAGCAAGAGTGAGTGACAAAGGGCTAGAGAGTGGTTTGAAGTAAGTATGAGCAGGGAGGAGAAAGAGATGCTGGGGCAACAGAAAAGAGAGCAAAATGCAGAGGCAAATTGGGGGTGCAGTTTCATCCAGTCTGTGCCAGGAAAGAGATATGACAATCAAAAGGAGAAAAACAGGCTTGTTTCATCTCCACTTTGTTTCTTTTTTTTCCTTTTTGAATTGTTAGAAAACCTTGTTTTCAGCAGAAACGGTTTATTTCTTTTTAAGACCAGAAGCTTCATGACATTACTGGCTATGGCAAAAAGCTATAAGTGAAGATCAAAGAAATAGAAAAATAATATAAAACATCTAATATCTGCATTTTTCTATTGTAATGCAAATTAGCACTCCAGTTAAGTTGGTGGGGCCACACAATCAGCTACAGATGGTGGTGACAGGAAACACTTGTTACTTTCTGGAATCGTAGCCTTACATGGCCTCCCCTCAGGGACTGAGTTTGTTGGAAGCTTTGTCCTTTCTTCATGTACACTGCTCATGTGTGTGGGCAAAATAATTTGTTTAGAGCCAAACATTATTAATGAGACAAAGAAAAGCAAAGTAGGATAGTGTGGATTGGGTGCACTCTGCAGTTCTTTGTTGCCCGCAGTTTACTCGACAAGACAAAAAAAGCTGCCAAGGCAGCCGTAATTAACAGCTTCATGATACCTACGCCTGAGTACTCTCACTTGTCTTGAGAGACGAGTAAATAAAACAGTGCCCTTTTCTTTAATGACATCGCTGTGGCAGTAAAACCAAAGTTAAAAGGATTTGGCTGTCCCTGTTTTTTGTTACCTTTCCTCTCTCTCTCTGAAATTCTCCTATGTAGAGACTCATGAAACATGAGGAAAATTAGCATTATGCTAATTAATAAAAGCACTAGAAAGTGTTCCCTTGTCACTGTCCTCTTAGTATATGGCACTGATCATATGTCTGTCATATCAAATCTAAGTCTCCTGTTCAGCCAGTTGATGCACAAATGATTCAATTTCAAAGTGAAGATGAAAAACTCCAGGGTGCCACCCAGTCTGCATGCAACGCTCGCCCAGTTTCACAGCAGGACGGACCGAGACAATGCAGGGATTGAAAACTGCAGGTGATATTGGGCCGACCAATACCAGAGACATAAGAAGACACCGCTGTGTATCCGTCTTAATGTTTTGTAACCGTGAATTTCAACCAGAGATGCAGCAAATCAGTCATTTGCCCCGAAATGTCCTGCAGGAAACTGGCACATAGCAGAAAGAATGGCACTGTACCCACCCACACCCACACCCACACCCACACCCACACCCACACACACTACTCCAACGCACGGATTACTGCACTTATCCATCAAGAGTGCACTCACTCACTCACACACACACACACACACACACACACACAGAGTAATACTCTCTGTAACAGACTGTTCGGAAAAAATATTTTGTTGTCATAACCCACAGCTGTTAAGAGGTTCATAAGGTAAAATATTATATAATGATTATAAGTATTCCCCCCTTTTATTGACAACATGCAACATGTTTAGTCAACATGCATGACACTTCAGGGGCATGTTTGAACCTCACAGGATATTTAATGAGCTTAAAATGTTCTCGTTTTGTTCATACTAAATGTGTGATGAGGCAGGTTTAGGTTGACCTTTTCAGCAGAATTTCCAAATTTGGGTTAATGTTCTCACTCTCACTATTGCTTCAATTAAATATAATACAGGGTTGACAAAATAAAAGTATTTTTTTATATACCTGTCAGATAAAGAAAGGTTATTAAATGAGGCAAGTCACAAGGAATAAGTAGGCACCGGCACATTTTGTGTTAAAGAAGCAGAAGTTTTTAAAGAGGACAGCGTGTATGACACTGCAGAAGCAGAGCAAAGGGAAACCTGAGATTGTGATGTGTATGTACAGCAGTTAGAGATGTATGGGGGGAAGGCTCAGTATCTGTAATGCAGATGATCCAGTCAAAATGGAGAAAAGACTGCTTAAGAGAAAAATGATCCAGTTACAATGAGAGAGGTAGCGAGTGATCCAATCACTGTAGAGCAAGGCTGTCAATGGAGGAAAGGTTGTGTAAAATCAGAAGATGGTCCAATCATGATAAAGCGATAGAAAACCTCAAATTTAAATATGGGCATGAATTACAAATCACCTTTATAAACACTTGCAAAATGTAGAAGAAGAAACAAATACAGAAGATTTAAATCAAAGCAAAATACATTAAGGGGCAAAATGGACAAACACTTCAGCCGGACAGTCTCATGGGCTGGTTGAACAGGAGTAGAGAGTGACAAGGAAACTGAAAAAAGAAAGTTTGAGTAAGAATAAAAACTACTAAAGCAACATAAAAGCCTAGAAAACATGACAAAAGCAGAAACTAAATGACTCAAAAGAAATCAAGTGAAAACTGCTGGCTTTCGCCTACCGTACCAAGATCAGTCTTAAGATCTGTTGGCAGACTTAACTTTCTGCCGGGTCCCTTTACTGAAACAAAAGAATAGGAAACAAAGCACCAGTTAATCCCTTCAAATAAAAAAAGAAATCATAAAAAAAGTAAGTTGGTGTAATCTAAGTCAAACAATGACAAACAAAAGTGCAAAAAAAAAAAAACTCAAACCAAACAAAATGGAAATCACTCAAATAAACAAAGAACCAAACCATGCAAACTGGTGCAGTTGCACACCGCAGGCATATTTCAAAATGCATGCTCCATTGTTGTCCCAGGCCAGTGTTCCCAGCTATCTCTACAGGATCAATGATACCTATACTGGGCCAGTGTAATTAATGTGTCCAGTGGACTTATTAATCCAAGTTATCCACGTACTAAGCACAGTATTTCTTACAACTAATGGTTATTGTCTGGTTGGGCTGCAACAAGGCAAGAAGAACATATTTAATTTACTCTGGATGTCAAACTTGAGTCCCACTCCGTGCACATTTCTAAAATCTGATTAACCCTGCCAAAAGTCATATAATCTTTGTTCTGCTTAAATGTCCCAGTAATTTTCTTTTCTTTTCTTTCTAAGGCCTGGGATGTCTGACATGGAAGCACAAATAAACAGGGTGACACCACAGGGTGTCAATACAAAAATCACAGTCAGACACTGGAGGCAACAAAATAACTTGTTAAAACATTTTGCAAGCATTTTGCAGTAAGTAGAGAACTGCAAAGGTCAAACTTGAGATGTTATGAGTCAGTTTCCCCCTCAAAAAGAAGGCAATATTTCATTGTTTCTTTGTGTTGAATGATTAACTTGACATGTGGAAGACACAAGATGGTGTTTACATGACACTTGATAAATTTCATGACCACGAGGGAAACAGCATGTCCATGTCTTTCCATTCTTTTTCATTATGACCACTTAGTTTAGATTTGGAAAATTCAAAGGAATCAATGATGATTCCTTTGAAAAAGAAATGTTGACTCAGGTTTCAATCCTTCTGCCATAGATTACCACAAAAGAAAAGAGTACAGCAGAGGACATAGGGCCGACTGGAGGAAAAGGTAGAACATTTTTTTATTTAATGTAATGTAATACACTTTATTCCATTGATACAGTTTATTTGCTGAAGGACCATGTAGGCAGCCCAGAATCAAAGGTCATTTTGAGGAAAACTATATTTCCTTTATTGCAGAGGAAATTAGGGTGTTATGGTGCTCTAATTGAATTTCTCAATCAAATAATTTCTGTTTCCATTTTTTCCAGGAACAAGTAAAGCCTTTCGGATTAGTGTTGCTAATGAGATTATAGATGAGCTCTCTGTGTGTGTGTGTTTTTCATAATAAACTGTAGTGGCCAGATGCTGCTGCAACCATATAAATTGTGCAGTGTTAGGGATACAATGACAGAGAAAATGTTCTCCTAATAAATCTGTTACACACAGATGTTCCTCTGTTTAATAGCTCAGTGGCTGCATTAACACTTAAATGTATTTTAATCTAAATAAACAGGTGGGATTGATTTGAGGAGCTGAAGCGTTGTTTATTGTGAATATGAACAATAACCATCCAAACACTGCATGTATTTCCATTCATTACTGTGGCTTTTTGCAGCGAGGTCCCACTTTTTACTACATGCTCACTGAACCTACATGCTAACTTTGGTCGGTTGAGCAACATCATAAATTTGTGTCTAAATATGACACATGTTCATTATTTACGTATGTACTATAATTCATGTGCTTTCTTTGAACGGCTGGAGTAACTTTTACTTCAAGCTGGTATGTTGTTGTTGGTATCTTTACGTGACACTATTAAAACACTTGTATGACAACAGTTGTTGTTAGACTAGGCCCATTTGTGCTCAGCAGTCCATATGTTACTCTGTGATTTGGTCACATACTGTTCCCTACGCAAACCAAGGGGAAAAATTCTTTACCAGTTATTCAGCAGTGTGTTGCACCTTGGAAAGTGTTTTTGTGTTCCCACAGATGTCTGGAATTATAAAATGTTTGCCTGAGGTGAAACCTTTTAAATCTAAAATTTCCATAGTGCTGCTTCCCAGTGCTCTTCTTCTCTGCTGTGCTAGCCTTGGACATACTGGATTACTGTAAAATGTTGGTTTCCCCACGGGCAAACATTTTACCATTCCAAGCAGACAATAGATGCCTCTGAGATCATGAAAATACCTTTGCAGATGAAATCCACTATTAGATCTAGACATTCACGGCAATCCATCCAATAGTTGATGAGATATTTCAGTCTGGACCAATGTGGTGGACCAACCTGCCGACAGACTGCTAACATGGCTAAAAATAAAGTTAAAATTTTTCCCCTGAGGTTTGCGTAGGGAACTTCATGTTACTGAATAGTAATGTACAGAGTGCTGGGGTCACAAATGAGGCTAATGTTGGACTTGATCAGGCCACAACACCGATAAACGTACAAAGCAAGCTGAAGTCATATTTATCAGCACCGCAGCTGGCCACAGAGTGGGCACCATGCAGTTAGTTAGAGATGAGACAGTGATGAATGTTAGCCAAGATGACAACAAGGTGAGATTGTGGGTTTATTGAAACACAGTCAGAAAGACACAATGAGAGAGATTCCGAGCGCCACAGTCTGGTAAAGTAGCATGTTGCTTTTTAGTGACAAAGATGTGTGGTTCCAGTGGAGGCACAATGGTTAACGTCACAGAGAATGAAGCACTAGAGGCACTGACGAATGAGGAGGAGAAGTACCCGGCTAGAATACAACCCCTTCCTCTTCCCAAGCCCGCCTGCCTTGCAGCATTGCCGAATGATGAAGGATCCAAGTTCAAAGCCCAGATCAGGCACATACAACAAACATCACAATGTCTACCCCCCTGCAGCTAGGGCAGAGAGATAATGCAACACCAGCAGTCGTCCACACAAAAGCATGGAACACATTGACAAAGCAGCGTCTACTCCTAGAAAAAGTCCCTATCAGCTTGTTTACACTGCAAGCAACTTGGTTGATGGGTCATTCTGTTGTGACCGATCGTGGCACGAGAGGGTCCGATTGCATTTGTGTGGTGAACCGCACCTACAACATTTTGATAATAAAAAATTAATGTTCTATTGTATTTTACAATATTCACAGTGAATCTGTGATAAGTACAGTGTTTATTTGTGTGATTTTCCCTGGTTTTCTCCCAATTTGGAATGCCCATGTTCCTATGCACTGCTGTCCTTGTCACTGCTAACTGCTAACCAACTAGTAAGAGTCACCAGTGCAGCAACAAGGACGAGAACCCTCTTTCCACCTGCGCCCCTCTATATAAAATATATAATTTCATATCACGTTGGTAGCCACTGCTACTTGGTTTCAAATTTTCTATCAGCCCTGATGAGGAACGAATCCCTCACCTATTTTCTTTAGACATTTAGCCATTCTAATTAAAGTTGTATTGAAACAGGGAAGCTTTGAATGGTTGTAATCAATTTCCCATCCATTTTGCACATGACATTCATATCTGTTCTTCATAAACCTTGGGGAAACAAGGAAGCTAAAAAGTCTGTTTTGCTCTTGACATTCACTGAGTATTAAAAATTCTATATCCCATTTTTGAAGGCAGACAACTTCAATTAAATACATTAACCAAAGGTCCCCATTTTCGTAGCTCTGTAAGGCATGAATGTGCCTCTGGTGTTTTGCTGATAGTGTTGCTCACAGTGTGGAAGCAGAGTTAGCATGCAAGGTGCAACATCGAACCAACCACCTGTCCAGAAAAACAACCCAATTATCCCATCTCCCTCCCTTGTTGCATTATTGCCATACAGTAAAAAACCACAAGCAGATGTCCATGAAGAGGCTGAGATCCGTGAGACACCCTTCCTCTTACCATTGTCCAGTAAGTAAAAGACTGGACTGCAGTGGCTGGCTCTCAGACTGGCCACAGGCTCTGGCAGGACGCGTGGGTCATTGTGAAGGGAGGTTGGGTAATGAACTGGAATAGGAGATCCAACAGAACAGACACAGACTTTTCAGGGCAACACGGGAGAGACAATCACAATGGGTGAACTGGGTAACAGAGAGATTTGCAGGTAACAGGAAGGAAAACAGTTGAGAGGTTATGAAAACAAAATGGTTAATAAGAAGGTTAAGGACAACGCTATTCCACCAGCAATATGATACTCAAATGTTTTAACAAGAGCATTTATTACTATCACAAACAACAACAGCACTACTACTAGCACTACTTCTACTACTACTATTACTACACCTGATCACCACTACGTCTAACAACACAACAACTAGTCAAGTGTTTCTAACCTCTAAGTCAGGCATCTCTTTTTTATTTTAACAATTTCTGAATTTCTGTCTCCACAGGCACCACACAGGCAGTCAATCCTCCAGCTTTATTACACACGTCACTGTGACCTGAAGTGTCTTTTAATGCCTCCAAATATACACCACCAACACTCCAACAGTTCCAACAAGGCTTTTTAACCATTTTAATACATGTATTTCAAAAGACAACAAATAATTTACCCCATCATTTCACAGTCACTGTCAAATAACTGATACTTGATAAAGACAAATGTTAGTTGTAATGTCATCAACCATGATTGTAACAGAAACTCAAAGGAGAGCTAACTTTGGCAAACCCAGCAGCAGAGTGCCGATGTTCTTTTTTCAGTGCTCATCTTTGTCACCCAGCACCTGAGGCTGAAAAGCTGTGGGAACTCTGACAGAGGACTTGCACTGCTGACAGGCTGTTGGCGTGACACGGACAGTGTAGACTTCATTTGTGTCGCTGCTACCCCTACTGCAGCAACTCTAAAAGCAAGTAAGCATTATGTTTGTAAAGTCTTTCATATGAGATGCAGAGTATGACAGTGCTTGATCTTGGAGCCTCAACACTAGCACCAGACTCATACACACATTTCAAATAGATTCCAAAATGAAAAGACTACTCTTGAGCTATTGATTACATCGCTAACCACACATACACACTTTGTGGCTGCTTCAGCATATCGTCTAACAGCAAATTTTACAGAAAAATGTTAACACTTTCTATTACTACTCTTTTACTAAACACAGTACTGCATTTAAACACCAGTATATCATCAGAGGGCCTGTCAAAACAAACTGGTTGCTTGTGACTTTATTCTATACGGCTTAAGTGTAGTGTTGGAGATGGTGACATCCTCATAGTGACATCATTACACAGTTCATGCAGTTTCTTTGCAACAACCACCTGTTCCCACCAACCCTCTTTTACTACCACTACTTAGCATTTAGTAGCATTTTCCGATTAAGACATGTGGGATATACCGATATTATTTTGGTTTTAGGAGCATTCTTTGGACATGTATGTACACGGCCTCTTGCCTGTTGACAGTCAGCTCTATGCATTGTAAACAAACCAGCTAGCCAACAGCTTGTAAGGCTGGGGTAGAGATGCATGCACAAAAGAAAAGCCCACATTTCTGGTGGGAAGGAGAAACACACCTAGATTTAAACATGATGAAAGACTTGGATATCAACAGGTTTTGGATATGCGCAAATATCACAATGCCGACCTTTTCAAGAAGGTGGTTGAACGAATGAAAGATGGAGGCTTTGTTCGCATGGTCGAACAAGTCCACCACTGATGGAAAACTTTGACAAAATCCTATTTTGATGCAAAGAAACAAAATGACTCAAACAGCTCCAGCCGTTCCACTTCTCCATATTATGACGTGATAAACGACATGTTAGGGCATCGACCCCTGTCAAACCCAGCCGGAGTATGCACGGCTGCATGTAAACAGGAATATTGGTGGAATATTTATTTCCATTAGCCATGTAAAGAGCTTAGTAGGAATATTGTCTTTTTCAGCATAAGGGCAAAAACTGGAATATTTTGTGCATGTAAACATACTCATTACTATTTATCCAGCTAGTCTGAGAAAACCAACACCTGAAGCACAGAAGTTTAAACTGTGCTAGGAACAGACCCGTGGCTCTGACAGCATTACATGGCAGAGCACATAATGAGTGAAACTGTAATGGTTAAATTTGACATTTGGTATGGCTGGAAATAATACATCCATAATAGTTTCGTAAAAAAAAAAAAGTGCAATTCTCTTACTGGGGGATTTCTACAACTTTTATACAGCCAGAAAATGCTCAATGCAAAATGGTGGAGATCATTGTGTTTCAAGATATTACAGCAAAATCATTACAAATGGAAAATATGATGACCAAACTTGTCTCGAAACATGACTTTAGCTTAAGAAATATTGTCTCGAAATACATTACAATCATTTTTTTTAATCTTGACACAAAATAGGGTCTGATAAGTTACCACTGCAAAAGAATCTGTGAGGAAACATTTGAGCAATTTAAGGTTGTCATAAAAATGTACAATATTTGTACATATAATTTATGAAACATTATTCCTATACTGGTTTATGCATAGTAATATAATGCATACGTTTAACTGTGTATTATAGCTATGGTAGTTGTAGAAGGTGCACCAGCAGGAATTAGTTGAAAAACTGTTGGTAGGCTTATTTTAAGTTTTATCAAACCACCTTGAGTTGCATGGAGCTGAGCAGGTGGCATCAGTTCGGCACACTGTAAAATTTCATCCATCACCTCCTCCCTTTCTCCCCTGACATGCTCACTGCTAAATATATCCTGCCGGGTCAGGCACCGATCACTGGCATCTCAGCTTGTTAGTTCATCTCACAACTGGGCCTGGTCAAGTAAGCCCTGCTGCAGCCACAAGTAGCATAAAGCTCCCAGAGGAAATGTAACGCATAACCCCAAACCAAAACAACAGACCTCAGGACATAAAAAAAAGACAACAATGGGAAGAATGTGGAGGGAGACAGCTTTCAGGCAGGAGAAGGGCCAATTACTGGGCCTAATGGCAAAAGGAAGATAGGAAAAAGGTCAGGAAAAAGAGAGAGAAAGATGTGTGAAGGAGAGGTGAGAGACACGCCTGCAGTTATTGACACACAGTGTAAATCAGGACGATGGCTGGCTTCCTTAATAAGCTTTCCACAGTCTGTACATGGCCTTGAACAGACACAACACACCTGGTGTGCCAGGGACAACCAGACAGCCTCTAATGGCCATAGAGAAGGGTGGAAGTAAGAAGGAAGATATTCAGCAGGAGGAAACAAACCATGAAGTCTTCGCCTATCAAGCAGAGCACAGCTGTGCTTCCTCATTTGTCTCCATCCATAATCAGTTTAAATGTACTTTACATCACTGCATTAAAATTGTAGACTTTTTTTCAAGCTGAAAAACTCAAGTTAGCTCTCACTGCTATTAACCATTGTTAACATTTCCATCTTGATTGCAAATTGTAATTCTGAAATTGTACTCAATATAACAGCTCCACCAATCTGCCTTTTTTCCCTCTCTGGGTAAATGTTAAAGTGAATCAGACACTGTGTCATTTTGTGTCTGTCTCTATACTTTTGATCCATCTCTCCATATTTCTTCCTTTCTTCCATCTCCCTAATTAGCAAATGGCAGGTCTGTAATGGGACGGAATGACCATGACCTAGTCCACATCACCATGCTGAAAGACTCTCTGGCCAAGACAGGAAAGAACATCTTGTCCTGGTTTTGTTATTCTTATGCTCTCCTTAAGAGGCTCAAAAGCATTGCTGGAGAGGACAAATGTAACAACAGACAAAAAGGACAGCTTTCAAAAAGACAAGCTCAAGCGTGAGACAACCAATTTGTGTATCCGGGATACGTCTATTGTTTTCCCAACCAACTTTAGATGAAACCACTCCCACTCCCGTATGACAAAAGCCTGGCAGGTGAGACATTTCTTCATGATATTAATAACTTTAGCCTATATAGCTAGCTGTTAAAGTGACGGAAGTTGAAGGAAGTTGCCTCTTTTCTTAGCTTATAGGAATGCAGTCAGTTCAAACATCTTTAGTAATGTTAACTTATTGGCATGAGAGCAACTGAAGATACATAATTCAGTGTGTGCGTCAATCTTTTCATGAAGTACAGGTTTTCATTCATTCAGTCATTGTTTTTGATAGAGACTGGCTGAGGGGTTTAAACTATTCATATAAACTATGCACCAATCTTGTACCTTTTATAGGAATGGATGACTATCTCTACCACAAAGCGCTATTTTCCAAGCTACTGTAGCTGTCATATTTCGCGGGACCCACGTGAGCACGGTTTCCATGGCAACACAGCCATCAAGGCTTTCGTCATACAAAAGTGGCCGTGGTTTCATCTAAAGTTGGTTGGAATAACTATAAGTCGCATCCTGGATACTGATAGAGGAAACCATGGCAGTGCAGTTGCTGGATAAAAATCTTAATCAACAAACATCAAACAACTCAATTTCTAGTGAATTAGTATTCATACTGTAAGCTGCTCAAATATATATATAGGATTTTGAGTTCTAACAAGGACTTACAACATGGATAGGTCTCTAGCAGAAACATCTAATCAAGTCAGGTCCAGTTTATTTATATAGCCCGTAATCACTGCCACCTCAAAAAAGGAAGACGAAGTGAATGGTTAAATATCTCTGCTTTGCCGTTCAACTTGCCATTTTATTTGGCTTGATGGTGAAAATGAAGCTTTTTGCCTTCATGGTTGAAAAGCAGCAACACTGCTCACTTGCTTGTAGCACAGTCCTCCATCACGAAGCAGCTGAATGCTTTGAAAGCCAAAAAGCTCAGGACCTGACAGAGTAATCTCTGAGTCATTGTTGAGTCACACTTTTCACCCTCCTGCAGATACAGTGCATTGGTCTTTCTATGCTACCGGGCAACAAGATGCTTACTTTATGTGCTATACCTGCAAATAAGCATCAGCTGGAATATTAAGAAGATTGCATTTGTCAGTCTGTACAAATTTTGCCCCAGCCTTCAAAAGTTTACCAGATAGATGGAAAAGCAAGACTCAACTTCAATAAACCAGTTTGCTGTTGACCGATTTTCTGCAAAACGACCAGGTTCTGTGTATACATTGCACTAACCTTTGTTGAGAGTAATGTACTTTGTATATCTAGGTCCATCTATCCGTCTATTTTCAGCTGTTTATCTGGGTAAGAACTGTGGTAGCAAAACACTAAGCAAAGCAACCCAGATGTCCTTCACCCCAGCCACATGTAATCCCTCCAGTGTGTTCTAGGTCTGCCCCAGGGTCTCCTCCCAGTTGGACATGTCAAGCACACCTCCTCCAAGAATTGCCAGGTTACTGGGGGGAAGCATTTGTGTGTCCCTGTGACTCTTGGAGGAATTCCCATGCAGTGTCTCAAGTGAGGGGCTAGAATGAGAATCACTCAAAGGCTTGGACCCATGAGGCCCATGTGGGTGCAGTTCGACAAAGCAACATGGAGCCAAGTGGGCTCATCACCTGTAAAGACAGGGGTAAGCGCTGGTGGCAGCGATCTTGGTGGCCTGAACCCTGTCAAATAATTATTTCAGAAGCATATGAAGTGCCTCAGTGCTGGCTAAAATCCCAAAAGCTTTTATTCTCTGTAAAACACATCAGACTAATTGAATATTTGCACACAATGGCACCACTCTCATGCCCCTGAACTCACATACACGTTCCTCAGGATAAATGTATGAATTTATCACCAGCTAATGATGTCTTATTATACAAAGATCAGCTGTGGCCTAACCTTGTTTACGTGAAAAACACGGTTTCACTGTACCTCTGCTTAGTTCAAAGAGATAATATTTTGAGTTCCCAAACATCCTCCACTTCTCCCTTAGGATCACATTTCCCCAGAACTTGTATTACTTAATTGCAGAGAGTTTCAAAGTTTCAAATCATTCTCCTTCTGTTGGCAGGTTTAACAGATGGAGTGCTATTTCTGGAGATTCAAAAAGATACAGTTAAACTGTTCTTCTTTTCCTTGAAAACCATCTGAAAAGCACAAATTGGCCATCAAGGCAAACATTAGAAAGGGGTGTCACACAGTATGACAGAAACATGTTTCAGGCCTGTGTTGGTGCTGATATTGGAACAGGCTCTTCTTATACACCTCACAGGTTTGATGTAAAAAGAACACCAGATTGTGGGGGTATTTTCACACATTTAAGGAAAAATATATCTAACCAAAGAAAACCTTCAACCTTATTATAAATGCTGCAGATGTTTTTCTATAAATTAACTAGTAGTTAGTAAATCTATTATCGGTTACATAAAAGAAACATCACCAATAAATCTAGCAATGGATTGTTTGGAAACAAAAGCCTTATAACGCACACAGAGCCGTGAGGACACAGCATGCCCGCTTGGCAGTTTCTTAAGCACAGATTTACACACTTACACACTCTCTCCATTTGACCTTTAAGTTCTGAATTTGCTGAGATAAAGTGTTGTCCCGTGACAGATACGAAAGCGCCTGCTGGGAAATGTTCTCATCTCTCTCTCCCTCCATTATGCACTTCTGTTTCTTTCTTTGCAATCACAAACATGCTCTCTTTTCACCTGCCCTGTCCCCAGCCACACACACCTCAACATACTATAAACAATCTCACAGTTTAAACTCTCATCTATTGCATCCAACCTTTAGCCAGTACCCAGAGACCTCTTACGTTATCTTCTGATCTATGATATTCATCATGAGCCACCATCCTCTCACATTGCAGCTTATCTCTTGCAATCAACTTCCCACCATCATATCTACCATCTTCAAAGTGTGATCCTGAAACCTAAAGCAAGCGACAAGATCATGAATATAACATTAACTACAAACATTAAGGATATTTACATTATATCCTTCATCACACAATTCCCTTCTTAAGGAGGCATGTCTATTTCATTTTACATCCTGTAGTATTTAATTCAAGTCAAGCACTGCTTCACTCTAACATGCCAGAAAATATTTAACTGACTGCAGTGCACAGGAGGTTTTTATAATATATTATGGATGATATAAATAAATATTTAACCAGCTGTGAGATCTCTTGTGATCTGATCTCAGACAGATATTTAAGCCTTGGTATTATAAAATGATGCAGGTTACTGCCACATGTTATCTACTGCAGGTTATCACCACTGCTGCCAGCTGTTGTATAAACATTGGTTTAAGGTAAACATGTTATTGGCTCTTTGGCCAGGTCCTTCACAACAGTAGCAGGACTCATCACTCAGTCCAAGAGAAGAAGAAGAGTTGGACAAACAAGAAAGTCAAAGAGGCATAAAGAAAGAGGTAGAGCAAATGAAAAGCGTAGTCTTTTCTCTGGCTTACCTTTGTGAAAACAAAAACAACACTGGAATAAAGGAAAACCAGCTGGAAGCTGTGACAGAATGCATCAGATAGGCTGCAGTATACTGCAATCAAACTGATAACTACATTTTCTCATCAACAACTTTCCACTGAAGGGGTGTTCAGCACTTCTTGCGCTTTCTCAAAACTTTAAATGTAATATGTCCTTATTACAACATTGAACATTAGTTGCCATTTTTCGCAGCTGCCATTGTCATCAGGTGAAGATGCTCTGGTGATGGATGAGGCGTCCTCAGGCTGCATACTGGAGGTATAGCTCACGTTTAAAGACAACAGCATCCCAGCAAAGCTTCACAGTGCCAATCACAACATACATTTCCACAATGGGAAGGTGGACTTGGTAGTGTGTGTGTGTCTGTGTGTGTGTCAGCAGGTTACCTGAGGTGGGCGACTTGCTTCTCTCCATATCAACGGATGGCTGGTTGTCAGAGAGTTCAGTAAGGCCTGCCGCAGCCAATGGCAGCCGAGAGGAAGATAAAGTAGAATACAAACTATCTGTCAGATTATTGTAACATTGTCAGTCAAACAGACCTAACAGAAGTCAGCTCGGTTGATGTCAGCCACGCAGAGCCCCAAGAAAGAGCTTAGAGTACAGCTTATGAACAATCTTTGGTTTATCATCTCTGACAAGCTGTATCAATTCCCAGTATTTAATTATTATCTGTGAAGGTGTGATTTTATGGAGAGCAAGGTCTTTACTAATATTTGACATTTGCTATGTACCCTTCCCCTGTGAATGTTTCTTATGATTCATTTTGTCTTCCAGGAGCAGAGTGGCTGAAACCTGATGTGACCTGCACTACAATCTGTTCAATACATACAGCTTTTATTTTGAATTTCCAACCAGATTGCATTGAAATGTCAACATGACCATAATTAGGCATCTACAGTGCAGTGTGTAGTGCAAATCTCATGACAAAGTGGCACATGCAATCAAAATACAAAACAGAACGAACACAAACTTGATCAGGATCTGATCAAATCTGATCACATGCACCAAGCACAGGTCAGAATGAGAAGTCATACCTACTCCCTTCTTAAAAACCACAATAAACGCTGAAATTTCTAATTCTTGTTCGTTTTAGCCTGACTACAAATTCGGGGTGTTTAAGCCGCGCTCATTATGGCTTCATTAACAGCCTCACTGAGTCGTCACAGTTCAAAACATCTTGATTAATTTAATTATTTCTCTTCAGTAAAAGTTTCCAGCAAAACTTCTTAATGCAAATTTTCCTTCAATCACTTACACTGGCTTTACAGAGGATTGAAGACATTGAAAGAGACTCTGATTAAACCTTTATTGTAGAATAAAATTAAGAATTTGTAATCATCTACTAAAAGCACACATTTTAGTTTTGCTAGGCCCAGTGGATGAACAAGGCTTTATTCACCCCACTAACTATTCTTTAGTTAAAATATACATCACATGGATCATATAATATTTATAACTGCCCCTACTTCACAGACTCAAAGGAGTGGCTCTCTTTCTGCAAAGGACATACCGTTGGACATGACTGGAATAGGGCAGTTCTGTTTTATATGGCAAAATACAGATATGAAACAACCACTTTCATTCCAATCATCTCTTTGGTTTGCCCCTTTGCTTTCAGGCCACATCATCCCTTCCCAGTCCCTATGGCAACCATCTCTACCAACCCTGTTGTCCTAGTATGTTGCACCAAAACACTGCCCAAACCGCCCCGCACACAAACACAGAGTTCCCCAGCCTTCAGGAAGGCCTGACTTACTCTGATAGGATGTACGGATCCTTTTCTTTGAATCTGAATAAAAGTTAGACAGGCCGCGCATGCAAAACTCTGTCAGGCAGGCCCACATGCCCACACCAGCAGCCACAGAGTCACCATAAGGTGGGAGGAGAAGGAGAGGGAAAGAAGGAGTGGTGGAAAGGATGGATGGCAGGAATAAAGAGTGAGAAGTGTAGGTAGAGATCCAGGGCAGGGAGAGACGAGAGAGGACAGGGAGGTGGGGAAGAGAGAAAGGTGTCAGAGAGGTGTATAAGTAAGTGGGGCACAAGGAATGGGAATTGAAAGGAGAGAAAAGAATGAAACAAGGTAAGGAGGGAAAGAATGTGAGTGTAAAGCAAGAGAGGAAAGATGGATGGGGAAGGGATGGAGTTAAAAAATTTTAGGACGGAGGGAAGGGAGGGGACGAAAAAGGAGGGGAGGGGGAGAGAGAAGAACACACAGGCTTAGAGTGGAAAAGAAAGTGAGAGCAAGCAGCAACCGAGTTAGTGTCAGGGGAGGACAGACCCGATAAACCCGCTACTGCTGCAAACCCCAGAAATGCTGATGTGATTGGTCATTTACACAAGACACAAACTACTGTGTTAGCAGGCAACATATCATTACGTACAAAGCAGCATCAAAATAAATCTCTTGTTGCAGCATTATTGGTTTACATTGCATTTTGTTCATATGCTTTTTTTCCATAGGCCTACTGGCCTAACATGTTCAAATTGCTATTAACAATGCATTTAACTATAACTTGAGAAACACACCTAAAATAATCAATAATTAAATATCATTTTATGAAATGAATACACTAAATTTGATTGACATATATATAGTATACACATACACATATGTGTGGTGACAACAGCTATAAATGTTGTGGGAAGGACAGAAAACTATGTTTTAAAAAGTTGGAATGCTACAAAAAGAGACGAGCCAGCAGCTTAAAGAAAGTTTAACGAGTGCCATGTACTTTGTTTGGCCTTTTGACTGTGTTCTTAAAGTTTTGTCTTATATTAACTCCAGCGTAGCAAGTGCTCGAGATCTTAACACCACCACCTGGGGTACAGAAAAAGGGCACAGTTGCCCGCTTTTATTTTTCCTTCCGTCTCCAAATTGATTTTAAAGACCCAACACAGAAAGACTTTTACAAAACAGGAAGTTGGGAACAATAAGTGATGTGGTAGTCAATAAAAGCACTTATCCAACAGCAAATAAAAAGAGAAAAAGCCAAAAGTCATCCCTCCATCTACCTCAATATTCTCCTTCACACAAATCCTGAATACAGGTAGCATTTTCAGCTACACTTGTGGGAATTATGTAATAAGAAAGCTCAGTACTTTAAATTGCTTAAAGGACCTTAGACATCTAAAATATTAAACCACTGGAGCTGCTATGGCCTCAAATCCAGAGGCTAGTGTAGGGTGAAATAAGAAAGGTGTGGCTTGTGTTTAAGACCGTATGGTGGGCCTGAATATCTTTAGTGTAAATGACAGGCTTCAGAGACCATCACCAGCCAAGGTCAGTAGCAGAGAAAAGGGAGGCAGGGGTCAGGAAGTACAACAAGACCTCTGTGGCTTTTGACTACAGACCTATGCTCAAGCAGGACTAAAAACAGAAAGGACAGAGAAATCAAATGACAACATGCATAATAATGCCAACGTGGAATGACACGCAGCCTGTTAACATGCACTTCATATCATAGTGCAGATCTGTGACAGGCATACTGAGATGGACGGGTGTTTTTGTCCTTGTATGTTATTGTGTGAGAGAGAAAGAGCAAAGAGAGGAAAGAAATAAGGTTGGACTGATACAGGTTTTTCAATGCTGACACAGATACCTCTTTTTTTGGATTTCACTTGTTGATGGACTATATTTTGTGCAAATAGCCAATATCTAAATTTTACCCTTTTCATGTCAACTTAATCCAAATACTTACATATGTTTGGTGTTTACCAGAGATGTTAAATTCTATCGGGGTAAAAAAGCCTCTGATACAGCTTTTAGACTATTTTACATTAACGCATAAACCTAGGCAGTGGTGGAAGTATTCAGATCCTTTATTCAAGTAAAAGTAGAAATACTGCAAGTACTGCATCCAAACTTTCACTTTCACAAGTAAGAGAACTGAAGCACTACCATAATATAAGATATAAGTATCAAAAGTAAACATACTCGTTATGCAGAATGGCCCCTTTTAAAGTGGACTATTATTATATGTTCTATATACTATATAACTAGTGGTGGAAGCAGTATTCAGATCCTTTACTTCAGTAAAAGTAGCAACACCACACAATAAAATACTTCATTGCAGTATCAAAAGTAAAAGTATGCAGTTGAATGGACACTTTCAGAGTTATCTCATTACATACTGTATATCATATTATTGGTAAGTTTAACTACCTTATAAACTGTTGACCAGTTTAAACTGTAACAATATTCAATATTAATATTGTTATATAAATATACCTACGTACCTCAAAATTGTTCCTACAGTAAGTACTATACTTGAACAAATGTTCTTTGTTACCTTCCAGCACTGAAAATAGGATAATGTTAATAATAATAATAATAATTTTATCCTTGTCTGGAATCTGGTCAAACTGTCCCTAATAAGTAGGGGAAGCCCTTAAGCTGATCAAATTGTATTGATCAGGTTAAGGGTGCAGTAGTATTGATCAATTATACGGGAAATATAACCACCTGCATCATTGATTTCAGATTATTCATGATTGATAGATCAGATTTGCATTATGGATCAGTCTAACCTTAGAAAGAAGAACAAAGACAGAAGAAGTAGGAAGAACAAACATCTGTAGAGATCGAGAAAGAGAGAGGACAGGAGAATAGAAAACAGATGATAGTCTGGATGTAATGACTACATTGTTGACACCTTACTGTGTGGCTGCACAGTTAGTGTTAGTTGTGTACGTGCATGTGTGTGTGGCAGGATCCCAGAGGTGTGTATGTGCGTGTGCTACCTGAGGTGGACTGTCTGTTCCTGCGGGGGGAGCGGGTAAGGCGCTGGTAGGGGTCGGCGGCTCCATACAGATCCAGTGTCGACATACACAACAGGATGGTTTTCTGGAAGTAGTCCACCACCGCTAGGCCATTACAGTTCCCAAACGCCAAACTGGACACGCACAAACACAGCAAGGAGGCACATGCACAGACACACACAGATATTTGCATTTACATGGAGGAGAAAGAGTGTTATTCAGCTGAGACATTTACACTGTTTATTGACTGATTTATTTCTCCAGGTTATTTTCATTGACATTAAAGGTGCTACATGTAACACTATCAAACACAGTCAAATTAACTTTGACATTTTGATGTAATTACTGTCAACAGAAGCCACTCTTTAGCTCACACTGCTATTGCTGCTGTTTTTGAATATTAATCCCAGATTTCCCACAAGCCCCACTGCCACCTGCTACCCCTCTCTGCCCCAAGCCTCTGGCTTAGAAAAGAGAAACTTTTTGGCAGTCATTTTTCTGTTTGTCTTTGTACAAAAGATGTTCCAGTTGATCAGGCACCGACGAATTAGAATTAGACGATATTCACAACAAATGACTCTCGGTGGTCTTTCAATTCCAATTGTAAAATAAGTGAGGCAAATACATAAATGTCACTCAAACTTGCCGCTGCCCAGTCCATCATTGCTCTCATGTATCCACCGTGCAGATGTCTGCTTCAGTTTACATTACTGTCACATGGTCACAGCAGCCACAGTGTTGTCTCTAATTTGGAAAATTAAAAATCTATGAAAGGGCTGTCGTGTACTCTATGTACATGAATGCACTTTTGAAAACCCATCACTCAGAATACAAAAAGCAACAAGTATAAAGGCAGCGGTGGCCAAACCCTACCTTTCAGTACAAGCGACACTTAAACACAGCGAAAAATACATTACTAGGAAACCACGACATTCATTGATCAAACCTAAAGGCTCGACAGCTGAAGAAAAATGGTGGTAAAGAAAATAGTCCATGTCATCTGTGTTATTGTGGTCATAAAGGGGATTATAGCAACTTCAAACAATCTCCCACTTTTTACTCGCAATTTCAGAATGCCCCCAAGGAATTCAATCAGTCAAATGCAAATACATTACTATCTTTACTGTTGTACAGACCTTCATTCATTTGACATACATTTAGCCAAGGCAAGGGACAGTGAGAAGCTGCACTAACAGAGTAACTTCAGTAATGTGTAAAGACATTAATGTGGCAGTGATTTATTGTTGTTAAAATTCTTCATGTAGAGCCTTCTTGTAATGTTTTTTTTTATGTTGCTGTTCATCATTACTGTGTAAATTTTGTTATATTATGTGCACTGTCCCCACTTTAACATGGTGTCAATGATGTACAAATATTATATTCTGCTTGCACCAATAATCACTTAAGTAAAAAGAAACAGAAATCTTTTCTTTTCCTTTTGTGTGATTCCAAATGTGTGTGTGTGTGTGTGTGTGTGTGTGTTTTCATAAGTAGGTGTTACAGTTTAAATACTGTTCTAACAATGTGCTCTGATTATATTAACTGCAGGCAATAACAGCAACAATACTAACCCTAACCATGCAGGGGTAAATGTACTACAAACTTAATATTTCACCTCTACCCTTTATCCATCATTTCATGTCAAAACAGCTTGCTGTGGATCATCACTTGCTAAGCTACTGCTAAACTAATAATGCTACTGTAATATCTGTTTGGTGTTGCTAACTGGTGCTGGTAGCTTCTATTCGTTGGTCTGCACCCACAGCGGTATTGCAACCTTACACAGTTAGCTAACCTTTTAAGTACTTCTATAATACTCCAGAAAACTCAACATATATAAATGGGGAAACAGGCCAGTGGAGACACAGATAGACACAGACAGATGGGCAGAACTATGCATACACACAGGCATGCTGTGTGCAGTTTAGAGACAGTGTGTTAGATGATTTTTGGAGGTTTAAGTTTGAATCACTGTCAAACTGTCCCCTCTCACTGTCATTTGGACATGCAATTCTTCTGTTACAACTTCAAAAAACAGAACAATCTGGTGCTTAGCTAGGTTAAAGCTACGCTGTAAACCAGCCATTTACAGCTGTCAATTAAAAAGTCTTGGTCTCTCAGCTGTCTCTCTTGGTGAAGCTTACTATAACTGCTTCACTTACAGTAATGCTGTTATGAGTGTGTGTCAGTGTATGATACCATTGCACCATGACAAAAATCAAAGATCTCAGAAGGCATCCAGCTTTGTCTGTGATCAATTTGTGCAAACTCCTCAAAACTGTAACAGGGTTTGTAACAGGGATTGCTGTCCCGAGTGCAGCTGGATAGGAAGACCAGCTGACAGACAGAGTGTCATGCATCTAGAGACTTACAGGCCATAGGCAGAGTTGATGTCCAGGCTGGTGATCTGTTGTGGAGGTTCTCCATCTACCCACAGCATCTGGATGACCAGCTCTGCCTGGTAGCCAGGAGGGACCCGAACCATCCGGTCCTTCACCCTGAAACAGACATATAGAAGAGTTTAGAGTACTGTGTAATATACATACAGTACTTAATGAGAAAGAGACACACAAACATGCTTGCTTCCATCATGAAAATTCACTGGAAAAGTATGAATAACTAACTTCTAAATAGCTAGTATACATGGAAATGCAGTTGAAACTGCAGATTGACAGATAAATCTGCTACAAATGTGCACTGCAATAATATATATCTAAAACAACATAGGGTAATGAACATTGCAAAGTGTGTTATGGGCTTTAACAGGCTAATCACAGCACTTTGAGATCTAGTCAACAAATACCTGATGGCGACATAGAGGGTAACAGGTTTTTATATACCCTCATCCCCTGACACATTAGAAAGGTCATTGTAGTGCAAATGCATCGCCACTTTAGATTTGACTAGCTACTTGTTTCACCAATATGCCATTAATTGTGCATTACTGTAATGTTCTCATAAACAATTCCTGGCACACTGCAGGACCAAATGATTTGTTAAAACAGATATTAACTGTAGCAGAGAAACTATGATTGAAGAGATCTTACTTAAGGCAGGGGATGCTGTCTTTGACACCCTCAGGTGTCCCACTGCTGGGGCTAGCTGGGTGTTGGTGGTGTGGTGAGTAGGAGCCAGGCTCTGAGAAGCAGGGATTGTTTTCATTCTCGGATGGAGAGATGACATCCTCCGACTCACACTGTAGGCGCACCTCTAGTGACTGAGGATGACACAGGTACAAAAATAGGGATTAGTCTACCCATCACAATAGCCAACTCATTACAATAACTAGATTCAATCCTGTAGCAATGTGATCACTACAGTGAACTACATCCACTAAATTGGAGTTATGCAGATGCAGATATACTGTGACAAAGTATAATCAGAATTTACATTAGATCTTCCTCTATAAAAACACAATGCTCGGTGCATAACACATTTAGATCTCGGAGCATGAGTTTGTAAGAAATGCATTGGACCTTACTTGCCCTCCTTATAACTCACTCACCACTATCTGAGTGTTGGCATCATATTTGCTGAAGCGATACAGGATGATGTGGGCTGAGATGCCAACCACACAGAAGATGCGACTCTGGGGGCACCAGCTGACCATCTGAATAGCAAAGGGGTCTTCCTCCACCAACTCGGCCGCCCGGCCCTCGCCTGGCTTTGGCTTCTCAAACACTTTGGAGGTCTTCAGCTTGTACAACATCTGTAGTGTGACTGGTTAGAGAAATGGTTCATTTTGGTGAAAATACTGTAAATGCAAAATATTCTGTAAATTGCAACATGCATATATTAAGAAAACTGACATCACCAGGGGTGGAAGCACCTACAACATGAAGGAATATGACACCCAGTGCAACAGTATGGTATGACTGTAGTGTTTTTGGACGACAGTGGATGGGTGGATAAGCTTTATCAGGCAGTGGCAACAAAAACTGGCAGATAACTGAATAATAGAATACTATTTTCATACTTCAAGATTTCGACTCTACTCTCCATTTGGTGAGCCATTTTCACCATGCACAACTATGATTAGTGCAGCTGCATAAAAGGCATTAGGCAAGTAATGTGAGTGGCTGAGAGGAAAGTGATTATCACCACAGCCCTCTGACTTACATTGCATTTCACCCAAACACCTCACACATAGCTGTGCTGAGCCTTTATCAACAAAAACAGCTAAGGTGCTTTGAAGCAAGCACCCTCATTGTTTGTACACAGTTAACTTTAAGGATGCGTTGATCAAAGAGGGCTGGACTTGAGTCATTTACAGCAAAAATAAATGTAAAGTAATAGAAGAAGAAGAATAAAGAATATATTAATAAAAGAAATGAGAAGACATTATGCAAGCTGCATGTTACAAGAACATAACCTTTTGTGTTTTTGACAGGATGACAAATACAAATAAAATGGTTTAATATGTCTTTCAATATGTGAATACCAGCATATTATTTCAAATTTATGAATATACTGAGGTCTAACATGTTATTATCGCAGAAAGTTAGCACACTAGCTAACTGGCATACCAGGATACAGTAGCTTTAGGCTGGTATGCTTAGTCTGAAGATTTGGAGAAAACCACACATGCCGCATTTACATGCTGGGGTTTGTATTGTGTACCCATCTGTGAACATGACAATGGGCCATGTGCCTAATTTGTTGTGGAGCATCTCATATCACAATGGTGGTATTAATTTGCTTTGAGTTCAGAGCCCATGGCAAATCTGAAATTACTCACCATGGAATTCATGAAAAAAAAATCATTTATTTGAGCTTGCTGTGTAACAAAAGCCTGAGTTGAACAAAATGTATCACTTATTATAGACATTATAGGTCAGACACCACGAGAAAGACAGAAAAGCTTAGAGAGTGGACTTACTTGCAGATGCGTCCCAAAACTTAATTGATCCGTCAGCATGTCTGAACAACGAGAAAGGACATTTATTTTGTCTATTAGGCAAAATTAGTGTGCTTAGTTACCATAAGGATGGATCAGGAAATTAAGGGAAAATATAGGGCATTCAACCTTACTCCTTGCTTTAACGCCACAAATTCCCAACTGTAATAAATGTTACAGCTTTCTTAGAAGTTATCTTATAAATTTGGCAGTGGTGATTACTGATTATAAATGTTACACTGTGCAGGAATCGTCAGCTGACCATTCCTTATGGTTTGTGATGGCTGAAAAGTGAAGTTGAATTCCTAGTCTCCTGTGGGGCAATACTATGAGCCAAGAATTTAGGCATTTTTAGGTGTACTACAGAGAAATAATCTCCATGTTGGCCTCATATGGGTGGACTGCTGCTGAGACCTGTGAGTGTTGCCTAGAAGCAGACACCACCCAGTGTACACGCTTCAGATCAGGTTAACATCTCTGTCAATGCCTTATAATGCAGTATGGCCCCAGGGTGTGCTGTGGCACAGATGCATATCAAGCTTATAAAGCACTATAAACACAAAATATACATCACAGTCATCTGGTCCCGTCATGGTGTGAGTGAGGACAAGCATATACTGTAAATTCCCCTTTAATTGTGATGCATGTTACTGCACAGTTTCTCCAGCTGATGGTCGCCATGTGTTTGGACTGAAGGTCTTTCTGTTCCTTCAAAACACTGCTGTTAATATTTGTGACTTACCCTGTGATGATGATCTCTGGGTAGGTGCGGGAGCCTAACGTCCACGTTCCTCCGCTGATCGGCCACTCCTGACATGGTTACAGACAGAGTGTTGATTAGTTTGAAAACCCAATCACATCAGCTTTTGTTTTTCTCCCACTGGGCCCTGATTGTAAGCTTTAACTTCATTCCAAAAACACATGCTTTCATCCTCAAATACAAAACTTTACTGATAAAAATGACTCACATGTTAATGATAACCCATAATTTGCTCCAGATTCATAGCAGCAATTATTCAGAATTTATGAAATAAATTCTGAACATCATTCACATTACAGTTTAATGTTTGAGAGATCAGAAACAAATGTGTTTGGTTTCTTATAAAAGTGCCAAAGTAGGGGTCTGCACAGGCACACCATTCTACAAGCACCTTTATAACTTTTTTTATAGTATCTGTTAATTGCTATAAAGACATCACTTGATTGATTGTAAGATTGTAAGCAGAATTCCTTAATAAAAAAGACTGAAACTGGCATAAGAAGACAAAAACATGACAAAAGAGGTTATTCCTCCCTCATATTTTCCCTCTCCTACCTTTTGGCTATAGCCGGTCTTCTTGTGTTTAGCTCCTATAGAGTAGAGGATGGGGATAATGTCGGGTGGACACTCTGCAAAATAGGCTGTGCAGGTAACTGGAGACTCATGGATGTCCATGGGGTAAGGGTTCTCAAAGACAGGGAAGCTGCAAGATACATGCATATGATATAACTTATGTCACTATGACAAAACTGGAAGAAAGGAAAGCTAAAGTCATAATGAAACAACAACAAGGAGATAATGGATCTGTTTACATGAACACTGCATTGTCTGTTAATTCTATGAAATCAGAAAAATGAGTATACATACTGCATCAGCTATCAAATCTACACCCTCTAGGTGCAGGCCACTGACTTATTTATAATGGACAATTCAAACACAATTAGCAGCTAATCAATGAGCTGACAATGTCGACAAAGACAATCTGGACAAGTTAAAATCACATTAAGCCTTATCAGGAGATATTTATATCCAACAGCTTTAATTAGGTAACCTAATTAACTAGGTAATCTAATTTATACCCTCTGACTCACACTGTAGGCCTACTTTATAGTGTTTCGCTGCTATTCAAATGCCTTAGGTGGTAATCTGTCAACACTGCACCACATTAGTACCTTTCACCTTCACCTTCATTCCTTCCAATAGTGATAACAAGTTAATTTAACTGGAGTGGTAGCATTTTCCCTGAGAGCAAAGTGACATGTCTCATGTTATTCACAGGACAACATCTGACCTGTCTTTCTCCCTGAAGTATATATTCGAGTGACACATGTTAATTCTTTAACTCTAATTTTGTTATTGTCTGTGACAGGATTTGGCTTATGGATGGTATAAGCAGTGTTTTCCCCTGAGGTGATGCCAGGTGATATCTTCTCATGTCAAAGGTTGACACGTGATGGGACTCTCACTTTGCTATCAGTCACGTGCAGCTTAGCCGCTGGAAGGTGTGCTTGTATATGTGAAACACATACTTGCTCTGTGTTAGATCCACCACGATTAAGTCCTTCTCCAAAAGCACCACCACTGCGTAAGGCTCCTGGACCTCTGTAAAACACAAAGCCAAACTGAAGAGGATAATGCTTAATCCATATTTACATCTGTTACAACCACACATATAAATACTGTAGACTTTTTAAAGTGTTCTTAGGATAATATTTCATTTATCTACAGTCCTCTTTACGGCACCCAACAAATGTCTAACCCAAACATGACTTTTTGAGTTTGTGCCTCTAACCTAATCCACATTTTACATTTAAGAGTTTTGAATTGTCAGTGTTCATACAGACATTACACAATGAAATTCAAAGACTTTCAAGTACTATGTTTTTAATTTTCAAGGACTTCACTGAAAGCAAATAATTCATTTTCAAATATAATTGTTTTAAACATAAATAAATTATGCGATCAATGTCTGTCTCTCTTAAAACTAGTGAAATTGATGATTAAATTCAGTCACAGTCACTGAATAGCTCAGGTTGGTGCTATTTTTACAGAATCCTCAATCCTGCAGGTGTGAAAAATATTTAACAGAAGAGTCTTTAAGGACTTTCGCATGTCTTAAAAAAGCATGAGTTTGACTTGTGTAATTTTTAAGGAATCAGTGTTTCACGTGTGACCTGGATGTAATCAAAAGATTACATGAGATGCACAGATACTTTTTTGGTTAGTGTATTCTTTTAAAGTCATTTTTCACTGCTGTCAACAACACAAATAAGATTCCATTCCCCTCCATTTTTTTATTTTGACAATATCTCTAAACATTTTTTTTCTGCATGGCTTTAAAACCATAAAAACCACTGAGCTGAATCCAGAAAATATGCGACACCGGTTTTGTCATTGTCTTTGCATGCACTCACCGTTGTTGTATGGAGTCTCGCAGAGTGTCATGAACTCTACAATAGGATAGTCCATCTCCAGCACAGTGATAGCCTTCCCGTGCATGATGGTTAACGTTGGCCGCCTTCCTGCTTTGTCATATGAAAGACCCCCGGAGAAGATAACAAAAGGCTCGCTGTTGTGGAGGGAGAACAGGACTTTAGGAAGACTTGGTCTGTGTCAATGCTAGTAGCTGAAACTGATCAGCCAAATAATGAAGTAAATGACAGTATGAATGAATAAATCAATTAATAAGTCAGTTAAACGTTTTATAAAGACGTGGCTTAAAATGTATTTAAAAGCCACTTTCTATTAGCCACAGGCCAAATAAAATAAATGGTAAAAAAGAATAAATAAAATCTATTCGTACGTATAAATAAAGTATTTTACTTGGCGATTCTCTTGTTTTTATCACAATGCTTTTAAACTGTATAATTTATTACAATTAAAATGTGTAATTTCACTCACCTCTCTCATTATCACATTTTAAGGGACTACAATCATACAATAATGATTTGCCAAAAACATAACTGCTTTTTGCTTCTGTTGCTGGCTTTTGATTATCACCAAGTGGGTTGTCATAAGCAACCATCTTGTTAATTCACTACATGATGAAATAACCACAGGATAAATCTCCCCGTGTATTATATTCAAATCATAATTTAGTAATCAGGTAAAATCAGTAATCAATCAGTAATCAGGAAAGTTAACACTTAATGGAATGAGGCAATCTGGATCTGAACATTTGCCTAAAATACACACACCTGCTCCTCGAGGTCTTGTACTCCACTTTGAGTATGGGTTTACATGACTCCTTTCTCCCATCCTTCTGTATCTTTCCTGAATTAGAGGATGTAGCAAAACAATGGACAACATTTCAAGACAATACCACATTTACTGTGAACACCTCGTCTTAGTTCTACTGGAACTAATACACACTTTTTGTTATGTAAGCAATTTGACCAGGTTACTTTTTGTGTAACATTGGACAAATGATAAGCACACTGTGGTACATGTTATTTCAAATACCCACAAGAGTAGAAAATGCAAAGGCAAATTGCCACATGACAAGTTGCTGAATATTGCAAGATTACAGTGATTTGAGTTATATAATATAAAACAATGGACGATGGCCTGGAGCAAAGCACTGCAACATTAGAAAAACACAGTAAGAAAACAAGAAACATAACATTTCATACAATGAAACAACAAAGCAGAAACAATGTTTATATTAGTATACAACTGTCATTGTGTGTTTTGTTAATCTTTTTTTCCCATTTCAAGCTATTCATTTTATTTAGCACAAGTACCTCCATAGCTGCTTTAATCAATCAATGGTCCAATGCACCACTCCAAGCTCACAACCCTTTCCTCCAAAGCAGTAATCATAGTTTAAGTAATAATGGCAATTAATGTCTCCTTATAAGTTCCAGCACAACAAGTGCTTTTGGTCCTATTTTCCACTTCACTTTCTGATCACTGTGTACCGTGTTTCCAATTCTTCTTTTCAGGGAACGGCGGACCATTATCAGTTAGCCCAGGAAAGAGAGTTTTTTCCCTCCTGCTTCACATAATGAAATGATTTTGTCTTTGATGTAATGAGGAAGTCTCTCAGCTGGAAGGCAGTGGGACCTTGGGTTTTACCTCATGGGCATACTGTAGTGCTCTGAACAAGTCTTTCTGAACACATGAAGAAAACATGAAAGAAATAGAGTTTCTAGACTGTGAGACTGCATTTACAAATGGGAATACAGCAATTCCAAATATTGGCCTCATGCTGGCTCCTGGATAACAGCAAATGAACAAATAAAAGACATGTCTTTAATAAGCGTTCTATCTATCATCTATATATTTACAGGAGCAACAGCTTCAACTTATTCTTTTTTTCTCAAAACAATGGAATGTGTGTGAAAAAGCATTTTTTTTTCACTAAAAGCAGACATTTTGGCTCTGTGATCAATGAAAACAATTATTCAAATAAAGAAAAACCTTAATGCAAGGGGTGAGCATGACTGCATGTGGTTTTGCCTATTACATTTTGAAGGAAACATAATTTCAGCACAAAACCATATGAAAGTGGTCAGGGTGGATGGTATCCCACATGTTGTTATGTGCTGCTAAAACACTTGGCTGAGGTTGGAGAAAGATCATGGTTTCGATTAAATGTTGATGAAGTCAACAACCCCAGACTCGTGATTTAAGTGAGCTTTGTGGACACAGTAATCATGCTTTAGTTGCCAGGATATAGTAGGGGAAACAAATTAAATACATTAACAGTGAACATTTTGCACACATACTAAGAATAAATATTTGGAGTTAGCAAGGAAAAGTTTGCAAATATGTTTAATGTAAAAGTTTTGTCATTATAAAATATAATCTGGGCTTCATTACATTTCCTACATGTACATGTACTCTATGTACGCATGATTTCAGGCGTTTTTCTATTCACACATTGCTTCTTATCCTCTATCTCTGTTAGGTAGGTAGGTTAGGTAGTCAAAGCGCTGGGTAACGGTGACATATCATCACTGATAAGGCTCAAAGGCTCAGGATTATAACACACACTGAAATGTCAAAGGAGGAAAGGACAGAGAGAGGAGAAAGGGAAGAGCAGACAAATAAAAGGGAATAGCCAAACCTCTTGGTAACGCTTTGATATTGGTCAAACCCGCAGCTGGATGAAGATTTACCCATAACATAGTCCAGGCATTTATTGTTACATGTCAATCTGTGCACATACTGTCTATTTCTCACTGTGTAATCTGTGCAGGAGGACACATATGAAAGAAAAGTCACATGAAACTTAAAATCAGCATCTTCTTTAAGTTGTCTTGATGACTAACTGCGAGACAGATGACTAACTCATTTATAGCTGATTCCCATCTCACCTTGTGCACCCTGTCTATTACCTCTAACTCTATTTTTGCTATCCTGTTTTTTCACGTGATTCGGTTTAATCAGTTGTCTTTCCTCTTAATATAAATGTCTCTGTACCCTCTGTTCCCTGCCCTCTCTCCATCTTCCATGTCCTTTCACCTTATAGCCGTCGCCCTCCTGCTCCTTCCCTTCAGGTTATGCAGCAGTCCACATTCATTAGTGAAAACATTAGCTCAAACTGTTTGTTCATTTGTCTCTCAAAGACACAAATAGACTAAAACCTTGACCGCTGTGTTCCAATACCTGTAGTAACAACATTGTTGCCATACCAGAAAGATATTCAATCAATTTGGGTTACTTTCTGGTGAAGGCTTTTTTTTTTTTAAATTTCCATCAGGTACGTTCAAGTCACAGTTATACAAATAAACTTGGCTGTGCTCCTAGGATGCTCTCTCCTACAACAACAGGGCAGAGACGATAAATTATGTAATTATCACAGTACTTTTCATAATGTTTTCTGGTTTCATTTGGAACCAAAAAATCCTTTGCCTATACTTATATGTATAATAATATCTAACTGTGAATGGTACATAGACTCCCCATCTCTGCTTCTTCAAAATGACATGTCAAACAAACCTCACTGTATGCTGATTCATTGAATCAATTCATAATGATACTGCTGCTGATTTACTGTCATGATGAAAACAAAATTAGAATTACAAAGAATACAATACAAAAAGTGACATGAGGCTGGATGGTCGCTATGGCTAATGGCCTTGCTGTGGCATTGTCAGTGTTGTTAGTGGTAATGCAATTATTTTGTGTTGTCAGTGGAGAGCTCCTGCAGCAGGCTCAGACTGAGGTGGACAGCTGCAGGCCTCCGGTCTTCCTCTAACTCACAGCGTGACATGTGAGTACAACAAATATCACAACCAGTGACGGCAGCATCCAGCAAGCAAAGCAGAAAGCTGAGCAAACCAAACGATAAGGCATTTAAATAGGATGGCAAATCACCACAGATGCGATGGGTGTGGTGGTGTGATTATTGACTTACAGTGTCCTGCCAGAATCAGTTCATTTATCTAGTTTGAAACAGAATTAATTTATTTACTACTAGAACAGAGGGAGGCAGTTTCATTCCCAGGAAATGGCATGTTTACTCTTTTTCATATTCTTAGTTGATTTTCAGCTCCCTCTGTCCTCTTCCTTCCGCTTCCTTTCACTCTCGCTCTGTGTAATACCAAATATCTGGCACATAAACAATCTGGTGGCATTTAACCATGTCTTAAGGCCTGTTGCCCTGCCCCTAACATTCACCGCCCACATCCTTCTCTCTTGCCTTCCTGTTTTGTGATTTTGCCAGATATCACAGCTCACAGCAAGGGACTATTCGTCACCAGAGATCTGACAAGGTCAGGATGCCCTGCCAGTACACAAACCACACCAGAGTAGGAGGGGAAAGAGAAGGAGGACTAATGAGAGGGAGAGTACATAGAATTGCATGTGGCGTGGAACTCATTCAACCAAACCGGTGCTGAAGTATTCTCACCTGACAGCCAAATATTCTAAACTGGAAATGACAAACATCACGCATCACAATGACTGTCATTTTCAGATTTGCTTTGTCATGCATTCAAAATGTGCACACACCTGGCAATGAGCTTGGTCTGAATAGCACAGAGGTGATTGCTGGTTACATTCACAAAAAAAACACTCTACACAACCAGCTTGGGCAACAAACCCTTAATATCCAGGAGAGGCCCCAGAAATTCGATGACAGCATGTTACCAATGTATGTGATATATAATGCATGCCAGAGGGTCAAATTCCATTATATTACCGTGCATCTGCCACATTAGAACCACCTGTCAGCTGATGCAGTCCATTATTTGGAAACTAAAATAGACAGGCGAACCATCTCCTCGATGATTAACACCACTTTTCTGTAACACATACCACTTAAAATGTTACCTACTTTTTCATGTCCAAAAATGTCATCACTGAAGTCTTTTGCACACAGTACTGTTCACACTGCTATGTGATGTTTTAATTTGCATAAAATGCCTTACCTTTAAGTTTAGAGGTCTAACAAAATTTTCATTCTCACAAACATTTGCAATTCTACAACTCAGAACTAAAACAAACATGAAGCTGGAGTTCTTCTCTGCCTACATGTCCCGTTACTGTTTGAAACTCAACCCACTGACCACCTGTGAATCATTAATTAATTCTACAACAAATACATCAAATCAGAGTATGTTCTACTTCTTTCTGCTGTGTTAGGTAACAGCCCAAAGACCACTGTGGGTGTGTGTCTCACCGTGAGGGAAGGTGACCTGGAATGGCTTGGTGGTGTTTCTGAGGTTCCACAGCGTCAGGCTGCCGTCTGAGTGACTGCACATGAACTGCTTCCCTTCATGATGCCAGCTGACTGAATGGATGGCCTGTACCAGTGAGACAGAGGGAGTGGATTTCAGAATCTTTATTTATTTCAATTAGGAGGTAAAAACAGGTAAAAAAAAAGGTAATAAATAAATAAATAAATAATTGATGCGTTATACATTTTCAGTAACAAAAAAACGCACTTGACAATATTGTTATGCTCACAGTTATAAAGCTGCACAAACCATATCTGCTCCACAACCTGTCGAGCTCTATCAAGTATGCTCCTATAAATAAACACTACAAAAGCTTCTACT
The DNA here is from genome assembly GCA_008360985.2 of Macquaria ambigua. NCBI lineage: Eukaryota > Metazoa > Chordata > Actinopteri > Centrarchiformes > Percichthyidae > Macquaria > Macquaria ambigua. The sequence goes on from VMKM01000306.1 coordinate 151,803, forward strand.
GCATGTAACACAAAATGACAACATATCTATGGGGCTTTGATAGGATTTTTCATTTATATTTATGGTTCTGTGGTAGCTTTCTAGCTCTGAAAACTGACTTTCAGTCTTGCACTGCTCAGTGATGTGCGAGCTGAGAAACCTCGGCTAGGTGCAGGTGGCAAAGGTCATTTTCAAGCCAAAACAACAAATGACAAAGCAGTGATGAAGCTCAGAGCACAAGCTTGCCTTCCTTTCATTGCCTTGCATTCGCCGCTTTTCTGTTGTTGTCTTTTAAGCGCTAAATCTACCCGTCACATGATCTGTCAAACAGCCTGGTGTCTACTTATCTGTCTATTTAAACATGCTTTCCTGGCGATCCCCTTTTCTGTCATTTCATTGTTGTTTCAATGCCTTTTTCACACCAACACTTTTTGGCTTGTATTTCTGCCAGACTTTGTGTCTGCAGCTCTGCGTTATGAACCCAGTCAACCATACAAATACTCTGAATATACTTCATCCATATGACTGATTGAGCATTTTATTTTTGTCTACCATTTAATTGAAAAATTTGCAGAAAATCTACAAAAAGAACTAAACCTGCTTCAACTGTCATTTGACCAATGTTAAACCCCATAATAGTGTAATTCTTGCCCTTACTGGAGATAATTCCCATCTTGTACGTATAGGCATATCTAGTGTATTCTTTATGAGAGTTCCTTCAAAACATCATTCACAGCTATTCATGTCAAAGGTACAGAGGTCATCAAACCAGGGAATGCTGTGTCAATTAGCATCTGCACTCTAATGTCAAAACTATTACCTCAGAAGATATTTGTCCTCACATCGCTCTAAATTAACCTTTCCTGATTTGCACATCCAGTGTGAGCCAGCTTGCAGTATTTGGCAAATGGGATGCAGCCAAAAAAAGCAGAAAAGATGTTTCCCACACTTTTCTTCCCCACACAAGATTAAAGGTCATCAGAGATTTCTGTTGGAATTGTGTTCTAATAAGCTACAGTAGCTGATTTCTTCTTGGACAAATATGACTATTATTTGTGTTAAGTACAGGGAACATTCACATATGTCTAAACAGGTCATAGGTTGCTTGAAGCCTCCATAACTAAGCTCCAGCAGTTGCTTCCTACAGTTAGTTTCCTTCACATACTGTATTATGTGTGAATCGGATGCAGTGCTTTTGAAGAAAATAAAAGGTGCACAACATACCGGATGCAAAATAGAAAAGCCAAATAAAGTAAAACAGTACAGCCAAATGTAACTTGTGATTCAACAACAAGAGCACAAGTATAAAACTTTCTGATTACACCAGTAAAAGTGGCTGTAATTCAGTAGAGGTGTGAGACAGAGATGCTATGCTATGCTGGAGGTGCTGCGCATGTAACCACATTAATGAATGTGAGCAGGATGTGACTCTTCACAGGATATGGGACGGGAGTTGAGAGATGGCAGTGGATGCAGAGGATCAGCGCCACGAGGTGAAAATGTCTACGGGTTAAAATAGGTTTGAGGCCACATGGGTTAAAAAAAACCCAACAGATTAAATAAGATTGTGTGTGTGTTTGTGTGTGTGTGTGTGTGTGCATGCAATGGAAATTCTCAAACTGACCTCAAGTGGATGCAATGTCCAAAGATATACTGTATCTGTAAGGTAAATTTGACCAATCTGAGGCTATTCTATGAAAATACGGTTATTCTGGTTTCAGTGGTGTAATTTTTTACACTGTGCACCACACGCACCTGACAACTGCTTAAAGACAGGATGGTATGAAAGAGTTTTATAATCACTGTAATCACTTTTGCATTATTTTATTACTATACAGTGGAATAGCAGTCAATGGCGCTCTATCTTCAATTGAAAATATCTCCTATTACTAACACTTTACATGGTGACGAGTACACACCTTGTCAAATGGCCACTTAACAGAGAGGACACACAAACCGAACATCTTAAGACACCAAGAACACTCTCTTACGTTACTCTCCACCACTAACTGGGTGAAATGGCAACAGACGCTGTAGTCTTCACCTGTTTGAGCTGACAGTGCCGTGCGAGCTGTCAGAGGCAGCTTGGACCGGTATGAGCATGCCTGGGTCCTCCAATTACTGCTTCTTGTGCAGACAGCGGTAATTGGTTGGCAGGCAAACAGGCATGGGAATACAGCACTTGATGACAAAGACACCTTGTTGAAAGTAAGAAAAGTTGATGCTGCTCAAAAATGAAAATTGCCCCATTTTGTTGAGATTCAAAATATTGGCATACAAAAAGGCTAATTTCTGTCACTGAATAGGATAAGTAATGGGAAGAAGATGAAAAGATCAGACGGAGGCTGTTAAAGCCCCAATATGCATTCATGTAAGAGCATCTGTTTCCTTTTTTATTCATACTGATCTATGCATTTATTATTACCCGAGCTCAGTACTCTTGAAGATATCAGCTGTAGTTTCTATTTTGTTAATGACTGAATGCATGAATCTGACTGTGTACCATTTGTGTTGGATATTTGTTGTAGTAATTACAGGCTGCCGAGCTACAAAGTTGCAAAGTTTTTAAAAACCTCACTCTCATAGTTTCCTGGAAATGGAAAAAGAAAAACATGAAACAACTCTTTATATATTTCCACAGGACTCTGGTGTCATAGGAGGTTTGTAAATTTTTTCTCACTTCAATTTGTGCGAACATAAGTCATTTTTGTTGTTTCCTGTTCTCCACTACTCAATTTCACCACATTCTTTTATTTATATTTATATCCTACTTCCTGCTGGATCCCTACAGAGATCGCTGAAATCAAACAGAATCTTTACAATTATGTCCCATGAAACACTGAAAGCCACTGAAAATGTCCCTTTTAATGTCAGAGTGACATGGATAATGACAATAACAAAAGGGAGACCTTTTTAGAAACAAAATGGTTTCACCTGACTGCATTTTCGCAGAGTGCATAGTGGAGCTCACCTCGTCGTAGTAGATTCTGAAGTCGGCCTTCTTGACCCGGAGGTCCCATTGTACGATGGTCCCGCTCTCAAACCCTATAAGCAGCTGTAGAGGGGAGTGACAAGGAGTGGAAAATAAGGAAGTGATGACAGATATTTTCTATAGCCTAAAATGAGATGAGGAGCACAGCCTACAACAACAGTACCAATGTCATTTCCATAATTGCACTTTTTGCTGTAATGTCAGGGAGCCATTTTGCCTGTGGCACCCCAAAAAAATACTTTTTCTCCTCCTCCTCCTTCCTCTTTTAAGCCTTTAGTTCTCTCATTAAGACACAGTTTTTTCTGATGGCAAAGTTTCAAAACTAGCCTGCTTGTGAGTTTTGTGATTAGTGGGCATTGGGAGGGATGATTTCTAATGTGACTGTACTACTGAGCACATAGACTTTCATTGACTTCACCAGCTGCATGGGTCTGCTTTCTGCCTGTGATTTGCAGATCATGTAGCAGGAGATGTCAAAGGAGTTACAGACGTAAAATTTAGGGGGCCTAAATAAGGATGTCAATTCATAAAACTACTTACTGCTATATTGAAGAATGTCTACTCTTGCAAAACTTAACTACCGTTATGCACAAAGTGGAGTAATGACTGATGACTGACATTACTTGTCTTAGTGTGAACTTATCAGATTGATAATCCACCTTCGGATTAATATAGATATGATGTAATCTATATTAAGATTAAGCAATTTTGGAGTAATACTTGCTTTTCATCATAATCTAGCAAACCAGAACCTTTACTCTAAAGGGAACCTGTGTTAGAATGCAATTTACTGCACCCTACTGTGACAAACGGTCACCCTGTAAGAATGACATCTCTGCAACATGGGGTTTGTTTTTTCTCAATACTGTCTGTCTCAGATATTGGCTAATGTTGTCTGTTTTCAGCTACTCTGACTGTTGACACAGTTGAACACACACATATAGATTTATTGATTTTTACAGCAACATGCACACAAGTACATAGAGGATGCAAAAACACTTTCATAAACACACACACAATTTCCTGCACGTGCCTTCTCACCCACATTGACACTCTTATATATAATACACTGTAGGCACCTATAAACACACAGCTCCCACATGCACTTACAATAAAAACAACCTCAGAAACACACCCACACGCTACAACACAATTACACACAGGATAAGAGGGGAGAGCAAAGTCGACACAATCTGATCACAGATCAGAGGAGATGGGGAGGGATGTTGGAGGAGCGCAGCCTTTAAGGCAGAGTGGAGGAAACAGCTCTCCTGCTGAGAGGGAAGACTGTGTGACATCTCAAATCATAAGATGGGAAGTAGAGGGCAGGTGAGGTAGAAAAAAAGAACTGCCTCTCATAAATTTTGCAACCCTAAATCTTTACACTAGTAACACCAACAGTCACGAATGTAAACAAACAGGTGAGATGAATGAGATGTCCTGTCCAGTAAGAAGTCTTGCAGTAAGACTTGCATTAGAAACAAGCTCATTTTCTTTTCATGCATTGAAATGTCATTACAGGAAATACACTAGCGTAATTAATACTAACATTAATAATGGCTGCATTCAGTTTAGGTGAGCCATTTCCAGGGTCCTGGTATTGTGAATGCTGACTCACTCACATGACTTGTTGGGATACCTAAATGTAACGGAGCCACCACTAATCTTATTAGTTACACCTGTGCTTTTCCTACTATGACAAGTCATAATCTCTGCTGGGGAAAAGGCTATTAAGCAATTTCTGACCACTAAGGAGCACGAAACACAAAAACAGCCACTGATTCTAGCCACTGGACTAATGTAAGCTCATTAGCCGGCTTCGTTGTTTTTTGTAATTTGGGTAAACTGACCCTTTAATGCTCTAAATGTTGTTCATAACAGGAATGGGAGTCTGCAAAGTCTGTCCTCGGAAGCCATTCATCAGCATGATGAAAAGGGAAATATTCCTTCTCGTTGCTATAGTGAAAAGAACATTTGTGATATCGTCATCAGCATCAGATTTTTTACCTTTTGGTCATTTTTCCAAACCTGTGCGAGCAGTGATTGATGCTTGAAGTGAAGTTGTGGAGCATAGGTGATTAAAATCAATTTTCTTAGCATCAGCATGTCTGTTCCCTGCTGTCGGATTTACTTTCTTAGTCATAATTAGGAAGCTGGGACTGTATGCTATTCACTTATCACAACATGGAGTGAAAATGAAGCACAGAATGCAAAGGCTTTGAGAAATAAAAACACATGTATAGGATCCTCTGTCCCCTCTCTAAAGGTGAAGTTCTTACTTTTTTAGGGTAGTAACATACCTCTGTGTTTTGTTTTGTTTTTTTAAATGCTACATGCCTTTAGGTAGGGACGCACTTTGTCTTTTCTTGCAGTGAGTGATGGCAGTGTGTGACAGCAGCTGTAAATTCGTGACTTGTTTGTTTCGCTGACTCTGGTTTCACAGAGAGGCAGCAAAATCCATCGAGAAAATCAAAATGCTCCTCAATGACCTCTCATTTACAGCAACCTGCCACTTTTCCTACCAATTTGACTGCAGCTTGACCCCGAAAAGCTCCTCAAAGGATATTACCTGCAGGTCCCTCACACCTCTTCTGTGTGTACATGTGAAAAGCCAACAGGGACAGAGAAAAAGCACACGAGAGCAACAATAGGAGAGCTATAATGTATAGAGAATGGTTTTCTTTCTGTGAGCCAGAAAGAAAACCGGGCTGAGAGAGTGAGAGGTGAGCAGTTAGAAAGAAAGAATGGAAGATAGAAAGACAGAAAGCAGATAGTCAGAAAGAATGAAGATACAGGAAAAGCAGAAGGGAGGTTGGAGGACAGATATGTGACAGAAAAAACAAAAAGGCAGAGATTTAACTAGAGGCAGAGAAAAAGGAGAGAGCCTCTGCAGACCGTGGTAACATTAGAGTTGGAGGTGTTGCTGGTGTTTCTTTTATCTGCCTACTCACCTTGCCTTCATCCTTTGGGCTGTCGCTCAAATGAACCACAGGTCCTGGATGAGTTTTAGTTGCTCTGTGACGAGAGGGGAAAATAAGACAGAGGTGAAAAAGACAGCAGCAGTAATGCAGTGAAACAATACGGTAAGATGACCCTCAGAGAGGACATGGAAGTAATGAGTGGAGGGTTTTACTTAACTTATACAAGTCACAGTAGGCAAGTAACCAGGAGACTTAATCGAACTCATCTTGATTTGCCAATGCAAGTTTTTTTAGAACGTGGGTGGAAAATTATGATTCAAAAAGCAACAATAAAGTTAGTTAGCTAGCTAACAACACACCAAAATAACTGTAAGCCAGTTATTGTTCAGTGAATCAGTTTACATGAAATTTGCTGTTAGCCGTCTTTACCCAGTAATTATTAATGTATTATGTGTCAATATTTTTCAGCCAGAGTGTATGAACTTTTGACTCAGGAGTTTGTACCATTATTGTTAATTTGTAAATACCAATAAATTATTTTGTGAAATAAACAGCTTTTTGAAAATTAATTTCACTGATAGTTATACTATGTATTAAAAATAAAAGTTAAATTCATTATTTCCATGGACTTAAAATTGTTTTATTTAATGGCCTTGCTGCCCTGGCATTTCACCTTCGTGCCCTTAAAAAATTGACTACACCAAAGGCCAAGCGGCCTTGACCCTAAAATGATGAAATTCCAGGCCTGCACTATATAGAAGAAAAGTTACCCATTGGCTGTATCCATATTGCTTTCCAGCAGGGAGCAACAGCAACCAAACCTTACAGTGTTTTTAGTATTTTAAGCGTGTCTGTTGTGACTGTAATTTCCCAGTCTTAACTTAACTGCATCAAAGCAGTAAGATAGTGTAATCAAACAAACAAATCTAAACATCTAATATGTATAGATTTTTTAATACTGCCATAAAATAGTTGTAAGTATCAAAATTCAAGTATTCATTCAATAATTGTTGCACAACATTACTGCTCAGGGACTCATCATCAACCATAACAGTACATTTACCGTACCGTAATGCAAAAATGACATCCCGCATACTTTTGATTGAGTATTTCTTTGAAACATTGGTGTGGCGTATTAAGAAGTGCTGCACTCTTGAAACCCAGCAGTTCCCCTACTACTTTCTATTATGCAAAGCCAATCCTAATCATTCAAGTCTTGAACATTACCACCAGGTCACGGTCACAAGCTGTTCTACCCTTTACTCCTATATTATCCTGACCAAGAGGAAAATATAGTATGTTGTGGATTTTATTTTTTCACCAGCAAAATCTACCCGGAATCTACTCGAATATTTTGCAATTCTGAACTCATGGAGCCACATCACATATTGTCCACTGCATCTCAGAGCTGAACAGTACAACAATGGCCACTTGGTCACCAGCGGGCTTCAATGTAGCAGCCGCAATCATGATATTTTAGTGGCTGAAATGTGAGCTGATCTGGGAAGCTGAGGTAAAGTGTGACTGTCATGTTCAGATGGGCCCATTTAGTTATGCCTGCTGCTGGAAGGCGATAAAAACACAAGACCACGGCAAGCTCTCGATGCATTTCTATTCAGCAGTTAAAGCAGTAATAAGCCAAGGTATCAACAAACCATCCGCAATACACAACACCTGTCCAATCACTGAAGTGCCACAATGGGTGAATGCCAAGAGCTAATCTTGCTACCCCAGCCGTCCAGAACAAATAATACACTAAGCTGAAGTACACATTCTGATATAACATGCATATGCACTTTTGACCCCAGACCTTTTGTTGCACATCAACAAACCCACACCACACACACACACACACACACACACACACATATACACAGACACACTGTGCCATGGATGACACTAAGTTCTTCTTGAGTTTATTAGTATAAAAACGAGTTATTAAGTTGTTTGCGAGGAAAAGTTCACAGCAGTTATTGAATTTTGGATAGAGAGGGCTGTGACTAAGGGCGAAGGCTTCCTATTGTGTGTACAAGGCCATTTCCTTTGGTTGTAGAAAAACTTCACACTGTGGAGACAAATCTATGAACTGAGGAGAGTTGCTGCTGACTGACTTAGTGACTACTGATAAAGCTTGCCTTTCATAAGACAAGGCCAGTCTTTGAAATGCTATCAAAGCTAATCAGAATGTTTTAAGAAAAGATTAATACACTGATGAATAGTGTTTGCCAATGTTGGGTACAGCAGTATGAGAATTATATATTCTGCTGAATTGTATAAAATATCAATTTGATGTTTAAATTGTATCACTTTAATGTTGCTTTCCTTAGAATACAAAACTTTAATGTGCTACTAGGATTTTCCATAACTTTTCTTTTAACTTTGGATACTTTTCCAGACTGGTGTTATGTTTAGAAACATATCATAAAATAAATGGAACCAGTTAGTTGGCCAATTATCCAACTTGATGTGATTTCTGTCTCTGTGGTGGTTTTTTGGGGTGGTGGTGGGGTTGCTTCATGCCATAAAAAGTATCTACACGATAAAACAATATGGAAATGTGCTGCTGGTGAAGAAGTGCTGCGGCAGGCTTAATTAGATGATTCTGTTTCTCTTCAGAGATGTAATGGTATTGTTAATCTAACAGATGAGAAAATTAGCCAGTCTAAAAGCTTTCATTAAAAGGTATTAGTGTCCCTGTGCTTGTTAAGCAATGATGTTACCAAATCATGTAAAGACGCCAAAAAACATCAACTGTTAAACAAGCATGCCTGTTGTGGCTCAAGGGATCTGGACATCAGGCTAGTCTTCCTGCCTTCTGCCCAGAATAGGCTCCAGCATATTATATACTGATTAACAGGTGTACATACACTGCAGAAATACAAGCTTAGACAAAGCAGCAGATCAAGGCATGGCCTTGTCACTGTAGCTTGGGAAGCTGTATACTGAATACTTCTGTAGGTAGACCGTTAACAACATTATCAACAGCACCTTTGAGTTCCCATGGCAGGAAGAGAGTTTTCTCATTTATTAATCATCTGTCTAAATGATCGAGTTCTCATGAAGAGTATTTCTTATAGTGTTTCCTGGTTCTGTGCAGAGAACACTGGGGGTATGAAACTGTAGGGCGTATTCCTTCAGTACCTTCACTTTAATTTTTACTTTATCCAGCAGCTTAGAAAATGTTTAGCAGAGTGAATCAGGTAGAGAGGAGAACGAGAAAGGAGTGGTAGGAGTAACGTATCTGCAGAGATGGAAGGGAAGCTACAATAAGCCAATGTTGGACTCTGTCGGACTCTGAATCACAAACTTTAATTCGAGGATTAACAGCACATCAGGCTTACAAGACATTGTTCTTGAAGAAAGAAAAAAAATTAAATAGGATTTTGCCTCTCAGCTTTGTCAGGTGTTTGTGTTCTACTAGAGCACCTTAAAGGAGGGGTGAATTTGCTGATAAACCTCAACATTGTCTTAACTATGACAGATGAATCATTAAATAAATTAGGTCTAGTATCCACCAAGTATGAAAGTGGGTAGTAAATAACATTGTGTGAAACAGAGGAGTTTAGCATCAGAGGGTTGACATTATTGTCATTATCTCCCTGCGTCTTTGTTTTCTATCACTCTTTTCTCTCTCTGAGGTGCTATGGAAACAGATTCATTCCCAACAGATCATCTGGAGCCAGACTGAGCAGCACTAACATGGTTATTCACCCTGCCTCCCCAGAACACACACTTACACATTCACATGCAAAGACAAACACTGTACAGGTATAAATACACATAAAAAAATGAAAGGAAAAGGAGACTACGGGGTCTGATAAAACCCTAGAGATGAAAAAAAAAGTATATTACACTTGCCCCTTAGAAGTGTGGGGTAAAGTTACTTTAAAATAAGTAGTTATTATGAATTATTAGTTATATTATTAATGAGTCTTATTAGAGTGCTTAGATTACCATTTTACATTTGCAATAAACTACCTCACCGCTAAAAAGGATTTAGAAATGCTGCAAACTTTTCTTCAAGGAGTTAACTTTTCTTCAGCCAGAGGACACGACATTGAGACAAGTAACTGCGGTTTTCATGACTCTGTCTCCATAGCGACTTCAACTCAGAGACAGTGCCCTTAGTGATCCTTAAGTCTTGTAGCAGCGGGCGATTTTCACCCTGCCTGCCACATTGGCCAGGCCCTGGAATTTAAATGGCATAGGGTGGTGAATATGGGACTGTCCCTCATACGGTGGGCACCATTCATAGTGCACACAGCTTCCACCTGTGGGCAAAACAGCTGGGCTTTCAGAAGTAGTATGAGGAAAGACGCTTGACAGGACATCTTGCTGTCATGTGGGTATGAGGCATGCTTAGTCATCTGTTGGCAGTCTCCTAAAAGTTACATTTATATACTAGGAAAAGGTTTTGCCTGATCTGAAACGTAAATGCTGCCTGGATAATCTTCACTGGCAACATTTTTTACAGTGACAAGTCAAAGTGACAGCTATACATTTTATGCATATTTGTTTATCAAAAAGGATCTTTATGGTGCAACTTTATATATTTTATGCATTGTTGTTGAAAATGTAAAAAGTGAGATTTAAGTCTTTGATTTTTTTCTTTTTTTTAAGCCAAATTTAATTGTCAAGGAAGTATTTTAAATAGATTTTTTATGACTCAAAAGAGCAGGACTTAGACTGCAGACCGGAGTTTCCTGCATTCCACGTGTGGTTTTAGGATCAGACTACAAAACAACTTTGGCTGGGAAAAGATAATAGTTTGGGTTAAATGCTTAAACAATTGTCTAAACATAACTAGAAAAATGTTGATCATGCTTTAGTTGAGTAGAAGGCAACACGCACACCACTTGCTTTGTCTCTTTTGTGGTGCAGGGATTCAAATCCCCCCCAAAAAAAGTCAATTCCTGCACGCCTCTGCACTGATTTATTAAAAAGGGGGAAAAAAGATCATGCTTTAATTACCATGAGTGGATTAGGGTTATAAGGAATATGGTGTCTGTGAACGTTTTTCACGTTCTGTATAAACATTTTGCAGATTCATTAAAAATGTTTCCTTATTATGTTGATAAAACACCAGCAAAACATAAATCCAGGCAGCATTACATGTCTTTCCAAACGTATTTGCATATTAGTGGTATATTTTTAGGAGACTGGGTTGCTGTTGCAATGTATTTCTGTTGCCACATATTTCTGGAGCATGTACTTGCATTTTAAGACTGCTTATTCATTCATTGCTTATTTTACAACCTCAATAGCAGAAATAGCCAAACATGCCAATGTTGATTACGGCTGACATGATGCCACGCGTAAACACAATTCTGTTCATCACAGGGATCTATGAACTGCAGCAGGGTGTGTACTGGGCTGCTGTGTTTTCCAATCCTCCTTGCATCTCATTTTTTATTTCTCATTTTGGAATGAATCTCCTGAATATCAAATTGTGCATTAAATATGTTGCAAACCCATATGAATTTCAATGAGAGCCCGGCCCTCCTGTTTGGGAACACTGTCCCCAGATGAACTGTTGCTATAAGAGATTCTTTTCAAGAGAGCATACTTTGGTTTGTATTAAATGCATGCATCTGTGAATGGCCGTCACACAAGCAAACACTGTGAGAGCACAAATGCACACCAAATACTGTGTGACTCACACTGTGCTGTTTGTACACAGTGGAGAGAGTGGATGAGTTCTCCCTTGCTCACAATCGCACTCGCACTGTTCCACCGCAGGAAAAACAGAAAGTCCCCCCTCATCCCTATTCATGTTGAGTGGAAAACCTCCCCAGCCAAACTATGAAACTCCCCATTTGCTCTGTGTGTTGATGAGAGAAAACTCATTCTCTACTAGTTCAACTTATCATGAACTCCACTTCAGAAAGGTACAGAGTGCTGACGGTTAGAAAACAGAGAATATATTATAGTGTATGCTCAAGCGGAATGTAATATGGAGCATAGAGAAACCTTTTGTTGAGATGGTTGTGTGCTCTACCCACTTTAGTCAGAACAGCATAATTACTACCCATATTCTCACATTTGCTACTGTGTACATGCATCTTCTGATATGTGATTATGCCTAGTCACTTCTGAACATACTGTATGTATAGTTATGTGAACACAACCCTACAAATTCCTGATGCAGGTTTCAAAGAGTAAAATGTAAGTATGTTTAATTAAATTGAAAGCTAATTCAATTATTAAAATACTGTAAAGAAACAAAGATGCTCAGGCCAGTCTGTTTCTGACTGGACACTAATGAATATAAATACAAATAAGAAAAAAGCTAAACATATTACAACAATATATATAGACGATACCTTATCTGTTGATATTGCAGTCCCCTGATGTTTATTGATATTCACAATAATATGTATTCTGGGTCTCATTATAGCTCTAATAACGTAGAACTAGCTGTTAACAGGGACTCTTGCTGTGCAAAGGCAGATGAAACCCCACGGTTATTATTCTCTGCGTGTGTAAAACTATACGCCTGGGATTATAAATGAAATAAAGTGAAATATTGTGGATTTTATGGCTCCTCTCAGTTGACTTTGTGGTGAGGAATCAACAAACCAAACAACCTGTTAAAATCCCAACCACTGTCTGAGCCCCGAGACTTTGGCAATGATTGGCAGACAGCCCTCCCACACATACACATCAGTGTTATAACTGCTCACTATAGTGTGGGCTGTCACAAGGCAACAAGATGGCTTGGTATGAGAGTGACTTGTGACTGACACTGCAGCAGGGGACTTTGTCAGGGTAACACCAGAAGAACGCCGCGTAGGTGGGTGAAACCAAGAGAAACAAGCGGGCGTACAATGCAACCGAGCACCATTTGTGTACTTGACGGCACTTTAAGTTGTCAATCTGCAGCATATGTCAGCTACGCAGTCAACCCTTGCAACAAACAAAAGTGCATGTCAACAAATTAATAAAGGCTTCTGTTGACTGAGAAGTAGTATTACGCCCAAACGTGAGGCGTTATATAACATGTGAATGCTTACTGCCAACTGGGGAGATTACCACAATGGAAGGATAAAGGCTGTCGATGCAATGCAATTGTGTTGTTTTCTTTATAGTCGGTTTGTGACGCTCTGTGAAATGCATTCATCTTAACAACTCATTTAGTCTTCTACCAGTTGTTAGAAATGTACTTTCTTAAAGCTACAGAAAAGTTGGTTCACTATCAAGTTTGACTTTTTTTTAATACATATTACGTAAAATATCAAATACATCTTAATAATGACCATAGTTTTGCCAGGCTTTTCTGTTGAAAGTCCAAATGTCAGATGGTATACGGCTCAGTTTGCTATAGCAACAGCACCTAATTATGATGTTCAGCATGATTGAGTACAGTTCAGTCTAATAAGTAACAGCACGCTCGGTTTGCTTGAATGTGGCTGAACAATAACGTAGGAATACACATGAGAAATGGGCCCACCTTAATATTACGAGCACAAAATTGATTCAACAGCAACCCAGTAATTTTGAATGCGAGGCCTATAGTTCACTGTGTGCGTGCGTGCGTAAGCTATTAAAGAAAGGGAGGCAGACAGGTTATTTGATTACAATGACCATGTGATGTTCACTTCTCTCCATATTAAGAAACACGTGATCACTGAAAAGTTCATTGGGAAAAACTCACCTGTTGTTGAGCTCCAAAAAAGGCCAACAACTAAACAGTGTCTGACTAGCTAATTCCTGAAACTGCCGCATATTTGCAAACTTTCAGTGTCTGTGATGAAACATTTCGCAAGTGTTCACATCTGAGATTTGAACCACGAAATAACGACTGATGACATTTGAAGGGGCTACGTTTGCAGGACCATCAACACAATTAACACTAACAACTCTAGGGTTTACTTTGTTAATTTAACTTGACCCACTCTGCCATTCACACCACCAGCATCGTCATTATCACATTAAAAATCATCACCGGTAACTGTTAGCATCGCTTTTGTCAACTCCAGTGTTGGAGCATGGGCAACTTACAGTTCTATGGCCTTGTTCCACATGATGACGTATCCAGACAAAATGAAGGACTCGATGTTGACGATGTGTGTGTTTCCGCGCTCTGTCCCCACGTACAGCCATTTACTCTGAAAGGGAAGGTGGCAAAACGTGATCCTGGAGAACAAGAAACAAAGGAGGAAAGAGTGTTAGAATATGAACAGTCACAAAGGATTTGTGCTATCAGTGGATGTGAGTGTTTCTAAGCAGTATTGTACATATACACATTGATCTACACCTGTTGCAGTTCACCTCTCTAAACATTGTGCTCAATTCTGCTTTCAGACAAGCCATGTGCATTTCAAGCTGCCAGTGATTATGATCAGGACAATTAAGTATAGTTTCTAGTTATGTTTACAGTACCGATTTGTGTGCAATATAATGCAGTCAACTAAAAACTGATGCACAGCTATTCTAATTCAAAATAGATTGATTCCTTCTAAAAAACAAACAAAATGAAACATGGAGGAATTTTGTTGGAATGGCATGTTCTTCTTTTCCTATTTTAAAATGTTACAGATCTAAGATATGTCTTAAACAAACCAATCAATCAAACAAACATGAGCTATGAGGCAGTTATTCAATGAAACAATTCTTGGACAACAGTCAAAGTCTAGTCTAGTTCTTAAGCCAGTGTTCAATGGTAATAACTCCCCTTCTTCATAGAAGTCGTGGCCTGACTCATTCTTAATCAAGGTTTAACTTAGCACTCGGCAGGAAAGTGAAAATCTATTTTCCTCCACAATGCAGCACCTCATAGGTATTATCGCCTACATTTGCTCCTCCTGCCCTTTATGGCACCACTCCTGTCACTCTTGTCAGAGAACTTTTGCACTCAGCCTATAAGCTCGCTCTACGCTGGTATAAATAGGTATTTAAAGAGCCCTTCAGAATAACTTCCAGAATTAGAAGCCTGAACTTGTTCTGTTACATTATACAGTAGCCTGTAGACATATGCACCACAGGTTAAATTGGTCCACCGTTTCACACATAATCACTACTCCTCTATTCAAAGTTTTAAATGCTGTAAAATCGCATTTATTATTCAGCACCAGAGTTTTGAACTTGATGCAGCAACAGGGAGCCAGTGTAGTGAACAGAGGAGTGGTGTAGGAAAACTTGGG
This sequence comes from Macquaria ambigua, assembly GCA_008360985.2. NCBI lineage: Eukaryota > Metazoa > Chordata > Actinopteri > Centrarchiformes > Percichthyidae > Macquaria > Macquaria ambigua. The sequence continues at coordinate 166,838 of VMKM01000306.1, forward strand.
AAGGTTGAATACCAGGCGGGCAGCAGCATTCTGGATTAGCTGCAGCGCGTAAATGCGACCCAAGATTTTTACGCTTCAAACCTATTTTCTTCTGTTCTACGCGCATAACTAACTACAGTGATTGTCAATTGGGTTGTGAGCGCTGTCAAAATGTGTGTGACCTTCACTTAATACTGTGCCTGAACGCATCCTGTGTAGACACAGATGGAGCACTGAAGCTTCTGCTGCTCTGCCAACATGCTGCTCACGCTACACCTCCTGTGTATGCACTCACTACTTCTCTTTCAGTTTCCATCGGACCCGCAGTGTTAACATGATAAATCCATGGCTGCCTCTCCCCTGTTCCAAATGCAGAATATATTTGTCTTTACAAAACTATGGTATATAATATCCTAGAATGACTCCAGGCAAGACAAGCTACTGTAGTCTACTGTGACCATACCTGAGTGATCGCATGTCTGTTCTAACATTGAAGATATGAAAATATATAGAGGTCATATATAAAACAGATATTCATTAAACAGCATTAAATATTTATGAAACTATTTGTATTTCTAAAACTTCTCCAGGCGTGAAAATGCAAGTATCAAATTCCATGACGTTACCAGGTTTTTCATGACCGTATGAACCCTGATTATTGCTCATAGCAAATCAATAAATAACCATAAAGCCCAGTAAGGTATTCATGTTGCATATAAAAATAATCATGATGTGAGGCAAGGCTGCTTAAACCATTATTGCTCTGGCATTAGCATCTATCATCTTCATAATCACCTTAACCAGGGAAGAAAGCTCAGCACACACTAAGTCACTCCTGTCCATGCTGATTACCTTGTAGAGGTGGGGGGATCATTGGGCTACAGCCCCACAGCAAGAGGCAGGATTATTAGACAGAAGACATATGAGATGGCAGACAATTCAATAAGGATTTTAGAGGCTTGGGGAGATGACAATATTCAGACTGGCAGGGGAGGCAGAATGCTACAGTCCTCTGTCTTCTACAACACGCATTTATCCTCAGCACAACCAAATTTACATATTTCTTTGTTTAAGGAAGCGTTCTGATTGACCTGTGGATTATTACTGTAGGTCTAACTCTAACATAAAAAGCCACAGATGAGATCTAAACCTCTTCACAAACTTGCTTGCAGTAGGTACAGAAGCCGGTGACTCATGATATTTCCCCTGTGAAAATAAGTTTTTAACATGAGGTCTCTTTAGAAAAGCCTCTTAGCAGTGATTACCTCCGTTATGTGCTGACCATTTACATAAAATGTCACAGGAAGAATCAAATAAAAGACAAGGGTTTAAGGGACAAAGATCGAAGGACGAAACGATGAGAAGATGACAGGAAGGGGAAGTAGTGATGGATACAGATCCAGAGGGCAATCTGGAGAAAGTCGAAGGCGTATTTGACTCCATACAGTTGGACCAGGCACCATCAACAGGCCTTATGATTATCAATCAAAGAGGACATGAGGAGACGTGGGTGTAGCTGCCAGCTGACCAGCTGAGGAGCAAATACCCTTAATGAAGTAAAAAGATGTAGCGATTAATTGAATTGGGGACATCATCTAGGGAACTGCCGACCTTGCCATCTGCTCTGTGACAAAACTGCTTAAGGAATTCTACAAAGACTCCATATATCAGCAAAGAACAGTCATGTTGGCTAACTCAAAATCACAGATGATTACATTAGCTCAGCTCTTTTTACTGAACAAAAAACTACAGTGAGTGTTCAATTTTTCATGTACTGCAGTGTGCATTCTTTTCGACAACAGCACAACAGTCGAGGAATGGTGGCAGGCATGAGATGCTGACAGACAGTTATCACAAAACAATTCTCTCCACTGTTTTCAGTGATTCATACGTTATTCCTGGGGGATTGTGAGGGGGTGTCAGGGTGCTAATTGTCAGGGGTTCAGCCTCGAGACACAGAGCTAAATGGCAAGCCACTGCCCAGCCTCTGACGGATGACTCATGATGCCCTTTTCTCCTTTTATCTTAGAGCATGATTCACTGCTCTGCCGCTGAGAGCGAGTGGTTCTGCTTCCTACCTCATCGCACCACAAGACAGGTAGAAAGCTACTGAAAGAGGTTTTCATCACTTTTGTTACAAAACATTTTTCAGAACCTTCACCTCTGTGTGTCTGTGTGGGCATGTGCAACACACAGTGATAGGTACAGCTGCTAGGCTATGAATCGAAAATATAAAATGGGCAGTTTTACAGTGACTAGCATGTGATGATTTCACAAAGGATTGTATTGAGGTTGCTGCAAATGCAAAAGTAATATGATTAATCAGGGAAATTCACACCAATAGAATATTTAAAAAGATACCATAGGATTACCACCATACATACATACATACATACATACACCCTACATATCAGCAAATGGGGCACCCACACATAAGATGGGCTGGATATATGGCAGAGAGGCAAGGGGTGTGCCCAATAATGCACATGGGTGACATGGGTGGTCCATAAATAGTGCATCTAAAGGACAGTACTCAAGCTTGTATAGAGGAAGAAGAAGCTGATGTTGCTCCAAGTTTGTTCATTTGTTCACTACCAAAGAAGAGGTGTTTAATTAAGGAAACTGGCAAGACACAGTGCCAGGTTAAAACAAGTTCTACCATCATCAGCTCGGCAGATACTAGCATACGTTTGTCAGCTTTTGTGCCCATGCATATCCACACTTAACCTCACATCCTGCAATAAAACTCTGCTTGCAATCCCACCAGACTTGGAACTAAAGGAGATTGTGCATTTGCTGTCAGGGCTCCCAAACTCTGGGACAGCCTTCCTATTGGAGGTCATCTTGCTACCTCAGCAACTCCTTTAAAATCTCTACTAACAAGTCATTTTTATAAACTTGCATTTCTGCATTAAATGGTCTGTCTGTGCCGTTCTTCTCTGTATTGTCCCAATCATTTCTGTTACCTTATTGTGTTGGGGGGGGTTCTGTGTAGCACTTTGTGACTTTGATTTTAAAAAAAGCTATACAAATAAAGGTTATTATTATAATAATTATGTTTATATTGGAAACAATAGAGGCAGCAGAAGCCTGTCGCCGTTTGAATGTACCTTTAGACTTCATGATTCCTCAGTTTAATTCAAATTTGAATGAGGTATGATAAAAAGTTTGAAAAATGTCTATAGTTGTCACACACACAGACTGCTAATGACTTGCACCCTGTCACTGCATTACAGAGACACCAAGTTCTTTCCTTAACAACTTGCAGACAGGACATGGATTTAACAAACTCTTCCAGCCCATTATCCTTTAAGGCTCTGTTGCATTATGAAAGTGCCCCTGGTTGAGTTTTATGTTCTAGCTGCTTTTTTATAGCAGGATCTGTCTCGGGGAGAAAGCTTATTGCTCTGTTGTGATGGAAAGTTTCAGTAGAGAGAAAACATGCCCTGTGACTCAACCAAAGTCCTTGACTAATTGTAATAGCAATCAAGTTGAGTTTGCTATTACATGCACTCATCAAAAGTAACACTTGAATTGACACTGTGAACCTGCATTTCTATAAATAAAGAAAACTTTGTGAGAAAAATAAAATACTGCGCTTCATGTGCTTTTTGAATGCACATTATATTCCATCACATTCAGTGGGAATGCAGTCATATTCATTAAATATCATTGCCCATGACACAGGTGCCACAAGATGGAAATCTACTTTTAGTTGGAGTGAATAGACAGTTTTTCTTGCAGAAAGACAGAAAATATGAACAGAAAGTATCTCAAACTCTTATCTGTTATATAAGTTCAACTTAAAAATGAAGCACTTAAACATTTTCACCAAGTGTAGGAAGAGGAATGTGGGAACAATTGGGATTTATTAGCATAAAGTTAATGGAATCATTCATTTTCGTATTGTCCTGCCTTTTGTGTTTTGCTGTGAATACATCTTTTCAAATATACTTCCATTGTGTATTAAGGTATCTTCACTAGATTTCTGACAGCATGTTTGAGCTTTCTTTGACAATCTTACACTCTGGGTAAGAGAGTGTCAGGGCCGCTTTTTTGAAAAGAAAGTGGTTATAACTCTAAATCAAAATAATCTTTCTTTATTTAGCATATCACTCAAATATTTGAATCTTACTGCTAATGGTTTATACTATTCTCCAATACTATTTTGTTTTGTTTGTGTGTAATGAGAAAAACATTGAAAATACTGAGGTGAGAAATGTCACATTATCTCTCAGGTGAATTTTAAAATATAATATGCAGTCAAATGAAGGTTATGTATTGTAAGCCTTATTTCCTGCAAGCAGACAAAGCCTTGCTACAGGGATCTATGTGCTTGGCACTATTGTGCAATATTGAAACTTGCAAGGACACAATCAGCTGTTTAAGGATGAACTTGCTGAACACCCAGCCTTGTTATGAACTGCATCCACTTAAGTTGAGCATTTAGTATTATGGCAAAGAAACAAGTTAAAGAGCTCTATTTAGAACTATGGCAGGTACAATACACAAGGTTTATTCTATTTACACAGACCTTGCAAAATTGGACACTTACAACCCCTGCCATGACATGACACAGTGGAAACAACAAGAAACAGTTTAAACAAGAAGAAACCAATAAATGCTGACCAGTCTGAAATGGAACTGAAGAGTCACTTCAGTTCCCCAAAGGTTTTCCCAAAGAAGAAAGTTTCCAAAACCAAGCATCAGCATCTAGAGGCCATTAAAGTTTAATGGCGGAGAGCAGAGATTGAGCCATCTCTGCTGGGAAAAAGCATAAAGCCAAGCCCTTGCTTACCAACACATCCCACAGACTGCTATTCTGCAGAAGAGGAGATGGACTTTTACAAAGCAGGGAATGAGACAGCTGATTAACTGAAACCAGCAGCTGGCTGAGGGTGTGGCACTGCCTCATATCCAGAGGGCGAGGACGTATGACACAGCAATCCAGAAAGACAGACATGGAAGACATCACGTCTGCTTTAAGGCAGGGGTAAGTAGAGGGGGCTCGGAGTTGATGAAATTTGGCCCAGCTGGAGAAAAGGAAAGGATCTTTAAAATTTAAGTGCAAGAGACAAAATCAACAACAAACAGGGAGAGAGGAATCACTGTACCAAACACACTGAGGGTCTTCTCAATCCCACTTGTCCTCCCACAACTAGTCGGCCAGGATTCTGCAGTGGTCATGTTTTTGCTAGCCCATTGAGCACTTATGTACCATTGCATCGGATGGTGTTCCAGGTGGGGCCTTAGCTGCAGGGAAAAGCAACATAGCAGCAACAACCTCTCCTCTGAACTCTGGGACCCTTGAGTGGTGTCAGATATGGAAACCCTATAATGATAACAATTTGATTCTACCTTGATGCCCAGGTCGACTGGGCTGCCATAAGCAATATCTTGTTAAAATATAACTCCAGCTCTCTCTGTTGATGCCAGTTTGTTGCGACCACGTGAGATCTGGCTTATGTGTCCCAAGGGTTTAGATGGCAACATGTTAAAGGAGATGGATTCAGCTGCTTAATAACCACCGGGGAGTCAGCTCTCACAGCCCGTGGTGGCGGTAGCAGGGGATGTCGCCGAGACGGAAGAGAGAGCCTCCAGCCAGCGGATCCTCCTTCTCAGGTTTCTCAGACAGCGTGAAAAAGGATCAGATGCAGGACTGGCCTCGTCCTGTCAACACTCTGCTTCCAGATTGAACTAATTAGATATGTCTTCCTGGTGTAAGAACTCTGTAGCTAAGAGATGGTCCAGCAGCCTGTACTGTATATGCTGGGTGGTCTGGGACGTGATGTGAGTAGGGGTCCTATTGCAGCACAGAGGGCACTGCCTAGTGGTATCAGTGATTTCCGAAAGAGCTCATCATGGCCATTACTGTGTGTATAGGGCTAGTTGGTGGGGTTTCGGGGTGCTCATCCCTGACTGTCTGTTTAAAATGGTACATTCTGACCTAGGACAGTCACATCCATCTTTCACTGGAGCAAGATATGGAGTGTGTGTGCATGATGTGTGTGAGTGTGTTTTATCTAGTGGAATTTATGCTTACCTCTCTCTGTTGAATTTGAGTGAATGCAGGACAGCCGGCCGCCTCTGACGGAGATTCCACAAATGTAGAGTGTCATCTGCACAGGCTGTGACCAGCGCCCCCTAAAGGCCAAAAAAAAAAGAGAAATATCAGTGCTGAATCATTATGGTGACACAGAGGACACCTTGCCTTTTGGAATGAACCCAAGTCTTGTAGTCCTGGTTGATTAGACTCAGAGACACAGGAGATTCCAGCAGGCACCCAAGACACACCGAAGAGCTGAAGATCCAAACAATCCACTTGTGTACTCTGAGGGGCATTTGGTCATAATAACATGAAGTAAGTACAGTGTCTCCCAAGTACAAATGTCAAATGAAACAACTAGGAGGAGAATGCACTCTCCCAAACAAGGAGGAAAATAAAATCTTTTCACCTTTTGGTACTCTGACACAACAGAGAATGTGCCGGAGCTGTGCCTGTTCAACACATTCTTGTATTTAGAATATTTAAGTGCATATATATATATATATATATATGTATATACATAATGTATAATTATAATGTATAAAATATGTGTATGTAATCACGGCACTTTTTCATGTCCAACAAATGACATTATTTCATTTAAACAAACAGAAATCCATGGAACATGTCTCTTAAAAAGTGTGCTTTTGTGTTAAACTGCTTTACTATGTCAGACAATATTACATAGACATTACAATTAATTAAAATCTGAGACAATTTTAGACACAACTGTTTCACTTTTAGATACAGTATGTTGAAAACAATCTAATTTAGTGTCCTCTGTCTTGGCTATGTGAAAAATCACAGAGACATGATGAAATTAGATGAAAACTGTGAGAGAAAAATAACAAAATCATTTTCAAATGATGTCAGCTGGTTTCGGCCCTATTTCTGAGGATTGTAATTACAGTGAAATTCCCAGTGCGGCTTTGCTACCAGGGCGACACTGTAAAGACTGGAGCCCAGGGAGAATTAGCTTTATATTACAAACTTAATCATGGGATTAAAGTCTGTACAGTGCAAGGGAGGATGAAAACATTGCTTCCCACTGATTTCCATACTGGTGAATGTGTTCCCCTCACTCACGGAATCTCTCGCTCTGGATAGCAAAAATATTTGTTGCATAATCTTCCAGTTATTTTAAGGTAAATACAAAAGTTAGCAGTAAATATTAGACTGGATGTACTGGACAGTCAGGTGGGCATTTTGTGGAGCATTAGTGCATGCGTGTGTGGAAGCTTTTACAGAAATCTGGATCTGTTTTTCATGTAAAACACACAAACACACAGTCCTATGTCAGCATTTTCTGAAGTTGTTCAAAAACTAGCCATGCATTTGATTATTTCTGAGGAAAAAAATGATTGATTACAGTAAGACAATAAAAACGATTTAGCATTGTCTGGTAAAAACTTAATTTCTGACTAATTCCCTTTACCTTGTCCCCGCCCAAGTTCTAATTATGAATGAATGTCCTTAACTTTTCAGTGCCATCTGTGACTCTTGCATCTCACTTAAAAACATGACAGCTACTTCACAAAAGCCTGTTTATAAAGTGAGCAATCAAGCCTGGTTTTTGAGGCAAATAATTGATCTTCCTAAATTCATTCAACAGGAAAGAAAGATTTAATGAACAACATAATTATCTGATCAATTTCTGCTTACTGCCTCCCATTTTGTTAGACGCCCCTCTCGCCATACATAACAAAGGGTATGCTGCTCCTTAGCCATGTCAAATTTGAGTGATGGGAGATGTGATGATTACCTGGCACTTTAAGGAAATTAGAAAGACTGATACAAGGTTTGATTTCTTTTTTTCTTTTTTTTTTAATGTTACCCCATACCAAGATTTTTCCAAATCTCTTTAGTTTCACTCTAGTCTTGTCATGTAATACAATTGCATCCAAAGATTTAAAACTGTTTTATGTTGGTGGAATTTATGTTTCTTAAATTTCTGCTCCACTTTGCCATAACACAACACCCTGAAATTAAGATCATTTGAACAAATGTTTGTAACCTGACTAAATGTGCAAACATTCACAGGGAAGAGGATATATTTTATAGCCACTGTAGACAGTAGCTCACTATGTAATTTTTTAATTGGTGTCTCCATTTCTTATCTAAATCTCATTTCAATAAGTAAGACTGAGTGTGTGTTGGTTTCTCTCAATATTTGTTTCTAATAGCACTAGTCAATAAGATTTTTTTTTCTTGATTTGACTTGGAGATGATTAAGCGTTGGTGAACAATAATATCCTTGTTATTATTTTGTGTATATTTAAGTTGCATATAATTTGCCCTCATCTTATTGTCATTTCAAACTGGCAAACTGGTCATTTAAAATGCCTGTAGACTGGATTACACTTAACAGATTAATGAAAGAGTTGCTATCAGTACGTAACATTGCATTCAGCATTTCTGTCACTTCTATGGCACCGTTAATCACTCAACAATTATCAAAGGATGATTTTGGGAGATTCTTTCCCGTGCTGTTGGAGTTTATCTCTGCCACCAAGGGGAGTGAGAGGAGGCGGAGGAGCAGCTAATGGAGAAATCATACCAGACGGAAAGAAAAGAGAACGTGAGGGGCAGACTGGGTCCACATCGCCATTATGGTATAATTATCTTGATGCCTCGATGGCAACACAGGCGAGGCGACCAGGCGCAGGTCCAGTACACAGCATGGGTAAAATGGCAATCAGCAGGGCCAACAGAAAATTGCTAAAAAAAAAACATCTAGAGCATGGCTTTAGGTGCATTTATGTGTATTTATGTGAAATAACATAGGGTCAGTGGTTTAGCAAACTGACAGCTTCCCTTACATGTCTCTATAATCTATACCTACAAAAAGAAAGATGTGCTTAGAGGAGAGGATGTTCTTAAACCACACAAAGTGAACTTTCTCGTATGTGTGCACTTCTGTATAGATTTGGTTAATGGGTATCACTGTCTATGGCACTCATTAAACACCGTGTGCATCAGAGGATCTCTCATTGGTTAATTAATCAATACATCAGCCAGTGTGTGGCCTGATACAAAGCCAATTCTTTCTTATAAGAGAACTCTCTGATCATTTTATTTTTTGCTTAACACCTGAAAGTTCTCCTAAGCTGAAAAAAGGCAAACAGTAGTGCAGGCAGGGTACAGTATCTGCCTGACAGCTGTCAATGCATATCATACTGTATGTTGTGGATTTGATTTGACACTAAATAGTGCTTAAAAAACCTGAACCTGAATATTTTCATTTCAAGTAAAAAAGCAGCAGTAAAGATAACGAAGCTTTGTGTTGGTTCATCAGCTGCAGTGAGCGCATTAAGTTCTCGAAACTCAGGTCATTATGGGTCATATCAAAGGTTAATGACGTGTGTGACATCTATTTCGTCTGTCCTTCTCCTGCTGCTCCTCTTTGTCCTCTTTACCTCTGTGCACAAAGAGGAAATCAAATTTAACGCTGAATATGAGACTTAACAACTTATTAGGATGGAGACTTCTCTGGTCTTTGAACTGTTTGTTTTTTTCTTAAAACAACTTGATCTGTTTCAAGATTTTTTTATGGAAAAGGGGCTTTATTAACAGTATGTAATTATTTCTCTGCCATTGTTAAAAACCATTAATCAGTGCACCAGTTTGGTGGAATGGAAAGTATGAATGTTGCTTAAATAAATTCCCAACAATGGTCTCTGTTGCTATGAACCTCATTAATGCAGCAGATGGCCAAGTGCTTGGAAAACATCATTTCTTGTCCGCTTCATCAATTTTAAAGCAGTAATATCTCACATTCTTTTTGATGTTTGTGTGTCAGTGTAGTCTGACTGATGTATTGACTTATGAAACCAAACTCTACAAAACAAGTTTGGCTTTGTAACTAGAATCAATTATCTCATCATTTGTGGAGAGGTTTTACATTTGTTTTAGGAAATACATTTACCGGCAAACACACCACTACGTGTCTTGTTTAGAAATAAACAGCTTTACCGTTCTCCTGCGGATCCATCTTTCAATCCAGCCCTCAGCACGGCACAACAATCCTTCTCACCTTTTCCTTCCCTAAGCAGCCCCCCCCCCCCCAACCCCCCACCATCCAGCCTCATCTGACACCAACCTTCAGCAGCCCCCTCAGCCTCTTTACATGTATTATTCATCAAGCAAAATAATGAATTCAGAATGGGCAAACAAACACGTTAATTAGCCTATGCATACCCTCCACCGACACAGTGACAAAAAAAAGAATTCTCCTCATAAAATAGGGAGAGGCTTACGAGGATGACATGGTATGAGATTATGACAACAATCTCGACTAGACGTGTTGAATTGTGTGACTTCTGTCTGCATGCACATGCTCATCATTCACAGGCACTGTACCTGCAAGAAGTGGCCTCTTTTGTGGGTTCATATACGTCTAATAGGAATAAGTCATTACACCTCACTGAATGTCAAGAGGCCGGTCTGAATATGCCAGTCAACCATTAGCAGGGCGGCCGACAGCCCACACACTGAATCCAAGGGAGGGCGCTGACATACAGTACAGCACTGCTGTTAGTCACTCTTTCAAATGATGAGAAGACCTACAGTGGTGGCTGTGAGGGTTCATTAATATAAGAGAGACCAGTGGGGAGTGTGTATGCACACAAGTAGCACACACACACACACACACACACACAGTATGTATGTACTGTATGCAGAAACCCAAGCAATGAAGTTAAAAAATAAACATGGAAGTGCAAAAAATAATTTGTAAATATGACAAGCAATTTTACACAAAACAAAACTGTGTCAGTGGTACGCACACACACACACACACACACACACACACACACACACAGTCCCTCTAACACACATGCTTACTTTTACAAACCCACCAATTAGACAAGACACACTTGAAGCCACATACTGTGTTTTGTAACATGCTCACAACCAGATACACACTGTTGAGATACTCTTACGCAAACATTTGGGTGCTTACACACACATACTTAGACCCCCACGCACTCATACAAAGTTAATACCTGTCACACAAACACACGCACACCCCTCTTCGGGCCCATCCACCTCCATTTGCTTCAGACACATCACAAGGAGGCCAATGAGTGATGGAGAAGTGGGCTGGAAGAGCCAGTGGGCTTAAAAAGAAATAGAGTGCGTAAAGAAAGAAAGCAGAGAGAGGCAGGAGGAGTGTGTGGATTACAGCAGAATAAAAACAAGACAGAGAAACACAAAGAGAGAGACAGCTTTGAGTTCCAGACCCATATGACTCGGCTTCTGCTCTTTACAGTGCCCTTCTTTCTCTAATACTCCTACAGTATTTTGTTAGTAAACAAAATATGGCATCAAACTGCAGCACTCTGGCAAAGCTGCTGTTTAAGTCCTAAAATCAACTACTTGACGCAGAGCACTGCCATGTGTCAGCCCACACAATACTGGTCTGTCAGTGGAAAAGTCAGCAGTGAGTGGAAATGGTTTTAAAAGCAGAGAGGGAAAAAAATCTGTGACCTTGAGTACGTAAAGATCATAATGATCCTTTAATTTAAATAGTTCCTCACGTAGTGTTTTGGCTCCTGCTGTTCTCTATCAAAAGAAATGTGTTTGAGTACATCAACACCTCCACATGGAACAATTGAGGGTTTATAAGGGTTTTAGAAAACAACTCCATACAGTAGGACTGGATGCTAAATTGCACAGAAACGAACTGTATACAGGGTTCATACAAAGTCTTGAAAGTTTGGAAAATGCTTGATTTTAACTGATATGTTTTCAAGGTTAGTAATATGCTTGAATTTTAATATATTTGAAAAAATGCTTGATTTTCAACATAATCTGGTTACATCACTCATGTAAACCAAAAATCTCTTAATATTTTAAATGAAACGATCCCGTTGTCATATTTGTTTGTCATCTCCTGGAATTTATAGTAATAATTTAGATGTGATGATAAAGGCTTTGAGAGTCTGGAAATTTGAAAGTGCTTGAATAGTGCTTGAATGTTACTCTGCTGCACGAACCCTGTGTATATTCAAATATGTCAATATGTATTTTCCCAGACTTGGATTTCTGTAGAAAGGACTATTAAGTTTGACTCCATAGGTACAAAAAAAAACATCCATCCAAGTCCATCCATTGAATGTGAAAACAAAACCATCCACAGTCAAGAACAATAACAATTGAAATGCATCATTCATGCAATCACGTGACATGACCCAAGGTGCTCCAATAAGCTCCCATTTTCAAGTTGATAGTTCTCTGATCTTCATCTCTCCTCTCTCCCTCCGGTTTCTTTTTCCATACACAAAGTGTTCAAACAGAGATCTTTTCTACTGATACAACTTTAGTGGTCAGACAATCTTGTTTTCACGGATCTTGATTTTAGTGCCCCACTGAATATCAAACATTCATATTTTTGGACTTGCTTGTGAGACAGGTTTCAATATAGTAGCCATTTCCTGTTTAATTCACTAATTTATAATAATAATTAAATATAATAATCTGCATGAGCAAAGAACTTAACTGCACCCATCACATCAGTCTAAATCAGGAAGTGGGTTAGCAATTAAGAGTAAGGCCCCATCTGCCCTATAAGAAATGGTGTATATTTTCCCATTTGGTCTAATGAATTTCAGTGTCATTAGTAGGAAACACATCTGGTGATATTTTATCTTTATTGTTACCAACAAATCCCATTAAAATATCTAAATAAAATTAATTTATCCCACAAACAAATATTGTACTCCACTACCAAGTCAATGAATTCAACTCCACTTTCACCCAGAAACTATAAAACAAACAAAAAAAAAAAGAAAAAAGGGCCATACTATTGTATTGGGTAAAATAGTTCTTCCTCCCAATAAACAGATCCATTTAAAAGCCCCACCAGGGCATCTCAAGAAGGAAACATTAAGGCCCACAGTGAGAGGTGGTGACTTCAGGCCTCCAAAGTGTGACAGGAACAGCTTTAAAAACTATAGCTTTATGAAAGCGTTGTAATGGAGTCTGGCTTACCTCATTGATGAGGAACTGCAGTTGAAGAACAGCTGCTCCGCTCTCGTGCTGACAGTAGCAGTCCACCCCGGGTCGTCCCAGTCTGATGACATCAGGAAGTCAAGGAAGTGTACAGAAGTGTACTACGGATATATCAGAACAATATGGGCAAAAACAGTACATATTTATGTGTCAGTGATTGTGGTGTAAGTGTGGAATCGACACTGTGATGGATACACTAATATCTTATGACCATTAAACTTTTCCAACAATACTATAATCAGACAAAGGATAAAGGGCCAGAGGGCATATAATGAGTTTTTTCACCTACTATAGTCCCTGCGTCAGAATGCTACAGTGACTTGTGCCACTGGCAGGTGGTGCAATGTCAAATCTGGTTGTAAAGGGAGACGGGATTTTTTTTTAAAGTGTATTGTGATGTTCGATGATTGCTGACACACCCCCTCCTGTGCCTCTCCTCCTACCTCGGGGAAGTCAAGTTCAAAGCAAAACATCCGTGCAAGCACAGGTGAGGAGCAAAACCTGTGTGTGCCTGGCTTTGTACTCCACCTGTGCAAAGGTCTGCTCTGTGTTTTCCAGACATTTGCACAGTTTAATGTCCTCAAATTGTCAGAAATAGCTGTCTTTCAAATTCAACCTTTTAATTTCATTCCATTTATAGCGTGATGCTCTGAGTGTAGAGGTGTTTCTAGTTTGTCCACCTTAGTATTACAAAACAACAGCACCACAAACTACAACCTCCAAAGTGATCATTAGTTGAATCAACACCTCTCTAAAACAGGTTCAACAAAAACTGAGCACTGCAACGTTCAGAAAGGTAGGAATTATTGCAGGACTGTTGTATTGCATGCATTAGTTTCAGCTAGGTGCACCAAATAAACTGGCTGCTAAGTGTATAAACAAGCCAAATAATGTTAACAGCAATGCAAATCATGTATATATATCACTAGCTTATTAAAATTAGCAGAAACATAAACTATGCCAATCCAATATTCTTGAGAGGGCAGATTTATAAATCTGTTAATGCAAGTAGCTGCTCTCACATGTTGCCAAGAGCTGAGAGGCTCCAGTAGGTTTGCTAGAGCGCAAGTAAGCGCTGTAAGTAAATATATTATATATTACCTTTCTGGGGCAAGCATCATGAAGTGCTTCACAAATCAATAAAAATGGAGAATGAGACAAACAAAGAAGACACCAGTTCAATACATGCAGTACAACATCAGAGAAGATGTCTGTGCAAGGTTTTCACCCAGGAGCCGTACCTCTGGCTTGGTTGTGCTATCCAACGAACACAGCCTTAGGCTACTTAAATTTTTGAGAAGCCTGGGAGCCCTCAGAAGGCATGTCCACTATGAAGAATAAAACACTGGATTTCTATTTCTGATTGGTGGCAACATGGACCAACTGGGTCTATCCATTGTACACACAGTACAAACTAACAATAGACATACTAATCACACTGCACACTCTCAAAAGCTCATTGATGGCAATTTTGTTATTACATCAGTTTCCGCATCTCCTTAGTAAGTAATTTCCCAGTGTGTACTAAACAACACATCCTAACATTATATCCACGCTCAAGAATGCTGTATTTACTGAACATGCACATGAATAGCCCTGTGATCAGCAAATAAAGCTACATGCAGTTTGGTCGGAAAAACAAGTATGGTTACCAGAGGAAGTAAAATCCCCAAGCACATCCTTCAAAGCAGGTGGAAATCAGCAGGAGGGGGAAATGACACAACATGAAAACAGAGCCCGTTGGATCTGGTACAGGAGCAGTTATTTAATCACTACTGGGTGTTCAGAATTCACAGTGTTGCCAACACTGCTCGAGGTACAGCACAGAAACACACATGACCAGTCCCGCAATGAACAAAATGACCCTGTTATGTCTCTCAATTCATTAGCATCATTTTGTATGTAAATTATGCTATGGCAGTCAATATGAGCTAAAACCAGGTAAATGGATTTCACTATGAAACTGCCAACTTTGTTTTCCTAGTAGAGTAAAAAAGTAAAAAATTAAGTTTACTTATCTTATCCACAAAGCAGCAATTGTAAAAATGTAATTTAACTGTAAACAATAGTGTTTACTACTAATATGTTATTCTACTAGTTGCACTCATATGACATGGCAATGATCCAGGGGGACAGGGTGTAGTAGTGTAGTGGACAGTAAATGTAGTAGTGTTCCAATACAAAACTTAAGACTACTCCCCCCCTTCTCCCTCCAGGGATTTCTGTCCACCTCACATAGCATCAATGGCTTCCCACACCTTGCAAACAGCTCAGAGCAAGGTGATTGTGTAACATTTATGAGCCGCTATCGAATGCATGTTCAGTTGTCTGACAGTGCAGGAATAGAAAAAACAACTGTCAGTGAGAACAAAATGTGTGTTCAGTTTTTAACAAAACACAATATGAGTAATCACTGGAGAGTAGGAGGCTACAGAATGAAGGTTTAACCTGCTGCAGAGTAACCGGGCCGAGAGAGGAGGAAGAATAAAAAGGTTCAGTTGCTCTCCCGTTGTTTTGGCATTTCAGAGTGGACAGAGATGTATGGTAGCAAGATAGTTTCACATATAAATAGTGTTTTCTGATTCACCTGTTTGTGTGGACAACATATATAATTGCAAATCCTTTGACATGGATAAGAGAGGCAGTGATTTGTTGTAAATTGGTGAAGTCAAATGTATGCACTACATATAAATTGGAAAAGCATTATTACTGCATAATAAACACATAAAGCTTGAATTCCGTTCAGTAATGCTTTACATACAGCAGATATGCTAGAGGACTCAATCAGAAACCCAACAGATTGATAGTATGCCGAGTGAGCACATGTCATTGAAACCAACAGGGCAGAAACATGCGGACAGTCTTGCAAGACTGACTTATCACATCTACAGCAGGAGCAGCAGCAGCCATGGACTCTGATATGGTGAATTGTTGAACCGGGCTGCAGATCTCAGGTGCACTGGGGAGGAAAGACTCAGACAGTTCGCGATTCAAAATGCTGCTCATGACCGTAGGCACAAGTTCAGTTTCAGTCTTGTTTCAAAATAATTCTTAACTTTTGTAAAAAAAAAAAGAAAAAAAAAGAAAAAGCTCAAATAAACAAATATGCGACAACTGCATACAACACTTAAGCCTTATATGGAGATCTAATACTGTATATGGTTATAGATTCTCTATTTACTGCAAAATACATTCCAAATACATATCTGAGCATAAGCTAAATCAGTCATTTGGTAATCATGTATGCTTTGTAATACATTCTTTTGGAAAACATTGTATTGGCATGTAGTGTATATAAGTATGTAAAATATATGTGGAGTTCATAGATATGTCTGAATGTATTTTTGATAATATTCGACTATATTTTTATACTGTCAATATGTTTGTTCCGCAGGGGGAACAGGCTTTATGAAGTGCCCAGTGCCACATGGTTTGTTATTTTAGCGTTCAATTTGAACAAGGTGACTGCCTGAGACTTTCCCATGCAATTAAGAAACAGGACAATGACTTGATTATGGTCAAAGTCAGCCTGATAACCCCCTGGATGGTTGTGTTAAATACACTGAATACATTTGTGTGACTTAATTCTCATAAATTGCAAGCCACTATCTTTGTGTTAGATGTGCCGTCTTTCATGCATGCTGGAAAAAGAGATTTGTCAAAGGCTCATTTGTAAGTGTCACACTTACTTTTAATTTTACTAATGTGTAAGTGTGATGAGACACCATGACACCAGACATCGGGATGCAGAGGACAATGTCTAAAATTTTAACCTTGACAAACTCAGACAGTTGTCTGGTGTGTGTCTGTATGTGTATTTATGCTTGCACTCCATACACAGCGCTGCACAGCTGTGGCTCAGGCAAGGATGCCCAGAATAATGGTCAATGGAGAAAGTCCACCTACTGATATGGAGAAAAACAATAACTAAAATACTTTTAGTGCCTACATGCATCAGCTGTGCTATAGTGATACACTGACTATTGTTGTTTACATTTCAGCAAGTGGAGTTTCTATTAATGTTGACATTAATTAATATGTTTGCTTTGGGTTGTTGGAAAACCACAACTTCCAGTAAAGACATTTCAAATGAATGCAGGATAAGACCGAAGTCCATGAAAATGAGAACATTTTAAATAGGTGAGTGTGTTAATAGCATTATATAGCGGGTTTGAA
This sequence comes from Macquaria ambigua, assembly GCA_008360985.2. Lineage (NCBI taxonomy): Eukaryota > Metazoa > Chordata > Actinopteri > Centrarchiformes > Percichthyidae > Macquaria > Macquaria ambigua. Next base: position 184,050 of record VMKM01000306.1, read on the forward strand.
TGCTTATGCACACAAAGACACATGCACAGAGCGCCGCTGTTGCTGAAAAAAAGGTAGTCAAATAGGACTTGACTTGAAAATCAAATACCAAGTATTCAAGCTTAGTTGGAGGAGAAGAGGCCTTTTGTGCTCATGCACCCACGCTGAGCCACCAAACATCAGTTTTTTGACCTGTGGCAATACACCGAGCACAAGGAACAGTCTATATGTATTTCTCCTTTGAATGCCCACACAGCGGGTGACTTCCAGTACAAAACGCTTGGATAACAACAAGTCAGAGGTGGCTGCTTGTGGATGTGTTACAAAGTGTCAGTATTGACAATGTGATTTAGGCTGGTTGCAGTGGGTGCTATCACGGGTGCTTTATGATACACAAGCCTGTTATTTTCTGCATAGACTGCACCAGTTTTCACTTATGTCATCAAGATAATTGGAAAGATGCTTAATAATCACAAAGTATTCTACACATGTTCTGACCTGTAAAGTGGTAGATTGTGTTTAATAAGATAGATTAAGGCACAGAATTTGGTTGCCAAAAGAAACAAGTGGGGCATTTGGTTCAGCATTAAGCCAAGTTCTCTGTTTGAGTCTGAATCAAGGAAATTCATATTTTTGTCTGTGTTATTAATCTAGTTTTTTGTCTTACAGAGTCTATTCTGCACTCAGGTATTTTTCATTTTATAAGATATTAAAATATTACTGGCTCTGATTTTGCTTTCTGTTCCCTATTTTGTCGATCATCTATGTGTAATGTTTCTATGTAAAATATTGGAAATTTAAATGCCACACAGAGCTTCTCAGTCCTGTAGCAGTGGTAGCAGTTGTAAGTTGGTAATGCCCTCATATTGTTGTATTGTTGGAGAACTTGCACCAAAGTTAAAAATTCTCCCAGTGTGACAAGCCTAACGTGTGTATAAAGAGTGTATTTGTACATCTGTTTCTGAAAATATATACTTTATAGTATGCTATATTGTGTTGCTGTGGTCTGATTCTTGTTCGTGTTTTCAGGGAAGGAAACACGCTGAAGGCTAAGATCAGCAGATCAGCACCGTGACCAGAGAACCTGGGGGGGAATTAATTCAAATGCAATGGCCGTCTCTGAGTCCAGTCACTCAAGGAGGAGGAACTGGTGGGCGTGTGATTCAAGGGCTGACTTGAAAGGGAATGGTTGGCGACAGACTTAAATCATCTCTCTGTCAGTCTGGATCATTCTCTCCCTGACAGGCGAGTCTTTGTACACACCCCATTCAAATTCACATCACACTCGGGACCGCATCAAAACACATAAGACGCTGTCAGAACACAAAGCCGATGTGAAGGTGAAGTCGCCTACATCCATACGGGAGACAAACACTGTATTGCTGCCAGCTTACAGGAGAGAATGGCAATGAGAAATCATAGGACCTGCCTGTTGTATTTGGTGATTTCTGCTATGAAAACCAATAAGTGACAGCCAATAAATGTCATGAATTTAAATTAAAACACATGTTGTTTGGCACGCACAGTTGCCTCTGGGGTAGGCAGCTGATGCAGTCAAACTAGGGCCTTATTATCCATAAAGCTTCTTAAGTTTCAGAGGTGTTGGTGCAACTAGAGAAGTGAGCTTTTCAAGGATAGACAGGGCGGGAAAGCATTTACTGTCAAAAGAAACGTTCAATAACTTAGTGATGTGAAGTGAGACCAGTCATGTCCAGCATTGTGGATCAAATGGATCAGCTTTCCTCATCTTTATCCTCTTTTTATCCTCCTTGTATCCGTGTCCTAGTGGATAGTGCACAGTAAGAACCATCACTTCTAAATCTGAGGTTATTTTCTGCTTCATAGCTGGAGCAACAGGAAAATCAGTTACAGCATACATTAACATTTAACCAACAAACAGCTCTTGTTATTTGAGACTGGTCTATGTACTGTAGCGTATAATCGCATATTATTGTTTTTGCTGTGTGTGTTTCATTTTGGTTTAGTGTTACAGCTACAACGATCAGCTATAATGGAAATAAAAAGCAGTGTAAAAGTGGGTTCAAGATGCATTAAGTACTGATTTGAAAAATGCTCATATGTAAATCGCCAAGCTCTTACAGGTTCCCACTTAACAACACCTTATACCCATAAGAGTGATCAAGGAAATAAGGTACACATCTGCTTTACTAAGGTGTGATAATGACGTGAGGGTATTGTTTTCACTTGCTGCTTTAAGATAATAACACCTGCATAGTGGCTTACCTAAAATGGCTTAAAAAACTAGGTTACAATTTTCGATAAATTATCACCAACTCACCCTGCTGTGGATGAACAACCATTTAGTTTCAAACATGAATCTAGAGCTGCACACAATAGGCTCCAATCACGAGTGTGTATTTATCTCAGCAGGGAAGACAACACATACGGTAAGTCCACTGCTAGAAACAATGACAAATGTTTTTGTTTGTTTTGGAATGGCAACAAGCAAAGACAACAGGGGCAGAAATTTTAATTGCATCGCTGCATGGTGGACTAAAATTGCCCATGCCTTAATTACCCATGTAAACATTTAAGCCAAGACGGATTAAATGAGGAAAGGCCAATCAGCTACTTTCAATGGTAAATCAACATTGGAAGGCTCTCATCTACATGATGTTTGATGAACACACACCATAACAAAGCATGAGGAGCTTTGTACAGTCTTCTACTTGAAGACGGTGTACATCTGGCCACTTATGGAGACAAAGCAAGGGCCAAATCTGACTGTACCTAAGACTCACTTCACTCACCTGCAACCATTCTTTGTTCTCTGCTTTCATACGTCAGTATTCTTCTGCATCCTTTGACAGACTCTTGAAATATTTTTTCTCTAACCTCTGAAGCATTTGAACTTGTATGACACCAACATCACCCTATGCATGTCTTTCCAGTCAAGAATAACTGCTGAGTGAGAACATGTGCTTTGTTATTGACAAAAAATTGCATCTTGGGCTCCTCTAACAAGCTGTACTTGTTTAACTTTTTTTTACTGCCTTATTCACTGCTTCCTTTGCTCTGTATATAATAGACCCTCAGTAGTTTACTCTATAGTGAGCAGTAAATTGAGATTTTGGACACTTACCAATCATTGTTTTGCGTCATTACTGACAAGTGTGTTGTTACAGGACTGTAATTTTCATATCTATCAAATGGCGAATTGCATGGAGGCATTGTAAACAGAAAGGACATGTACATGCCATAGTGGGACACTTTGTGGTGAATAAATCCACACTTGGATTGGATTTGGGGAATTTGGGGATTTTACACTCCAGCAAACCCAGCCAAACTACCGTTACATTTGCCAAACACACTGGTTAGTCCTCATCCTGAAAACCTGTTTTCTTGTAACGTAAATACTGTTTGAAAATATGAACAGGGTTAGGTTAGAATAAAATAACAGGCCTCATCATACTTATAATACTAGGACTAACTAGCTCTGCCCTGCAAGGGCAATGCTGTTTCTTTATTTCCATGTCTTCTACATGGATCATCAACTGGTGAAGATGCTGACTTTTTGCCTGGGCCATGTAGTATAAGGCTCAGTCTTTTAGCACAATATTATGTATGCAGCCACCAAGTGCCTGTTTAAGACCCATTTAAGGGGCTCTCCAAAAAATAACTAGTCAGCTTGAAACATTAAAAAGTCAGCTGGTGTTTAAAACCAACCTATGAAGCTAAGGATAGCTTCATTAGCTAGCTAGCTACAGCTGATAAAATCTGCCAGCAACAGCTGTCATTTCAGCCGGCTACAAATGAGAAGCCTGCTTTTGTCTGCCTGTCTGAAATCAAGGTTTGAAAAAAAACTATGAATTTTGATAGTAAATCTGCCCCAGGAATCATTGTAAACTGCATATGTGCCGTGTAATAATGGAAAGCTTGGCATAGCAACAGTAACTAAGGGGGATGGGTCTTAGTGGACGGTCCATTGACTGTGACAGGCTGAAATACCTGTCAGTTAAGCAGACACACGTCACTAAATACCTCTCTTTCACCTTCATTTCTCAAGTCAAGTCAATTTTATTTATACATGTAGAGTCTAAAATTTGCCTCAAAGGGCTTTACAATCTGCACAAGAGTTTTTGTATAGATTTTAATACATTTGAGGTTTCCATGGAGCCAGTAGTCTATATACAGTTGCCATCAGTGGAAATTCAATTCAGTGCACTTTGGCTTTATCAAAAGCCAAACTAAGCTCAACTGTGTTGTATCCACCCAAAAGCACCGTTCATTTCCAGCTGTGGATACATGAATCTTTTCCATTTTTTATACAATAAACTCATGAAATTCTCACAAACTTTACTACACAAAAGTGAAAACATATTTCAGCCCACAGCTCTGTTCAAGTGCTTGTCAAGCATATAAAAGCTAAAAATATGTGACGACGTTGATAATGATGACTGAGTGAATAAAAAAAGCAACCCTCCAACACCTCCTCTATGTAATATTAATTACTGTGGTGGCACTAACTGAATCGGATTATGAGTCAAAGACATGCCGGTGACATTGGACACATTAAAGAGACAGAAGTCGGAAAGAAACGGTAAGTAGAGACAGATGTTAAAGTCAGGACAGTATTGATTCAGTATTAATCTTGAATCCATCACCAGAGTCCACACTAACAAAGACACATTTTATTAAAGACATACACTGCTCTGTCTTTGTGGCTGAACCATGTAGCCAGTCAGGTGTAATCTGCCCTGTCTGGTTTCCTCTCAATCCCTGACAGCTGAATCACAGACTGTGAAGGACCTGTCTGCAGTCACCTGCTATTTTCATCCTGTTCTTTCAACTGCACAACACTTCTTCTTCAACACATGGAGTGGATGGAGGATTTGATGGAGGAAGGACACTTTAGAATGCCTGATATTGACAGTACCCATAACAGTGTTATAACAGCGGACAATTAAAATTAGCAGTGTCCATATGTTCCTACCAGATGATATGGATATAAGTGAGGAGTGAGAGCAGGGTGTATAAATAAATGTAATTTTCTTATGTCAAAACACCTTATGGATATATGGTGTGATATGATGGCTAGCAGTGTTTCCAGCCTCACTTCACACCTAGATTTGTGTAATAACACGTGGAGACTGTGATGAACATCTCCCATGTGCACAGTGTCCGTGTGTAAGAGTGTAAGTGTGTGTCTTGTCTGTATATCTGTTCAAGTGTGTGTGTAGTTGTACCTAGTTTGTAAGTTTATACGATTTTAGAAAACTCTGGCTCAAAACTCAACTTAAGGTTAGAATGGCAATAAAACATAAAAACACTACTATTTATATGGTGTACATGGTGTGCCGGTCAGTAGCATGTAATGGTGTGTTTTCTGTGAAGGGTGTATGGTAAATCTCCTCAAGTGATTTAATCTCCCTCTGGACCAATGAGCAACCGAAATGCAGTATATCACATACAATGTTTTAAGTTTGATAAAAAATGTGATCTGATGGACAAACAACCAGTTTTTGAAAGTTTGTGTTGGAAATCACTTTCACCATCAACAGCAGCATCAACCTCCACAAGCTAAACAACAGATCTCAACTTTGCCATCACAGAAGACAAATACAACCTTCCCAGTTATATTCACCACTTTGTTGTTTGTATGCAGTATCACTTTTTTTTTTTCTCAAACTAATATGTCATCATCAGTTGTCCAGTTCACTGTTATTTTGTCATATGTCAAACAATGGCTTAAAAACACAAGACTTAACACAACAGTGTACACGTATAAAAGGAGGAGATGTGATTTTGTAGTGGTTAAGTACAGCTGCTACAATGATTGAATAATAAGGTGATTGTGATTGTAGCAGCCAACTTCTCTTATTGTGTTAGACTGTGATTACTGCTTTTTCTTCCTTGTAATTTTGCTTTCAAAGAAACGTTGATGTACCTGCAACAAATAATCAAGTAAAAGCCAGCATCTTCCCACTGTATACAGTATATGGTTGATTTTGGTGTGTGTGTGTGTGTGTGGTAGTGGGATGAGGTGGGGTTCACACATTGGCAACCACAATCATGCTTGAGATAAACTCAATGATTAGATTATGTGATGATTGCCACTACACTATGGTAGTCTTAATTGTACAGTTCTCTGAGTTTGGGAATGAACTCCCATCATGTCATAAGTGCATTATTCAGCTTAATTGTTGTGTTTTGTAAATCCCTCAAAGGTTGGTTTGTCAGCAACATGAGCCTGGATTCAGTGTTAAACTGGATTAACATTGGATTAACCTTTCCTCAACTCTGATATCTGCAAAGTTGTTCTCTGACTACTGTCTAATGTGTGTATTTCTGTCTACCATCACCAGCCTGTCACAATTAAATGTTGTACAAAACACTCACTTACTCATTATTAACAATGGCATCACATTCAATGTTTTCATGCTTTGTATGGTTGACTTGAGCAGAGTTGTGGGCTGTGAGATTGGAATTTCTTTTTATTAGTGGACAGTCACTTAAAGTTTATGAAATGTGATGAGTTTATGTATTTGAAAATGGGAAACAGATACCACCAACTGAGACTTAATGCCGCTTTCGGCTGGAGACACACTAGGTTTAGACTCTTTTGGCGTGCAGTGAGCGTGAATATATACAGCATTTTGACGTGTGAGTGTTCAAGATGCAACAGTGGAGAGAAAATACTCCTTCTTCATGTTTGTTTTGGTTTTGTAGAATCAGCGTTATTTGTGACATTTTGGGTTAGGTGACATTACAACTCAAGTACTGTAGTGTGTGAGTCCTCTCTTAACCATATCATTAAATATAACTCACATCCATTTAGCCATTACCAGCTACCATCACAGCTGAGTGGGGAAATCAAAGTTGGTAGTGCTTTACGCTGCAGTTCTTCTAACAGCTGCAAGAGCCTGGATTTCTTTTTCAGACGCATCTTTGTGGCAATTTGAGAATCGTCTTTCCATTAAGGACATTACCATTACCAAGCCTTAAAGACAATTATGTTTCAGCTCATGTTTACTTGATTGACAGGCATCTCAGCCTATCAGCATTGCTGTGGCGGCCACTTACTTGTCACACCTCCACCCAAGTGGCCCAAATTTGGATTTTCTGGCTCCAAGATCGAAGCTGGTGGTAAACTCATATCCAGGTTTTAGAACACTACGGAAACCCCTGGATGGCATTACAGATGATACGACCGTGTATTTCTACAAGCAGTGGTTTTAATATCCTGGGCTGGGTTGTCGTTCAAAGTGCTGACATTTAAGTTGAATCGATTAAAGCCATGCAATTCCTCAAAATTACACCGCGGTGGTTTTCTCTTGAATTGATCCCAATGTGAGACCTGGTTTCTCAATCTAATTGACCTGCTATCCACTCATCCTCTCTCCATGTCCCCCATCCACACTCACAATCTCTCCTTCACTCTGTATGAATCTCAATTACTCTCACCCTGCCTCCATCACTGTTTCTCTTTTCCTCTCCCTCTCTTTGTGTGTGTGTGTGTGTGTGTGTGTATGTGTGCAAAGGGGGTGTATAATAACTGTTTTGTGTGTGTTTAATAATGTTGGTGGAGCAGTGGGGTCACAGCTGGGCAATTTAGATTTGAGTATAAACATCTCACAGCAGAGTGGATACAGAAAAAGGTGTGTGTGTGAGTGTGTGAGTTTGTGTCTATGTGTGTATGTGTGTGGGTGGCTGACTGGCTGTTGTCGCTGGTACATACTGTATACAGCTCCGTACACTTGCACTCGATCGTGTTTCCTTACCAACAGAGTTGTTTGACAGATCCACCACAGTCTCATAAAACCTTGTGAAATGGCCTTGATCTCTGACATGCAGATGATGCTGTAGAGACGACTTACTAACCGGCATAAATAAAATAAAATACACAGATAGTCTAGGGTTTACTCCAGTTACATGCTCATACTGTATGTTGACAAATGTAGATGTCATGTAAACTCATATTTGTTATATGAAAAAACTGTTTAAAACATTTGGTGTTGTTCCACTTTTTTATCCCATACGCTCCATATTGGCTGCCCGACTATATTTTGACCACTATATTTTAACAATGGCAGAGGTTCCTGTTGTAAGTCAAACTTCATTTCTGACTGACTGTCTTCATGGTGTTTCCAGCTGACTCGTTTAAAGTAAGAACCATGTAAAAAGGGTTTCCAGTATGCTTGCTGGCTAGATACAGTACTGCTTATTATATCAAAAACCTTAAGCCTAAAGTATCTGCCCCATGCACAATTTCAGAGCTTGACAAACATACGGTTACTAATATGTTTGGAACATCTATGTTCAAGGTCAGCTGAGGAGGTGGCTGTGTCAGGGCATGAATGTTTGTGGGAAATTGTCCAAAGATAATACAAGGTGTCAAGCAAATATTAGCCACTGCCAGTCAGCTAACTTTGGACTTATATTAGTATGTGTATGTGAGACTTAAGAGTCCGTATAGTCTTACTGTATGTGAGACTTAGACTAGTCAGTTCACATGTGATTTGTTGTGAAAGAAAGAAATCTATCACACCAAAAAGCCCTTGATTAGCGTAAAGATCGCTCTCTGAATACGTCTTTTAACACACACGGATGCCTCTTCTCACTGCTCTCCTCTGATGTGATAAGAGCAGAGGGAGAAGGCATCTGTCTTGCTCGGGCTCATAATTTAAAGATATGTGCATGTAATTGGCTGTTTGACTGTCTCACATCATTGTGAGACAGTCAAACAGCCCTTTTCCATTCCAAGGACACACAGGCCACAATCTGTACTGACAAAAGGTTCAGCTGATTTTCATTGGCTAAGACTGTTTGGTGATTATATAGAATAAATACAGAAAATAACATAGAATTACATCTTATTATTAAACACTCTCTTGCTCTCCTGTGCCCTTGGTAGATCAATCTCCCATACTGTACATTCAGTTTTTTCTACTTCTATTTTATTTTATCTGTTGTTTTTATTTTTTATTTTATGCCTTATGTGAATCACTTTGATTCGGCCCTGCTAAAGTTAATGTATAAGCAAGCTCGCCATGCCTTAACCTAACATTGTCATGCCAACAATCAATAATGTTGAGTATTTTCCCCAAAATGTAACTCTTGGTGAACCACATCACAAAGTCAAGTAGCATTAGTGTGCAAATGGCACTAGGCCGCTGCTAAAAAGCTTTACCAATGTACAAAATGCAATTAAAACTTTAATCTTCTCATTCCCACTAATTATCTCTCTCTCTCTGCCTCTCCCTCTCTCTCTCTTTCTGTCTCTCTCTCTCTCATCTAAAAACAATAATCCGGTTATGACCTCCTTTTCAACTTGTCTAGAAAAAGTGGCGTAATATTTTTAATTCTTAAAATGCATTTTTAATTGCACTATGATGTGATAAAACCGAATTATTACCGTAATAATGCTGGATTGAGCATATAAACATTTGAAATAAACTAGTATTGCTTCTGTTTATTCTGTTATTATGTAAATCACTGCATTGCAAATTAAAGTATTTATGCTCAGAATACATAACATGACAGGACTTGTGGTGCTGTGTATTCACGTCTTGCCACTGTGCACAATGTAAACATGTGTTTTCTACTTGGAAACGCCGTCTCCGCTCTCCATTTTTTGAAGCCATTTTCTTCATATGCCACGATAATTGGCAGAGCTGTTAATTTAGGTATGAGACAAGACCTGATTTATAGTCAATTTCACCCAATACTTTTTCGCTTCTTTTACTTTCACTTGTTTCACTGCTGCACCTATATGAACAAAAGCAACAGGTGAGCTTGGAAACACCCACACAGCCCATGCACACTGGCTTAGACCTGCTCTATATGAAAAGTGCCCTGAGATAACTTCTGTTATGATTTATATATTCATATAAATAAAATTGAATTGAATGAAATGTTAACGAGATAACAGTCACATGTAAAGTAAGTTTGTGGCAGCAACAGGAAATTGAAATATATGAGGACATTATTATCACTGTTATCATTAAGGAGTAGCAAGGTTGTGCTGGCAACGCCTGCGCTGTTAAATGTCCTTGAGACAAACAGAGATGCCTTTTGATGTCCACTGCTACAGATCTGTAGCTGACCCTGACCTCTGACCTTTCAGAAAGAGGAGTTGAAGGGCATGAAAGGGAAGATATTCATCTGAGAAGAAAGGTAAAGCAGCCATGGCTCTATCTTTACCAAACCAAGGTTTGTGCTGAGAGGTTTTTAGATGGACTATAATCTTTCATGAGAACAAATTGTTTCCCTTCTCTCGGATTTTAGTTGACTTTAAATTAAACTAAAGTGTTCTACTCTGGCAAAGCAGTTATTGTTGTTAATCTAATGTTAAGGGTCGCGGTGGGACTGACGGGGCCGTTTCTGGCTATTTTGGTGGCCTAATCTTTAGATCATTACTTCCAGTATGCGCACTTATTACTACAAAACTGATAAAAATCAATGTCTTCAATATTTCTATAAACATGTAATGCAATAATGGAATGATGGGTGGTTAAATCACTGTTGTGATAAATTATTATCTTAGAGTAAAGTTAAACAAATTTTCCAAGAGTTATGACAGTTTCAGTGTTCAGCTAAGGAAGTACTAATCATCACAATGATTATCTAGCTGCTAGCCTTTAGCTAACGACAGACGCTAAATTAGCTGCCTACAAAAATGCACATACCTCTATGATTAACTTTCCTCTACTTCTTCATATTCCTCTCATATGTCCAGTGTTTAGTAAAATCACTTCTGTTTCACTTTCATTCAACTTTATTGTTATTAATTATATTGTTGGGTTTTTTTTTCACACTGACAAGAATAACAGTCTGGGAACATTCATTTTTGGATGTATTTTGCATTACAATGATAAAAATGAAAGAAAAATGAATATCCATCAGATGCCAATGGTGTGGTATTGCATGGGCCACTGCTTTACAACAGTGCCAAGAATGACTGTTGTGTATAAGCAATTACACACACACACACACACACACACGCCCAGGCAGCACACCATTTGTACACTCTTGGCTGCATCTTAACGAGCAGCTCAGTGAGTAATTAACCTGCAGATAACCTGCTCTGAGGCAACAAAATTGGTCCTCCAGAAGCTGGAAACATGGCTGCAGTATAGAGATTCTTACAGGTCAAAGAAAATGACTGTGAATGCACCAGAAAGGGTTTCTCTCAAGCCAGCGAGAGAGAAGTCAGGATAAGCCTAAGGCACATCTGTCCAAAAAAATAACAGCGTGAAAAGTGCCACTTCTTGAACTGCAAATGATTAAAGCTCCTGTGAGTGGAATTTGAATTTCTGGCTTAGGCAACTTAATTTTATTTTGTGGCAGACAGCAATGCACACCACACATCCTGACAAAGCTAACCCAGGGGAAAAACTCTTTTGCCTTTCATACCAGGAAAAGCACTATTAGCAATGTTGAACAGTCACAATACGAGACCCTAAATTACTCAGCTCAGCGAAGCATGTACATGTGACATATTTTCGTTAAACATATTATATGAACAGTACAAGGATAGAGGAAAATGTATACTCTTTTAACAGGGCTCCTTCAGCATTATATGCCACATGGGTGTGTATGTTGCAGGCCTGTGAAAAGCAGGGCGGAGCTGTTTGTCAAGTACCACAATGACAAGCCCAGAAAGATTTTCTGGGCTTGTCTGCTACATCCCCCCATAAGTGAAGGTGTAACTGATGAAATGTGTGCTGTGTTGCTCCTTAGGCTCTCTGGGCCTCAGCTCTAGTTCCTTCTCTGCCTCTCTTCATTATGTTAAGTTACTGTTACCTGTTTTTTGTATCTTAACCACTACCTTTAACTCTTTGCCAGGAAGCCCCATCGTTTTCTTGTGTTGATAGGGAGTTAGGATTAAGATGTTCGTTATTTTGGCCAGAGCTCTCCCTGAAGTTACATTTAAGCTTCTATATGCAATAAATGACTGAAATACTGAACAAATTGACTCCTCATATTCTTCATCAATTTATATGTTACTGCCATCTCCCCTAGACCAACTTGGGGTTGTAACAGCTGCTGTTACAAGGTCCTGCTGTGGCCAAGCCTGCCAGGGTACATGCACTCCCACTCGAGAATCACACACAATCACACATATTCAAGAAACACACACATGCAGAGCTCAGATGCAGCAGCCAGTAGAAACTCAAGCGCCTCTGTTGCTCTCTCTGGGTAAGGTGCAATTTGACAACAGGAGATATCGATTCAGCTGCCTGCAGGCTTTTTATAGAAGCCAGCACCAGCGGCGTCATTAGGCCTGGGGGTCTGAGGCTACATCCCTGAATGTTAATAGCCCCGGACCCCATTCATCCATCATTCCAATGCATTAAACACCTCAAAAATAATATGATATTGTTGATCTAAAATGCAAGTACGTTTTGGGTCCCCCTGTGTGTCATTCAGGCAGATCTACTTCACACTACTTGGCACATGCGCATTTTGTGTGAGCGAGAGAGAGAGAAAGAGAGAGAGAGAGAGAGAGAGAGAGCATTTGGCATCTGGTAGTAGCTAGCTAATTCACTAAGGCAAGACTTTGGGCAAGGCTATGGATATTAGAAGCTTTTTCAAAAAGTAAAAAGGATAAAGGCAACAAGGCGCAGGTGAGGCTAGAGGAGGTGGAGGAGTTATCTCCTGTTGCTGTAGCTGATAAATCTTCAAACCGAAATGTGTTCCCCCTGAAGCATATGTATGAAGCACATGCATCTCTGCAACTGATCTGACGATTGAAACATGTATTCCACTCAGATGGGTAGCTAGCTAGGTAGCTACCACACTACCATAGTTCACTTTCAATAGCAAGCAGAAATATCAAGCTAGCAACAGGTCATTACATGCTTCCATTGCCAGCAGCAAGGTAGACTGCTTATAATCACTTTATTATTTATTATTATTATTATTATATACATATACATTATTATTATTACACTTCTGCACCATAGCCATCACAACAAAATGTCATCACAAATGCGGTCAAGCAGGTTGTTGTGTCCAACAACATTGCTGACCTGAAAGTTCTGGCCCAAACATATGACGGCGCAGCAGTGATGAGTGGATCTGTTCGAAGGGTGCAAGCTCGTTTCTGGAAAAAACATCCAGAGGCTGTCTATGTGCATTGCTATGCACATGACCTAAACCTGGTCCTTTGCAACACCTGCAAGGTCATTCCTAAAGCCAGTGATTTTTTTCATCTGCTTGAAAACCTCTACTCATTTTTCAGTGTGTCTGTAGTCTACCACCAGTTTGCTGCCGTTCAGAAAGAGCTCCACCTTGAGCAGGGAGAGCTTGTACACATATCAAACACCCGATGGTCAAGTCAGTTGCCCTCTGTTAATGCACTCCTGAAGAATTTGTCATGAAATCCCTTGAGACGATCAAAAACACCAACAGCACTAGGTCTGCATTCAAAATGATCCAACCTCCCTGTGGTCTACCTGTTGGTTGTGTTCAAAAAGTTGCTTGGCATCACTGAAGGGTTTCACAAGGTTCTTCAGAACAGAAACCGTCAACTTGGCACAGGCAGTGCACTACAAAAGTGCTGTCCATGACACCCTGGTCAGCCAGCGAACTGCACAGGTGGCTGAAGACATCTATGCCATGACAAAGACAACACGTGAGGAGAACAACATCTAGGAGTCCTCTCTTTCAGTCTGGAGAAGGAAACAGAAGAGGATGGAAGACTTTGTTGTGGAGGTGTGATTGACACATTCGCCCAACTGAAATCAAGACACCACACCGCGATGCTTCCTCCCCAGAAAAAAAAAATAGAATATATTTGCACACAACAGCACTAAGGCCAGGAGAGGAGAGGAGATACAGCACAATAGTAGAGAGAGAGAGAGAACTTGAAAAAGCAACAAGAGCACAACAGAGGAAGGGATGAGGTTGTGAAGATGGATGTTATCAGATGGAGAGAGCACAGAATCCACTGATTACACTGCAGTAATTAATAAATAGCAATAGAATGCTGATTGATCTGTTGCTGCACTGAATATTGGCCTGTAGCTGGCATCCAATAGTGTATATAGCTGTGCTGTGTGACTGTCAGCCCATATGGAATAATTAGCAATGATGACTATTTACCCCCTATGGAATGGAAAAGTGCATTAATGGTGTGCTTTTGTATAATCTGATAATGGTTTGGTGTGTTCAAATCATTGGTTAAGCCTATGTATTTTATGACCAGGACAGGAGAGAGGAGAAGAGAACAGGAAGGGAGAGCAGAGGAGATTGAAGAGTGTGAGAGACAGATGAGACACCAAAAGAGCTACTGGAGAGGAGAGTATCAAATAGACAGATAAGACACAGAGTTAAAAGTTTGTCACAGCTCAAATTTGTCACAGTTCAAAAGGAGCCCTTGTCACACAATAGAAGCAGAAGCTATGAGACCAGGGTTAGTCAATTTTCAAAATTGAACAAAGCATTGGCAACATACAAGCTAGCATCAACATCAAAGCTCTTATTTTTTCTTAGGGTTTTACTCCTGCTGATGAAAATAAAAATAATAACAAAGTTGAATGAGAACTCAGATTGCACTCATTTTGTTTATTTTGATTTCCTGTTGTAAAAGCCAGCCTAAGCTTTTGGTAGAGCACAGTGTCTCACATCTTACATTAATGTTACTGTGAAATAATTAAAAAAGGTGCAATTAGTGGGTGAAAATGTAAAGATTTCTGGGCTGGGCTAAGCCCCCAATGTTTGAAGATCCTAACAACGGCTCTGGCCAGCATCATCATTACAACCTGTAGCCCAGCCCAGCCTGCCTCTTTGCCTGCCCCAGTGCCTCCCCATCTAGGCAGAGACATTGTGGAGAAAGAGAAACAGGGGTGACAGTAGGGGTAAGAGAGGGATAATGATGGCTATGGTAAACAGATAAATGAAGGGGAATGGGAAGCAAGAGAGAAAGGCATGGAGGAGATTGGGAAGGAGAGAGAAAAGGTAGAGGTTGTGGCAAACAAAATGGAGGGTGAAAGAAGGTTGATAAAAATAAAGGTAGGGGGAGATCTACTGTAGAAGATCACTAGAAGGGTGACAGAGACAAAGGAAGCTGAAATGTTCAAACATGAACCATTATTAACACATTATCTGCACAGAAAATAAAAAAGGGGAGGGAAACAGAGAAGAGGGGTATGTTAAGTGGAGCAAAAACAATAAACACAAAATGTGATGCTTATTACTGCTTGTAGGCTATACAGCTGCATAAATATTAGGCAGAAACTTTAGTGATGTGCTGAGGTATTGCAAAGAGCTTAAGCACAGTTTTAAAATATAATTTTAGGTAACATATCCATAATCACTTCTCTGCCTCTGTGTTTTTAATACCTTTCAAAACAGCTTAAGGGCCTCTTACTGCTACTTACATTTTATAGTAGTATACTATAAAAAAATAGCAGTAAATATACTAATATATTCCTAAATGCATGGAGAGTAAGATTAGTTGATGTGTGCATGCAAATGTGTGGGGGATTGACATGTACCCATAATATTTCAGGAGCTGCGCTGCTATGCTGTATGTATTAGCCTACATGTATTACATATGCAGTTTGTGCATGGTGACATATATATGTGTTTATTTGTTTGAATGCACATGAGCCAGAACTTGTTCTCGTAAACTGCTGTTTAATCAGAACCTTTGAGATTGTGATTAAGTTCAATGATGTTATCAAGCGGTGTCAGTCAGACAAATTGGGACATCTTAAATATAGAAGTAGTTAATTTTCAACTGATTAATCGCTGTTCTAAATCCCCGTTCATGATATATTAGCTGAACAGCATGTAACCATGTGACTTTTTGGTCATATTAAGAAAACAGTACAAATTGAGAAAAATAGCCCACACATGCTCGAAGCAGGACTGACTGTAGCTACAAGATAGCAAACTTAGTTAGCTAGCTGGCAAACATTAGCATGGTGGCTCACGTCACACAGCTAAAAGGATACCACAGAAGGTAGGTCAGACAGATTTTTGAGTCAGACTTCTTGACTTCAAGGCTGTAAACAGCAGCCTCTTTATCGTTTATTTGGAAATTAAATAATTCCCTCAGATATCCCAGCCAATGGACTGAATTATAGAGTTATGTATGTAGACAGATAAATTATATAGATACTTCTCTTCTGAACAGGACCAGTTCTATTTACCTTGTAATAAAGTTAAAAAACAGAACTCCATTTTGTGCTGAGCTCATCTGTTATTTTGCTGTGTCAAGTCACATCATCATACATTATCACTTCTTTCACCGCTGCTGCTATGTATACACTTGCTAACTTTAACACTGCCTCATGTGAACTGAAAATAACATCAGAGTGTCCTATAATAATAAGTGGTTAGCACAAAACTCCTCCCCCTGCAGAAAACAGTTAACAAAAAGGTCATGTCTGAATAATGTGTGGTAAGTCTTCAGGTTCAGTCTGATTACCAGGCTACCAGCATGTGTTTGCATGTGTGTATGTTCATGTGTGTTTCCAATAACTCCCCTCAAGGCTAAGGTTTAATCTGTAAGATGTGTGTGATCCAACCACAGTTGTGTATATCATGTTTTTATCACTCGATAGGCGCTCTGGTAGGTGTTCAAAAGCTGCTGACAGGGTGAGCAGTAAACAGCTCTCACAGAAAAAGGCAGGACAAAGACAGTGCCAAGCAAAAACAAAAAATAATAAATTGTATTTAATTGAAGCCTGACCTCTTGTGGTGTTAGAGCCTGGTGCTGCCTTTGGAGCTATTGAGGACCACTGATTGTGCTACATGCCTATTGTATAAATACTATGTAGACCTATACAGTATATGTATAAGCTACACTTTATGATTACACTACATGACAAAATGTATGTGGACAGTTCCTTGCCTGTGCTCACCAAGGACACTCATACACGAGGTATACATCAGAGTGTTGAAAGACAACATTACTGTATGTTTGGTATGTATGTCCTTGAAATTAACAAAACAAGTCTACAGCCATGCTAGCAGCTCTGTGATAGTGCAATTACAGCAGTCCTTTGAGGTAAATGGTCAGCGTGGCAACATGTTCACAACAACAATGTTACCACGCTGATGTTTAGCAGCATGCTGCAAGTTTACGATAGTCAACACCTTAGTTTAAGATGACGGCATGTCAATTTGCTAATTAGCACCAAACAGAAAGTAGGCTAAAGCTAAGGCTTATGGGAGTGTCATTAGTTTTGCAAGTATTTGGTCATAAACCAAAGTACTGGAAAAACTGTAATTTTGACCCAATGATGGCATTCTTCATCTGGATACCATTAATGTCGGTCCCACATTTTACTGTCAAATCCATTAAGAAGATGTTAAGATATCTCAATGGATGATTGAAAACTTTGACCTGAAGTCCAGAGATCAACAAAATCATTAGGATTCATTCTCTGCAAATCATGAATGAATGCAATCAACTTCTACAAATCTATTATTTTGGGAGGATGTTAGTGGTAGGGATCGCTCATGTTGAGATACTCAACTTGTATCTACAAAATATCCAAAAATGTGTCACCAAAACTTTTCAGGAACTGAAATAATGCAACCCTGTTCTGATGCATTTCTGATTTCCTTTTTTATATGAAAATGTTTCACAAGGTTTGTTGATTTTTTCCCCACCCACAGAGAAGTGTCTTCCCTACAAATTGAAATCACAAGGTGTCTACCCTAGAGTGACAGAATGAAAATTTTGATAACCATCATTGCCTCTGAATACACAAGTGTATTCCTCCATTCCTTCCAAATGGCCTGTTCTCTCTGGGATTCAATTTTCCTGTGATTGGTTCACTGATGAGCCAAGCCTACATCAGTGCATATTGATAATCACTTTAGGTGTCAAAACTCCTGTCTTGCTCCAGTGCTGAGTATCGGCCAGAATCTGCAGTGCCTTTGCACTTGTCAGGACTGCTAACTGTGGTGCTGCTCCGGGGCCAAACAGCAGTGAGAGAGCTGTCTGTGGCACTCATCGCGGCCCATGCTGTTAGTAATGCTTGTTGTCTGGTGGAAGAGCTCAGCCAATGACTGAGCTTGTCCAATCAGATGTCGTTTTCATCTGCGCAATTATGTACACAAACTGTCTTTGTTTCCCTGAATTGTGTGCACACCTGTCTAGTGCTGTTTGTGTACAGTTTAGTCATACTATGAGCAATGTCTATGAGCATAAAACCTGGTTTAATTTAGCTGCTTCATTGCTGTTTTTCCTGTACTGAAATTTAGTGACTTTGGTTAGATCAGCCACTGTAGGGTTGTTGTTGTTATTGTTGTTATTGTTGTTGTTGTTGTTGTGTACCTCGAGAAGGTTTATTAATAAACCTCTGAGTCATCATCAAGTCTGTACCTGGGTATGTATCACAACACCTGCTCTCACTTCTCAGCTTAGTGGACACACTGCTCCCTTTGTGTAGCCCTCAGTTTCATCGTGCCAGAAGAAAGAATCACACGCTGCATACCTAAATAAGCTAAACAACCCTGCCGGTGTGAGGCAAATGGAACGGCTGTGAGGGGCAATCATGTAGCAGTAGTCACACATTTCTGTTTGGTGACATTAAGTGTTCTGTGGTGCTCATCAAGTGCATTTAAGAGTCAGATGTGAGACACTGAGTGGAGGGAAATAGAGAAGTCATCAGGCACACGTGAAGACAAGTGCATAATTGTGTTAGCATATACATGTGTGACTGACACATGAATAGAATACACAGCAGCAAATCATAGAAAAACATGATTTTACTATTCAAAATCATAAAAACTCAGACACAGAAATAAGCTCCTCCATTGCTGCTCACATGCTCTTACATGCACAAGTTTACAAACCATACTACAACATGAGTGTAATCTTTGCCAGGTATTTACTGTACACATTTCCAATAGTGACACATAATCACTTGGCTCACACGATGGTGATTGCTTAAGGCAGTCGCCCAAACACTGCAGTCCTCCCACACACACATTGTCAACAACCATGTGTAACAAGGTTATATTATGCTATCTGTGCAGTCCTTACACTCTGCTCATGGATCTACAGTCTGATCTGGAAGCTGTGTGAACATGTTCTTCATCAAATTCAGCAAAGAGCATCATGTGGAATCAACAGCCTGTCAGGGATTTGCGAAACCTCATAAAGCGTGATTTGGAAATATTTTCTGTTGACGGATTTAGTTCATCTTCACACAGTGGACACACTGGGATCAGGATGCCCTCAACCAGCCATCAAGCCAGCATACAGTACATTCATCCTCCAAAGACTGAACACATTCTGCGTTAGACACAAACTACCATATGCTCTGCAACTAAAAACCCTGAGTTATCATTTTTATTGAAATTAAACAGTGCTGTTTTGGCTTTGTTTTTAGCAGGCTACAGCAAGACAACAGTTGATGCCCTACTTTCTACATTCTCCTCTCTCTTTCTCCTATTCTTTTTTCCCCCACTCTCTTTCTGTCTCTTTCTCCGTGTCTTTTAGTAGCTGCTTTGAAATGTAAACTGTATGGTTGACAAATGGTGAGTCACAATGTGGGAAGATAAATCAGCCCAACTCTGCAACGCTGCCAAGAACCTATCTCTCTTTGCATCCTCTCCTCCTCTCCTTGCAGGCGTCTTTGCGTTTGCCCTTGTGTTCACACATGCACACCTACACCAATTGCATTCTTACACTGGGAGGCGTGCATCCTTTTCAAAAGAGCCTACAACCTCCCCCCCTTCCAACCTCCTTCTCGCTTTTTCTCTCACTTGCAGGCACACTGTCACACACAATACATGTTCAGAATGTGTGCACGGCTACATGTGAACACACAGATGCAACACTGAGCTTGTAACATTGTCTGCATGCTACAGTCTCTATAAAGCTGCAGGCGGTATTACGGAAGAGATTAGAGTGCTGCTGTATTGAGGCATGACTCATTCACCCCATAAACTACAAATGTTTAGAACATCCAGGGACCCAATATCCTATTAAAATGGAAGGAAACGAGAGGGAAAGAAGGAAGGAACATTGGAAGGAATAAAGAAAGAAGTGGAAATGTGACGAAAGCACAGAAACAGCTAGAAATAATATCCCACTGATTCATGGAAAAAAATAGAACGATCTAGAAATAGGGATAAAAAATAGAGAAGAACATGGGACAAAAGAATAACAGGTCAGGAAAGAAGGAAAAACGATGCCATTAAAGCAGTCACATTTAACATTCAAAAGAGAAGATGGAAGATAACAATATGATGGTGATGATGGATGACAACATCGTACATGGTAATTGGGATGAATATCAGCCAAGATGGTAATGAAAGTGAGTCCAGCAGCACTAATAGCTCATTATGGACCAGATGGCCTTGCTGATACAGCATGGGAGAGCTCATGACATTGCTCCTTATCCCTTACAAGTGACATGCTGCTTCGAGCCATGATACCCAAAGTCAATCAAATCTGACGATTAAAGCTTTTAAACCACATTTTGAAGTTTGTTTTCATTCAAAGTACGTCCACAAAACAAAAAAACACATTGATAAAGTCACAAAGGATAAGAGCTAATAAGAGGCATGAATAACAGCTAATCAATCACTTGCAGTGATGTCAGCGTTCTGCTGACCACGACCAAATAGAGTGCTGCAGGGATGACGTATTTTTGTAGGCCAACCCGAAAGTTAGCATCGCCCTGGTTCCCTCGACAAAAAGCCAATCAGGGTGCGAACTACAGGGGAGCCAGGGGGAGCTTGGCTCCTCTTAATAAGACATGAGCTCCCCTGAAAACATGATTTGTGAAATTTTTTAATGTTTCCACATACGAGCCAGAGACGAAAGTTGAATTCACGAATGCCACGGTTTATTAAACCACCAAAGCCGCGCCAAACCCATCCCCATCAAGGCTCACACATTAAGAGAGAGGAAAAACACACAGAACAATGAACAGTGAATACAGTAACAAGCGCAGCTCCACCAACCACAAGCACGCAGGATGACCAACATTCCATGCATTCCTGTGGTTGGCAGAGAGCGGGGTGATTGACAGGCTGACCCCGCGAAATTTAAATCAAAGATCAGAAAACAAAAAATTGTCCAACTCAGTGTGCGCGCCGAATCGCTATTCATTTCTCTGTTTACTAGCCAGCATACAGATATGTGAAAAAGAAAATAATCAAGTTTACTTGCAAATTTTGGCTTTGCAAGTACATTTGATTGTTTTTTGATTGTTTTTCGTTTGGATTTTATGATGTTTCTTTGCAACAAGAGTTACAGTCAGTTCTATCTTTGAGGCACGTGCACGCTTACCTCTTCTACAAAAGCCTTTGGGAAAGTTTGAGTTAGAATAGTTCGCAAGAGCGCGAGTATAAACCCAAAGAGGCTGTAAAGGCGGACGAGTGAGTAGATGAGTTTCCGTGTTCAGCGTGATGACATTTAATGTCCCCGACAACCTCTGCAGTCTCATTTAGCCACTTGTTAGCAACCGCCTTTTATAAGACACCTAAAAGCTTCAAAATTCATGAGTGGGGTATTTACTGACGTATTTTATCTCGTAGAACAAAATGTGAAAATCCCCATTGTCTTCGAGACAAGGGAACCGGAAGTGCAAAAATGCTAACTAATTTCCGGGTTTTAGGACTCATTCCTGCACCACTCGATTGCTCACAGTTTCGATTCCCAAAACAAACATTAAAAGGTAATGATAGAAAGCACCTCACGTGTGTCTGTGTGTGTGTGTGTGTGTGTCATTTAGTCACATAATCTTAAAACCGTATCTTTTCTTTAAGACCAGTCCAGTTCCACTTACTCCTAGCACAGTCTTAATTGTTTTTCTATTCATTACTTGTTTTACAGTCAGATCAGAATGCGTCAGATCACCGCACTAATTAACAATCTGACACTTTATTCAGGAAACAGGAGGTTGATTGGCGCAAGAAACAAGGTTCATTTTTTTCTCCTCAAGTGGATCAATATTTTGCACTGTGTGTGTGTGTGTGCACGCGTGTGTGTGTGTTTGTGTGTGCATGCTCGTTGTGCTCCTGTGCTATGGGCACACAACAATTATCACCTCCAATCTAATCAGTCAACAACAGCGGCCCACAGAAATTTCCATTTAGAGGGAATTCACTCTCGCTCTGAACACAGTTCCTCTGCTCTTCAACTGTCTTCTTCTGTCCGCATCAACCACACCTCCGTTTCTCTCTATTGCTCCCCTTTATATCCTCCTCTTTTAAGTTTCTTTTCTACATCTCCCTCTTTCACAGCCTGACCCTGCAGTATCCTCTTATCTGTCTCTGGGAATTTGTTTCTCCCTAATCTGCCCTTTTTATCATTCCTCCTCATCTTCCAGGAGCCAGAAGAGCAGATAAAATAGCCACCTATCGGCCCAAGCATGAGATAAGGAAGCCAGGGGAAATCGCAGCAATTGCCATGTGTTCTCGCCTATCTACACTCTGCTCTGAGGTATGACCGAAATAAAAGGTGGTCCGGTATAAAGGCACAAAAATCACTTCTTCAAAAGGCAGGCTTAATCCAGAAAACACAGATGGTAAAAAAGACCAGTACAGGTATAATGCATTGCTAATAGTCAAAAATAGTAATATACAAGAAGAGCATAAAGGAAAGACAACAATCTATCAGTGTCACTTGTGTTTTAGAGCACAGCCCCAAATATTTTTAAAAGTGGATCTGCAGGCGAGAGGAGTTGTGTGACTTTATACCAGACCTACTTTTAGGGTCTGGTAGGGAAAGGAGCCAATCAGTCAAGTGTAGCAACACATAAAAGGTGGTCAACAGTGGTCAACAGGATACGTGAGTGTAAGTAAACTTCACCAGTACACTTTGTAAACTGACCTTAAAGGTGTAACTTGGAGACATATAACATTTGTCCAATCAAATGTGATTTGAGGTGACCCACCTAACGCCTCCATCATATAAACCCACGCTTGACTTTGTTAGCTTGTGGGCCGTAGTAGCTAACAGAGCTATATCGTGAGTTGGAGGTGTGTGTTTGGATGTCAGTTGGCAAACACTGTTTACATTTCTAAAAGAGCGTGGTCTAATTTATTCATTTCTCCCACATCCACCACCAACTGATCTAACACCACATGTGGGAAGGTGTGGGTGAAGGCCAACAGTCCGGTGCAACTGAACTGTATTGTGGGTGATATCCTGCTCCGAATCACTGTGGTTTTCCAGGGGCCCCATGCTCACTATATCACGGCCACTTTTGAGCAATCAAATCCCTGAGGTATTTGATGAAATCCCTCGAAATTACACCCCGCCCGCATAATCCATTTCACTCAGAAATAGTCACATTACAGAAGCTAAAGATGGTGTAACTGCCATTTCGCTGGAACTTAAGAAGAATTAACTACTTGTGGTATACTGTAACTGTGTGTCAAGACCATGTCACATGGAACAGATTGCACAGGTGCTAATATTTGGGTAGTTTCACAGCATTTCAATCCACAGTATCCTGTGGAACCTACAGGAAAACAATGTAGGCTCACATACAAACACACGTAAGGCTCCTGGACCTGACGGCATCCCTGGCCGAGCTCTCAAGGTGTGTGCAGACCAGCTGGCAGACATCTTTGCAGACATTTTCAACATGTCACTGCTCCAGTCTGTAGTCCCCACATGCTTTAAGGAGACCATCATTGTCCCTGTCCCCAAGGAAACCAAAATCCTCTGAATGACTACCGCTCAGTAGCACTCACCTCCAGCATCATGAAGTGCTTTGAGCAGTTAGTCAAATCTTTCATCACCTCCTCCCTCCCAGACTCACTGGACCCACTTCAGTTTGCCTACAGGCCCAATAGGTCAACTGAAGATGCCATCGCCCTCACCCTCCACACTGCCCTCTCCCACCTGGACCAGAGGGACACATATGTGAGAATGCTGTTCATTGACTACAGCTCAGCGTTCAACACCATCGTGCCCTCCAAGCTCGTCACCAAGCTCAGAGACCTCAGGCTCAACAGCACCCTCTGTGACTGGATCCTGAACTTCCTGACGGGCCGACCCCAGGCTGTGCGGATGGGCAGCACCACATCCTCCACCCTGACTCTCAACACCGGCGCTCCCCAGGGCTGTGTGCTCAGCCCTCTGCTGTACTCCCTGTTCACGCATGACTGCGCGGCCACCCACAGCTCCAACACTATCATCAAATTTGCGGACGACACGACCGTCATCGGCCTGATCACCGGCGACGATGAGACGGCCTACAGAGAGGAAGTGAGAGCCCTGACATCTTGGTGCCAGGACAACAACCTCCATCTCAACGTCAGCAAAACACAGGAGCTGATCGTGGACTTCAGGAGGAGGCAGAGAGAGGAACACTCCCCCCTCTCCATCAACGGGACTACGGTGGAGAGAGTCAGCAGCTTCAGGTTCCTCAGAGTTCACATCAGCGAGGACCTCACCTGGACTCACCACACTGACTTTATCACAAAATCAGCCAGACAGCGGCTCTTCTTCCTCCGCAGGTTGCGGAGCTCAACATGGACTCCAGGATCCTCTGCAGCTTCTACAGGTGCACCATAGAGAGCATCCTGACTGGCTGCATCACCGCCTGGTACAGCAGCTGCACTGACCTCAACCGTAAGGCTCTACAGAGGGTGGTGAAAGCTGCTCAGCACATCACCAGTACGGAGCTGCCATCCATGGAGGACCTCTACACCCAACGGTGTAGGAAGAAGGCCAGCAAGATTATCAAGGACCCCAGTCACCCCAGCCACAGACTGTTCTATCTGCTGCCATCTGGCCGACGGTTCTGCAGCATTCGAGCCCGAACCACCAGGCTCAGGGACAGCTTCATACCGCGGGCCATAAGACTCTTAAACTCTGTCAACAGTACCACCACTTCTTAAATAATACATTTCACTTCTATGGTATATATTTTTCTATCATATATATTATATTGTATATTTTTGTTAGTTGTATAACACTTAGTTTATATTTACAGTTTATATATTGTTGTATAACTTATATTTTAAGGTTTTATTTATTTTATTGTTTGGGGAGCCTGGGATTTAAGAATTTCATTGCCAGTGATTGCTGATGTAAATTGTTGTGTAATGACAATAAATTCTTGTAGTCTTGTAGTAGTCTTGTAGTCTTGTAATTTACTATCTAACAGAAAGGTATGGCTTAAAGATTTCAGAAACTACAAACTAGGTCAGTGACAGGCTCTGTCCACTTTTCAAATTAATCAAAATGATTTTTCTAATATCACGTTTTTCAGCTTTAGTCTGCACTACCTCCTCCAGCAATGAGCCCCTCACTCCCCTCACCACTGCATGATTTCCCACCTCTGTCTCCTCTCATCAGTACCCTCCCCCCATAAAGGTGAAAAGGAGAAAACTGTATCCTTCTCTAGCACCTGCAGTCCATTTGGCAAGATTGCACAAACAAACACAGACTTGTGGCAGAGAAGGAAAATCAGAAAAACAACAACAAAAGTCCTTTTGTCTTCACAAGCAGATGTCTAGACAAAACGGCTGGACAGCTCAGTGGCTGACTGCTCCAGGCCCGGGCGATGAGGTGAGGAATCAAATTAACGAGGGAGGCAGCTGGCATCGGTAAAGCCCTTTGGCTAGGGTCTGTTGTTTTGGTGATAGACGGGATGAATTAATGAGATATGATGTGCTGCACCGTCTCACCTTGTGACACTGTGATGATGGTCACAGCACCTTTTCTGTGCTCACCAAGGACACATATTTTGTATTATTTTCATTAGAGCATTGACAAGCAACAGTATTGTATGTTTGGAGTGCATGTCCTTGAAAAATAAACCGAAGGATCCTCTGTTGTTTCGGCCCATTGATCCATATCTATTCTTTTTTGTCTTATTTGAGACTATTGTCATAGGGATGAACACAATCTTTGGGTCCTTAGATGTTGATGTACTATAGGTTTTTGGGTTTATTATAGCGTAGCAATGAGGGTTGCTCATGTTGTGACATTAGACAAATAACTTCTGCACATGATTTCCAGCATCTCCTTTTTTATCTGATAAATGAAATAGATGGTCGGGTACATCTGGGCTGTCCACATGAGACATTTGTGTTGATGTATCCATGGCAACTTCACAAAGCCAGACTCAATTCTCTTTTTGTATACTACTTCACCCTCTCACACAACACTGAACATGCCCTCTGTATGACAACAAGTTATGCACATTTACAGAGTCTCTAGTTCTCTTTTGGTGGACTGTGTTTTGTAAAGTGGAAGAAGAACACAACCTGTGGCCCTTTGGCTATGAAGACGATACTGCATAAAACGAGCTCATCGCTGCCCCTTATGGCGGATGGGGTGAAAAACACTCACTGTAACTTCAGTTGGCTTTGGTATTTTCTATGAGTAAGAAATTCATAATGTTGGTTTGGAGTGATCCTCTTTCAGGAAAGAGAAAATATGTGATTTTATATGGCAATAACAATATACAGTGTATTGTGATGTATTAAAATAGCTGGAAATGCTTTTGAGAAAATAATCAGATGGGAATGTCTTAAAATGTTCATCATCAGTGTTCCACACATTGATGCAAAAATCCTGTAAATCCAATATTTCCAGAAAGTATCCTTGCTCACTGATTTTCAGCAGTGTCCACAAATGGCCTAATACAACCAAAGATAATACAGGGATATATATCTATAAAATGTATGGCAAAATCTATCACATGTCCACATCTGCTCCTACAGTATAGGCGATGCTACGTGACTCACATTTTACAGGGAGGTCTCTGCCCCTTCATTTGCCATAATTACCTTTCAGACTCCCAGGGAAAGAGCAGTGTGTGTGAGTATGGCTCTGTATATGATGTTGTCATCAATCTACTATATCTGTGTGTGTGTGTGTCACTATCACAGAGCCTGTCATCATATACGACACAGGACACTGCCTAATAGCATTTACTGCTGTTTGACCTCCCATGTATACGATATGAGGACACATACTGGCCACTCGCTCTCGCTCCAGTATCAGAGCAAAACAGACACAGGCAGAAAGAGATACCATTAGACTTTGTCCCATAAATATAAATTGTACTGAAGTCAGCTAGATAGGGACACTTAAAAAAGCAGGTTCAAATTCTGGTCATTAACTCTTCTCTTCCCCTGACACTTTAAGAAAATATTCTATAAATATAAATGTTTATTTCTGCTAATCTCAGCAAAATAGTATATAATAATAAATAAACACCATATAGTTTACAGTAATGACCCAAAGCTTTTGAAACTAAAACCTTTTGCATTAAGTTAATGATGAAATTACTCAAACATTGCATGTGAGACTTAACACCGTCTGTGAATGAGAGCCAAACACTGTATATTGCATGGATGTACCTGAAAGTGTCAGAAGCTGGATCCTCCAAAGTCTGCACTTCTAGGCTGAATAAGTTCTAACAGGCAGCACATTTAATGGCTCCTCCAAATGTGGCCGAGGAGCCTCATCCACTCATAAAGTCAGGAAATGTTATGTGAATGCATTGCATTTACCAGGTATTTGTGTTCAGACGAACAAACAGTAAGTCATTAGTAAATATATCACTGCGGGATGTACAGTAAGTAATGGAAGCCAGACAAAACTCAACTGTTTGTTCTTATTTGCAGCTTGAGTACGTACATATGTTGTTAATCACAGGGTTACAGAACAAACACAAAACCCATCCAGGCGCATGCCGCATGTGTGCATAATCTATGGAAATGTTAGTCCATGGGGGCAAATTTCCACCTCAATAACTCAAATTTGTAAAGCTGAGTGATATGGCTCAACGGTATAATATCTCTTTATTTTAAGCCTTGATGAAAAGGCTCTACAAAGATTTTTTTTTCTAATCACAACTGTAATTCAGACATCATGCCTTTGTTCAAGCACCGAACAATAAATCCTCCCATCACACTTTCTCACTGTCACTGCCACACACACACACACACACGCACGCACAAACAGCAGGAGGGCACATCAACACATGTTGCATCACACAACAGATTTGCTGGAATAAAGAATGAGGATCATGATTTAGCTCTCATCACAATAGAATAATGCGCATCATGTCTGACAAAATAAACAAGAAAACAGGGAGTTGCACTTGTCAAGGTGTGTGTGAAATGGC
Organism: Macquaria ambigua; assembly: GCA_008360985.2. NCBI lineage: Eukaryota > Metazoa > Chordata > Actinopteri > Centrarchiformes > Percichthyidae > Macquaria > Macquaria ambigua. The sequence goes on from VMKM01000306.1 coordinate 212,072, forward strand.
AAACTCCAGTGTAACAGCGCAACAGGACAGGAGTTTTGTAATGCTGGTGCCAGTTATACTTGCACTTAAGGTCTTGGAGAAATCAGATTCAAAAAAGTGAGAGAAAATGTGTAAACACTATGTTGGAGACACATCTATGTTTGCAGCACTTAAGGCGACTAGCATGACAATCTCCTAAAATTTGTTTGACTGCTTAAAACGGAGAGGAATTGTTCAAAAGCTATCCCTCATTATCGTTCCTATTACTTCTTGACTTTTCAATTCCAGTGTAATGCAACACAGACAGAGATCTAACAGTTCTATCTTACATTGTGTTGCAATGCATACAGTTTTCCACGTGACATCACTGGGTGCTGAGATAAGAATGCAGAGTGGCTCTTTGTCTCTTATCCGTCACACAGACTCCAAAACACCAACATCTTTTAATTTTTTTTTTTTTTTTCATCCTCTCCTTATGCTTTCTCTGCCTCTAATGAAGTGAGCTCCGCATTATGTAATGTGTTTACACGTGGCAACACAGTGGCAAAACTATGCTCAGTATGCATACATACACACACCTCCTCACCATCACGTGGAGTAAACATAAGTCCCAACATGCCAAATCACATAATTCAAAGGGACATGTAATCTGATCTAATTAAAGACTTAAAGATTACATGTACCATTGCATTGGCAGCGCAACTAATTGCATTCGCAGAATTTCTTTGCGGTTTGTGACGATAGCAGCAGGACCACCATCCAGTCAGACCCTGGCTCCATTTGCATATTCCCCACTTAAATATAAATGTGGTAAAATGTGATAATGTGTGAGGAAGAGAAATCAAACTGCATGAACAAAAAATCATATTAATGAAGATGATTAGCAGACATCGTGGCTAAATACCAGAATTAGAACGCAGTCCACATTGAAGATGGAATACACTGTGTAATTAAAACTAAGGGAGCTTAAAAACTAGCATCCTTAGGGTTTACTGGGTGGGTGTAATTCTAAATGGATTAAAAGAGGTTCATCAAAGAGAAACTATATAGGGAAATCTGATGACATTTGTTGTCAACCTCCATTTTTGTAAATCAAGGCATGAGACATGAAGCACAGTCAAGTGCGCTATATTCACTGCGCTGGTGCACATTTTTGGTGCCAGTAGCACGTGGCACACTTAAGGGGTCGGTACACTTTAACAGAAGTGCTTGTCAGATGGTTGAACAGCTTTGAAAAATGTGTACAAACGAGTGCAACACTATGAATGCCTTCCAAAGGAGACGGCCTAAATATGTGCAACGTTCCATGTGGACAAGAGCACAGATGTATGTGTGGTTATTTTGCAACAGTTCGGTGCTGGTTGCACAAATTTAGCGAGTGGATCTGGTGTGCATAATTGCAGCTTGACAATGCACCTCACTCCAATTAGTTAGGTAGGATATTGGGGGCTCAAATATATGCATGGACACATGCACACACAAATGTATGCCGGCACAGTGATGCATACAGGGCTCTTTTTACATTTCACTTAAAGTTCCTCTCAGCTGAAGGGCACAGTACAGTCAGTCCATGGGATGTTACTGAATTCGAAGGCCCTAGTGTGATATTTCTACAGAAAACATCAGTAGACTTACACTGTTTGTTTGTTTGTTTGTGTGTGGGCACATGTGAGTGTGCACAGCCTCATGAGCCAGAGGGGCCGATGAGTAACACATCTCAGCAGCACTGCTACTCTACTCAGAAACAAAATACTATTTTATTTACACAACAAGTCATCGGACCTAAACGTCAAAGCACTACTAGTCAGTGTCTTGCAAAATGACCCCATGTTTCAAAAACGAGTCATAAGAGCAGACAACTGAAAGTTAGGTGGTCGTGGTTAAAATTAACTTTTGTTGCTGTTTCAACTAAGAGATAAAATATTATCTTTTAGTGCAGGTCAGTGATTCTCCAACAGTTACTCCTGTACCTATCTCCTATTCCCACTCTTTCTTTTGACTTTTCACTGTCACTGATCCAGACACTACAGTAATCACAGAAGCTTTCAGTGACCTTTGTGTGGTAAAGGTTAGCAAGCAGTCTTTACACATCAGATAAAGGCAAAGGTCAGCCTGCCTGCTCTAGCATAGGTGACAATTATTCTTGGAAAACTACAAATTAGCATTTTTGGAGACATTTTGGAGTTTTTTTTCGACTTGTTTTATCTTACCAGCTTTGATATATACATATATTCCGTAAACCTGTACTGTGAATGCTACTTGAGACAGAGCAAACAAAGAATAATGAGAATGGTAGTACAAACCTGTTGTACTGGCAGCACAGTGAGTTTTTCAACAAATAGAGGCCTTTGTATTCAGAATGAGATTCATTCTGATGCTGAATTCTGCAAAGCACAACAAGCCTTTAATTGTTTTGCTATTCTATGATGCTTTTCTCCATGTATGATTGGTAAGAGTCAGTGCAGTACAAATACTCTAAAAAGCCGATAATCTTTGGTCTTAAGGGACAAATAAAAAAAACATGATTTTAACGCTTCATAGCCGACCGATTCTTTCGGTATGAAACTCTTGTTGAACTGAAAACGTCTCCTGTCATATTGTCTACATTTTGTATCATTTAGCAGTAGGTGGACTGTGAATGTGTACCAGTGGACTATTCTCAGTGCTGCTATTAATAGGCAGCAGTTGACCTTTCATTCCTCGACTACCTCGCCAGCCGAGTGGACGCAGGACCAAAGAGCAAAAACTGGCAACTAGGGGGATAAGGAGGACAAGGATGAAGAAGATGAGGAGGATGTAAATAGCTATTGAAGCCATTTTATAGTGAGCACATAGACAATTGCTTTAAGGATGACAGCAGGAAATTCACAATGTAAACTCTGTAAACATACCCCCAAATGCCATAATGAATGACAACAGATTAGCAGTAGGCTGGGTGCAATGACATTTCATTTTAAATGTTTGCACTTCTCTATGTGCAAGGTTTCATGCCTTACTGTTTCTCCTAGATGACTGTTTTAAATTCTTTGAATTCTTATGAATTCTGCATAACATGGAGCATCAATACATTTTGTACTTTTCTGCAAATTTCTCTTCACAGACTTGCATCAGGACAAAAGACAATCGGGCTTCTCCTCCTGACCTCTAGCTGCTATTCAACACTTCAGTGGCTAAAGATGAAATCAATGCAATCAAGCTCTACTGAAACTATTCACACATGTAGCTGCATACATACAAAGAATAAGAATCCACCGTCCCACCTCCCACAGCCTCTTCAAAATTGTGTAACATTTCATCAATACATCTTCACTGGGTAATTGTGAGATTTTGGTGAAAACAAATGACCATCACAGAGAATGGATTTTACCAGTGCCACTAGGTCATATTTGGTAGTAAATCTGAAGCATTGCGTTACAGCACAAAACAGCAAGTGAGTGCAACTGTTCAAGCACAAACAAAGTGAACGCTTTCTGAGTCTTTTCGAACACTGGATGGTGGAGAAAGTGAACAACGAATCCAAAATGCCAGAGAGGAGGCAGGGGCACAGGAAGCATAGTGGACACACACTGATCTCATAGCAAAACTATCACAAATTACAGCAATCGATCGTGATTATTTTGACAGTAACAGACTGTGTGGTGATGATGCTAAATGAAGCCATATCATTATATGAGTCACAAGAAGAGGTCAAAGCTCCAGCAGTTTTTTGTTTTTTAGTGCAACCGTCTGCAGACTTTCCGATGCAGCCTGGGCAGATTTTCATAAACAACATTTCACCAAGTCTCTCTCTCTCAGACACACACACATACACACATTCAAAGATATTCAGCATCTTTATGACTGAGCAATAGAGTCAGACTACATGCACTTGCGACAGAGACTTCAGAGCAGATAGCTTCAAAAATTAAAAAGTGACTGCACGTGTGTGTTTGTGTGTGCATGGGTACACACACGATCACATTGGCAGCTCCATTTTGCGAAACGTGAAATTAGCGACACCAGCGACCATAGTCAATGCATCCCAGGGGCCAGAGCGGGTGACGTTGAATCCTATTTAAAACTGCTGGCTAAGGATAAGCGTAAATATGCTAAGATTGTTATTCACGTCGGTGGTAATGACACCCGATTGCGCCAATCGGAGGTCACGAAAATTAATGTTGAGTCGGTGTGTACATATGCAAAGACAATGTCGGACTCCGTAGTTTTCTCTGGGCCCCTACCTAATCTTACTAGCGATGACATGTATAGACGCATGTCATCATTCAACCGCTGGTTGTCGAGGTGGTGTCCAGGTAATGATGTGGGCTTTGTAGATAATTGGCGGACTTTCTGGAGAAGACCTGGTCTGATTAGGAGAGATGGCATTCATCCTACTTTGGATGGAGCCGCTGTCATATCTAGAAATCTGGCCGAATTTATTAGTGGCCCAAAGCCATGACAGCTCAGAGTTCAGACCAAAGACTTAATACAGTCGACCCCCGACCACTTAAATTATTTAAATCAAAAGTAAACAGAAGAGGAGTTACACATAAAAACCTAATAAAAAGTAAAACCACCACTGCAACAGTACAACAAAATAGGAGAATTAAATGTGGATCTCTCTCATCTAAAGCTGTTCTAGTAAACGATCTAATATCAGATCATAATATTGATTTATTTTGTCTTACTGAAACCTGGCTGTGTCACGATGAATATGTTAGCCTAAATGAATCCACTCCGCCCAGTCACATTAATACTCACATTCAGGCTCAGGCCGAGGAGGTGGAGTTGCAGCCATCTTCGACTCATGCCTATTAATCAAACCTAAACCTAAACTAAATTATAACTCGTTCGAAAGCCTTGTTCTTAGTCTTTCACACCCAATCTGGAAAACACTACAGCCAATTCTATTTGTTATAGTGTACCGAGCTCCTGGACCGTATTCTGAATTTTTATCTGAATTCTCAGAGTTCTTATCAGGTTTAGTCCTTAAAACAGATAAAATAATTATTGTAGGTGATTTTAATATTCATGTAGATGTAGAAAATGATAGCCTTAGTGCTGCGTTTATCTCATTATTAGATTCAATCGGCTTCTGTCAGAGTGTACATAAACCCACTCACTGTTTTAACCACACCCTCGACCTTGTTCTTGTCTATGGCATAGAAATTGGACATCTAATAGTCTTTCCACAGAATCCTTTTTTATCAGACCATTATTTAGTAACCTTTGAATTCCTATTACTGGACTACACGCCATTAGGCAAACATTCCTACACTAGATGTCTATCTGATGGTGCTGTAGCTAAATTTAAGGAAGTGATTCCATCGGCATTTAATTCAGTTCCATGTCTCAATGTAACAGATGACTCCTATGCTAACTTTAGTCCCTCCCAAATTGATAATCTTGTTGATAGTGCTGCAGGCTCACTACGAATAACACTCGACTCTATCGCCCCTCTAAAAAAGAAGATAATAACACAGAGGAGGTTAGCTCCATGGTATAACCCGCAAACCCGCAAATTAAAGCAAACATCACGAAAACTTGAAAGGAAATGGCGTTCCACCAATCTGGAAGAATCACGTTTAGCCTGGCAAGATAGTCTTAAAATTTATAGGAAGGCCCTCCATAATGCTAGAGCAGCCTACTACTCATCATTCATGGAGGAAAATAAGAACAACCCCAGGTTTCTGTTCAGCATTGTAGCCAGGCTGACAGAGAGTCACAGCTCTGTTGAGCCATGTATTCCTATAGACCCCAGTAGTAACGACTTCATGAGCTTCTTTAATGATAAAATTCTAACTATTAGAGACAAAATTCAGCACCTCCTGCCGTCAGTTGGTACTGACTTATCTTCAAACACAGGAACCTTAGAAACAACTGTAAAACCTGATGTACATTTAGACTGCTTCTCTCCCATCAACCTTAATCAACTAAGTTAAATGATTTCTTCATCTAAGCCATCAACGTGTCTTTTAGACCCTGTCCCAACTAGGCTGCTTAAAGAAGTTTTACCCTTAGTTAGCATTTCTTTACTAGATATGATCAATCTGTCCTTATTAAAAGGCTATGTGCCACAGTCCTTTAAAGTAGCTGTAATTAAACCTCTTCTTAAAAAGCCCACTCTTGATCCAGGGGTTTTGTCAAACTATAGACCTATATCTAACCCTCCTTTTCTCTCCAAGATCCTTGAGAAAGCAGTCGCCAATCAGTTGTGTGACTTTCTACACAACAACAAGTTGTTTGAGGATTTTCAGTCAGGATTTAGAGTGCATCATATCACAGAGACAGCACTGGTGAAAGTTACAAATTACCTTCTAATTGCATCCGACAAAGGACTTGTCTCTGTACTTGTCTTATTAGATCTTAGTGCCGCATTCGATACCATTGACCATCACATTCTATTACAGAGACTAGAACATTTAATTGGCATTAAAGGCACCGCACTAAGCTGGTTTAAATCCTATTTATCAGATCGATATCAGTTTGTACATGTTAATGATGAATCCTCTATGCACGCCAAAGTTAGTCATGGAGTTCCACAAGGTTCTGTGCTTGGACCAATTCTGTTCACCTTATATATGCTTCCTTTAGGCAATATTATTAGGAAGCACTCCATAAATTTTCATTGTTATGCAGATGATACCCAATTATATTTATCGATCAAGCCAGATGAAACCAATCAATTAGCTAAACTTCAAGCATGCCTGAAGGACATAAAAACCTGGATGACCTGCAATTTTCTGATGTTAAACTCAGACAAAACCGAAGTTATTGTACTTGGCCCCAAACACCTTCAAAACACATTATCTAAAGATATAGTTTCTCTAGATGGCATTGCCCTGGCCTCCAGCGACACCGTAAGGAATCTTGGAGTTATCTTTGATCAGGATATGTCCTTTAACTCCCACATAAAACAAACTTCAAGGACTGCCTTTTTTCACTTACGTAACATTGCAAAAATCAGGCACTTCCTGTCTCAAAAAGATGCAGAAAAACTAGTCCATGCATTTGTTGCATCTAGGCTGGATTATTGCAACTCTCTGTTATCAGGCTGCCCCAATAAGTCGCTTAAGACTCTCCAGCTGATCCAGAAAGCTGCAGCACGTTTACTGACAAGAACCAGGAAAAGAGATCATATTTCTCCAATACTAGCTTCTCTACACTGGCTCCCTGTAAAATCCAGAATAGAATTTAAAATCCTTCTCCTCACCTTCAAAGCCCTAAATTGTCAGGCACCATCATATCTTAAAGAGCTCATAGTACCCTATTACCCCACTAGAGCACTGCGCTCCCAGAATGCAGGGTTCCTTGTGGTTCCTAGAGTCTCTAAAAGTAGAATGGGAGCCAGAGCCTTCAGCTATCAGGCTCCTCTCCTGTGGAACCAGATCCCAGTTTGTGTACTGGAGGCGGACAACCTCCTCACATTTAAGAGTAGGCTTAAGACTTTCCTCTTTGATAAAGCTTATAGTAGGGCTGACTCAGGTGACCCCTGAGCCACCCCTTAGTTATGCTGATATAGGCCTAGACTGCTGGGAGACTTCCCATGATGCCCTGAGCTCCTCTCTCCTCTCTCCTCCTCTTCCTATCCATCTGTACGCCCTCATATCCCATCAATGCTTGTTACTAATTCAACTTCTTCCCGTAGTTGTGTGCTTTCTCTCCTCTTTCTCTCTCTCTCCTTCTGTTGCTTTCTGCAGGTGTTTCTGCCTCCGGAGCTGTAGAGTCTGGATCTATGGCTGCACCTGCTGCCCCTGTGCTCCTGCTCTGCACCCACTGCTGCTATTGCTGTTATTGTTCTTATTATTAGTATTGCTATTATAATATTGCTCTTAGTATTATTTCTGCTCGAGGTTTCTACCTGTTAAAAGGGAGTTCTTCCTTGCCACTGTCGCCTAGTGCTGCTCATGGTGGGAATTGTTGAGTCTCTGTAAATATAAAGAGTCGGTCTAGACCTGCTCTACTCGAAAAAGTGCCCTGAGATAACTTTGTTATGAAATGGCGCTATATAAATAAAACTGAATTGAATTGAATTGAATGAGATGAGCTGAACTCCTCATGGCCAAGAGAAGTGAACTGCATAAATCACATCAACATACTTGCAAGACGGCCATCATTCTGAAAAGAGAGAAGTAAGGACGACACAAAGAGAAAGGGGGGAGGGTTAGAGATTACACACAAAGATGATGGGGACAAAGATCAGACAGAAAGAAAGTGAGAGAAGACCTTAAGAGAAACGGGGGCAGGGGAGGAGACAAGGAGAGGAAGAAGATGAAGAATGACAGGATGTAGTAGTAGAAGGCAGGAGGAGAAAGCAACAAAGAGAGAAAAAACTGAAAGTTAACAGAAATGAGAAAAACTGAGACCAAGACGAAGGGAGAGGGGAAAGACAAAGAGGGAGAACAGAAAAAAAATCCACCAGGCACCTTCCCTCTCTTCCTTGCTTCCTCTTTTTTTACAGCTAGACACTTACAGTCAGTGGGACACAAAAAAAACAAAGTGGTAAAAGGTTGTTGTCATTGTGACAGAGACCAACAAACTGCAGAGCAACATGGGGCATTGGGTGCTTTTCCTTCCCCCTCTGAATGGTACTGTAGATGGGATCACTTTATATCAGGAAGGAAATGAGTGGTCTTCCAACCAAACCAGAAATACCAGTGTTAATGGAACCCCGAGGAAGGATGAGGACTAATTAAAAGAAGGAGGGACAAAAAGACAAAATGAGACCACTGAAACACCACAGTTGCTGGCTTGCGGATTCAGCCCATTAGCAAATACGTGTTAAGACAACATGATACAGAACCAACAGCAGTGAAACTCCAGTTACGATCCGCATATTATCTGCTACTATCTGCATATTATGAAGGGCATAAGATAATAGAAAAAGAAGAGGTTTAAAGATGCATGATATAAAATACAAAGTGCTGGTAGTAGGATGTACAATGTAGGATAAACACAGGATGTAGAAGAGAGGATACAAGATGGAAGACAGTCATGTGGCCCCATTATGAAGATTCTTACATTATCTGGTGTCAGATTTTGTACAAAAGAAATATAAAGGACATCATCTGATTAGTTGCGCGTGTTGGGTACACTTGGACCACATTCAGACCGGCTTAAGTGCTGCGTGAAAAAACAACACAGCCCCCTCATTCATTTGCATCTGGATATGCATGTGATCTCGCCATATGTGGACGTTTCCACAGTCACAGGCAAACATGCAACAGTCAACATCTGTTCGTTGTTTATTCACTGTTGAAAAGAAAACATGGGAAACACTGCTAAATCCTTAAAGAGGTGTTGTGCAGGCTAAAGATAGAAGAAACCACATGAAGTGGTAATTTCTGAGGGGCTACGAAACATTAACTGATCAAGCACCTGATTTTCTGAATGGGACATGTAATGAAATCAATAATCAATTGATCATTATATATTGTTTCAAGTCATTTATCATTTAAAAATGTTAGGTGGTTCCCAGGGAGGGCACCTTTTCTTTGTTTCAAAGCACTTTGGAATTATAAAAACAATTATCTGAAGATGTCACCTTGGTCTTTGCAACTGGCATTCGTCATTTTCTGACAGTACCGACAACATGATATCAATAATTAACTAATGGTAACAATCATTAGTTGCAGTCCTAATTCCCTTATAGTATATTGATAACTATATGATTAAAGGAAAATATACTTTGCTATTCATTCTGATTCAAAATAAACTGCCATACATATATTACTTTTCCTTTAATCCAGGGGTGAACTACAGGGTAGAGCCATTCATTCTATTATCGTGCACCCTACAAAGGTAAAGTAAGGACAGAGTGCAGCGTGTGGTATGAGTAGCTTAATATTGCTGCTTCATCCCTTTTCTGTCCCACTATCAGAGCTGCACTTTTACTTGCTCTTTTTTGATGCCAGTAAAAACTGCCATTACTCTAGCTTACAAATAGAGGGCTGCAAATCCTATGAGGTGTAATTCAATCAAGACAAAGTGAGTCACTAGACAGGACTGTACATGTCTCGTTGTGATTATGAGTGCATGTGCTTTTATCCATGGCAACGGGTGTGTTGATAATGAGCTCAAATTTGGAAAAAAGAGTTTGTGATAACAGTGGTGACAGGAATTATGTAAATAGCACATGGTGTGTGCAAATACATACAAAAACACTCTTGATCTGGCTAGCATTATCTGTTATCTGACCTTCTGTAGCTGAGCTACTGATGGCAAAATAGACATTATGTTTCCAGGCCTGCTCACACAGTCAGCAAAGCCAATGTTCAGTGTGACAACAATGAATGCTTAACTGATGACTATCTGATGGTATTGTTTGTTTAACTGGCACCGCAAAGCTGTCCTGTCACACACACTGTGAGACTGTGTGATTAATAATGGACTGTAACAGTAGATGTGTGTTTACACAGAGTGACCTCCTCCCATTGCCCACTCACGCTCCATTGGCCAAATTAGGTTTACTAATTGCTTGTTGCTGGTCACTGAGCAACATGTGGCGGCTGATGAGAGAGAGAGAATTTGTCCCCAAAAGTAAAGCTGCAGTCGCCTTCTTACCTAGCAACAAGCGGAGGACTCCTGTCAACGCTGGCCAACTTATCTCGATTACTCAGCACTGTCAACAAGCTTCTGGCAGGGCAAAAGTCTTAGCAGGGCCTTGAGTTGCTAGAATAGGACATGCAATATCAGCTTTAGTCAAGTCTATTGATTTACTCAGTGTTGATATCCCATCCAGAGACATTTTGAATCAATCAAATATATTTAATACAGCTTACAGAATCATGTTTCTGTATTAGTTACACTTAGTAGGCAGTTTATTAAGTGCACATACACTAGCTAAAACTAATGCAGTCTAATACAACAGCGTGGCAATAAATCCCCCCTTCATGAAGGTTATAATCACTTTCTGTTGAAACTGTTTTAGAGAGCTGCTGATTCAACTTTATGGTCATTTTATCACTTTACCTAATAAACTGGCAGCTGAGTGTATATTGAGACAGACACATTGGGTTGAGTGTGTCATAACTTGTCTTCTATCAAGACAAGTGCTCAGAAACATGACCTCCAACAGTCTGCCCACATTTTATACTTATATAGCAGTGACGCCTAGTGCTGGGTGATATGGTTTGAAATCAATATCATGATACCGATAACAATATTTTTCCGATACTGATTTGCTCTATGTCATGAAATTACACTGATATTAATCAAATTAACTGTGTTCTGCTGTTATACATTACATCAGACAGAATTCTTAATATGAGAAAAATAAACTAATAATGTTAGTTTTTAATCAAAAAATAGCATAGAATCCTAATCATTTTGACAACAGACAGTAACGTGTGATGATCATATCGGCACAATGCAATTCTATTGGAAGTTGATCAACAATAATATTGAGTTGTCACCCAGCCCTAGTAAAAAGAATCTGGCACCGATTTAAAGTATGGCTGTTTAAGTGATACATGGATCAATGTTAACTGTTCCGTGTGTTATAAACCAGCTGTTAACACGAACCCTCTTCCCGTCCTCTTCCTCCCTCCCACCATTCTTTTCCATTTCTCTCTCCGTCTCTCACCTCATTCTTGTTCTCCTTCTCTCTCATCTGATTGACTGTTATGAGAAGTGACTGTCTATCAGACTCTGGGCCAATTCTATTACCTGAACCCTTTATTGAAACTACAGCCACTTTCACTGCGCCGACACACACAAACCAACACCAATAAGAGAGAAACACGTGTGTACACACACACACTGTACACAGAGACACACATAATTTTGCCCCAGGTACGTGGCATACATGGACACACACTGGCATACAGGTTTAGGCATTGAAATAGAGAAAGAAACACATGAACGCACACACACACACACACACACACACACACACACACTTGTCATGCTCTGTCTTCTATTTGCGCTCAATAAACCAAATCTCAGCATATTTTGGTAATCTTGCCCCAGGCAGGGGGGAGGAGTGTCCTAGGAGCCCACTGCAGAGAGTCTCATTGCCAACCCACTGCGCCAACCCTGATGACATCGTCACTATGCACCATTCACCAGAGCAGGACCGGTCCCACTGTTACTGCCTCAGCTAAATGTGACATTTAGACACATTGCAGGCATTAATAATGCTGTCCAAAACAAATCACTATGAAAACCGATTGTAGGAATAGTCAGTATGCTCATGTACCTTTAGTGTTCCTTGATCACTGGAGGGCTTAAATGATTAAATGATTTTGCAATGGATGGAACTTAAAGGGAAACTCCGGTATTTTTAAACCTGGGCCCTATTTTTACAAATTTTGGGGTCTAAATAACTAATATTTACCAAAGGTTTTAGAATTGCCACCCCCGGCATCCCGCAAGGATTACATTGCAGCCATTGCAGCCCATTCGCGGATGCCGGCAGAGGCGATCCACTGGACCAATTCCAAAACTTTTGGTAAGTATTAGTCATTACGACCCCAAATTTGTAAAAATAGGGCCCAGGTTTAAAAATACCGGAGTTTCCCTTTAAGTTCCATCCATTGCAAAATCATGATTTGACATGGGAGGCAATTTGATATAAATAAAAAGTGATTTGTCATTCAGGAAATGCAAATAACCCACAATACTACTGTAGTTTACCACACAGTGTTATGTGGTTGCCTACTTATTTGTATTAGGCGAAAGTGTGTAAGAGGCCACATGTGAAGACAGAATACAGGAAGCATGTGAGACAATCAACAGTTCCCATTTTGGTGACTTTGCTGTAAGATTTACATTTTCAGATATTCAGATTTCAGATAACCTAATTTCTAAAAATGCAACAACCATGGATAACATTGTTATGTGTTGAATCCTAATGTATTTGGTTGCAAATTGGCATAACTAATGCCACTTATGTGTATTTGTTTTTCCAACCAGACCATATTCTCTCTCTTTGAGCCAACATTAAGCTGGAAGTAGTAACCTATGATGTCATTTGGTTTGTTGTGATTTTTTTGAAGAACAGTTGTTCCTGGAAAACATCGCAGAGCACCATTAGACGTTAAAAACATCATGCACATTTCTCAGATACAATCTATCCTAAAGTTAAAATAATTGTAAGCATAGCAGTGAATATAGGACATATACAAATGAGTTTAAATATATGCTAGTGTTATGGGCATTCAGTACTGTGACGCCCTAAATGTAATCGTTAGAATTTTGTGGCTTTGGGCTTGTGGGTGTGTAGTTTTTAGTTCCCAAAATTTAGGGATCTTTTATTCATGTCATTATTGTACAGCAGATGCTTTTCTGCCCACATTAGAATCTTCATCTACTTTTTGCTGTGTCCTTTCATCACATTACTCTCTCTATCCTCAACAATATAACCACGTTGCCTTCCTCCTTCTCAGTACTCTAATGCTACCTTTATCTCTTTCTCCCTTCCTATAACTCCATATATTTCTTTGCCTGCTTCCTTCCCTTACTCATTTTTCTGCCCATTTTATTCTACCCCTGAAATGCACATACGGGATGATGTGCAACCCTTCAATATGCGGAATTCTCGACATTGCTTTGCCCCAACTCCCCAAATCTATTCTCAGATAAACCAATGTACGTAAGCACACCTGGCCAATACAATAGAGCCACCTTATGCAAATACACACCCACTTGATGAGTCTAATGTTTCACCAATAATTTACTTGCCAGAGTGCTGTTTGTGCAACATGTAAACAACATATTGTGTTTGCAAAAACTTGATAAAGCTCTAAACCAGGATAAAGTAAATGGTTCAATGTTATTAGGAATATTGTCATGTCATGTCAACCTTCATTTATACTCAAAAGATCATTGAGTGGTGACCCTCATTTACAATGACATTGAGTCAATTACAAAAGCAAAGAAAAAGAAAAACAACAGCATAGAGATCTACTAACAGAGAAAAGGCAATACCACAATTAGCTAATAAAAAGCCACTAAAACTTTCCAATTAGGGAAGATAATTTGATTGATAAATTAAGATAATTAAAATGTAAAATAAAATACACGTATGTAAAACAATTAGAGGTTGGGAGGTTTGAGATCAAATTTCTAAAATGTCCAAAAGGTATAAGTGTATTGATTTTAAGGTGGTGCTGTATTTGGTTCTATGCTTATAAACACGTAGTTTTACATAGTATAAATAGTAAACATAATATTACATTTTTAAAAGGCATGAGCCTTTCTTAAACTTATGATTTACTCAATGTGATCATAATGAGCTTGTGCCTTGTAATGTCCTTTGAGTACTGAAGTCTTACTTTAGACAAAACACTAAGCCTTGTTAACTCCACATCCCCTCACTTTTCAGGCTTAGGGGTGATCATGAAATTGACTGGTTGATTCTATCATAAAAGAAAGGTGAAAGGTAATACTCCCAATACTCGGATAGGGCATATTGTGTTTCAGAGTAGTTGTTCATTTCAGTTGTTCAGCTCATTTCACTACATAAACCATTGCAGTACCTCAACTGGAGCCAGTATCCAGGTTATTATGCATATAAAACACAACCATTGGAGGAAATGTAACTCCAACTTTTCAGTTTCATACGTGTGCAGAAGGGAACAAAATGTTTTCTGACAAGGCAACCAGACTCCATGGAAACTCAAGGTATACTGATCACTCTTCTCCCTATACTGAAGCACACAAACACACATACCGTACGTACACTCAGGCACTCAGGGAGACATGTGTGCCTACACACCACACATTGGAAAAAGGCACCTCCCACAGAGAGCCCACATAGCTGCAGTCCCACACACTCGATCAATGGTGTCATCAGATCAATACAGATTTCTTAACAGGAACAAAATATGTATTTCTGCCAAATACTGATGTGTTGCTACAGTAGAAAACAGCGACTACGGTATCGGGTCAGTCACAGCAGACAAACAGAAGAGAAAGAGACAGGGTGCTAGCTTTAAATTGCTTGTTTTTACACGCCTCTCCACCCTGGAGAGACTGGGTGAGAAAAATGAAAATCTAGTGTTGATGAAAAAGCAAAAGGCAGGACTTACTGTTGGACTACTTATGAAATAGAAATGGAGCAATGGCGACTGTATACAGTACTAATACAGCTAGAACGGAAGTAACATAGAGAGGAGAAACGCATTAGAAAAGCAATGGAGGAAAAAAACAAAGAGAGACCATGACAGAAGATGACAGGCGGACGTTCAAAGCCCTGGAAAGAATGGGAAGAACATTCAGACAGGCTGTGAAGGACAGAGGAAGGGTGAATTGAATAAATAAAAGCAGAAATACGGGGGTGAAAAAAAAGGTCCTCTAGACGGAAGGAGATGGAGGGCGAGGCAGAATGAGAAACAGCAAAATAGAGAAGTGCGTGTATGTGAGAGCATGCCATTGAGAAAGAAAGAAAGAGAGAGAGAGAGTCAGTGACAGCCCACATGGGAGCAGAGGACGGTGTGTGCAGCATGTCAATACAAATGCTAAGTCACTCAAGGGCTTTCATCCAGCTGAAATCTCAGCCTTGCTTTGCAGTCAGGCATACATTAGATAGATCTAGAGAAAAGGGATGGATTAAGAGGGAGTGAGAAGTAAAGGATATCAGATATCTACATTTGGCTGAGCTTATCATTCAGTCACATTTTTGCCTCTTTTATCTTTTATTCCCTGTGTCATCAAACACCACTGTGTACCTTTACCCTTCTCCTCAACATTCAGCCTCCTATTCTCCATTTCTTTCCCTCTGTTATAAATATCCAAACAATGTCACATCTCCCTCTGTCACTACGTCTTTTTTCTCTGTTTCTTTCGGCAGAGAAATCACTCCGTCTGTCCATCTATTACCCCAGCAGGACCAGCAGTGCAGTGGCTGCTGCAGCATCAATAAGTGTTTGCAGCCTTGGTCCTCAGTTCCCTAAAGGCGTACTGGGAACCCTGCCTATTGATGAGGGTGTTATCTCCTACCTGGGTTGCACTCATACGTCCTCTCCCATCCCTGTGACCGGGTGACCCAGGGGATGGGCTGCTGGATGGACAGTTCTGAGCACGCGACATGAAAGCCGAGCAACATAAAATGACAGGGGAGGGATGAGAATTAGGGGATGGGGTGGGGGTGGGGGGGGGGGGAGGAAAGCCCCTGCCTGGAGACACACCATAGCAGTGCCACAGATTTGTGTCGGAGTAGATACACTATTTCTGTGAACAATGTTGTCATTTCTCCTGATACTAGTATAGGTCATGAATTACTTAGACATACAGTATATCAGTGTTACTTAGAGTTACAGCCAATGTGCATCTCTTATGTTTATTACATGTTTTCATTTAGTTTGAGTATTATGCTTATTAAAAAGTAGTCTTATTTATACACAACAGTTTCAAATAATAACTTGAGATGAATTGCTTTCCTGTCTAACACAGACCACCAAAAATACATTTTATATGGTGAGATGTTTTTAGAGATCCGTTTCTTGAAAATACTTAAAATGTCTTCTTGTATTGTCAAAAACATGCAAGATAATGCAAGCACCCATTTAATGTTTACTGTGAGAGATTATGTTTCATTGTTTTTGTTTATTATAATGTACAATAATAAACAGTGGCAAAGGCCAGGTAATGTATTTACTGCAAAATACATAAATATGTATGTATTGTTTTCTAGTGTGTCTCCAGATGAGAGGACGGGAGGAAGGGAGCAGATGATGGGTAAAGGATACATCCGTACACCGCCTGTTCTGGAGCCGATGGCCAGGATCTTCTGCACAGGGTCAAAGGCCAAAGCAGTGGGCTGGTAAGGGAAACCATGACGCACCGTCTGCAAGGGAAAAACACAAAACAATATTTCAATTATACAAAAAAAACATTTTAGGATCAAAGGGTAATTAAATGATTTTATCATTTAATTATTTTGCCTGCCCCTATGACATTCTACTGTGTGGTGAATCCAGCTGAAGCTTTATCATTTTGAAAAGCTTAATGTCTATCTTGTAAAACTGTGACCTTTAATTCTGTTAAAAAAAAAGAGATTACTAAATCCTCTGAAATGCTATTGTTTTCTGGATGAAGATAACTAATGACATCAAGGACATTGCATGATGCGTTTACTTCTTATTGTCAGCAAACATTTTGTCTGAATAGTTTGAAATGTAGGACTGCCACTTTACCGTTTATTAACTGAGGCCGCCAAAAAACAAAAGCTTTTAAAGATAGAAAAACATTTTTCTTGCGACATTTTGATGTGTCTGACAGTCTGATATCTTGGCAATGTGTATTGTTTGTTATTTCTTGTTAAAGCACTACTGTGTTTCCTTATAGTACTCTAGTCCACTACTGGCATTACAACAAAAAATGATAACTGTGAATACATCCATACATATTGTTGTAAACACACATTCCTACTATTACTTGTATTTGTACATCGTTTTAACATTCATGAATACAGAACACATTAAAGATGCATCCGAATTTCAATGAACTGAAAGCTTGTTGAAATTCAAAAACATAAAAACCTTTACATCCGTCTATTGATAAAACTGGGGCTTCTGTTAATGTTGCATCTGGATTTAACTGAGAGTGAACTAGCCTCAACATTCATATGCCAAGGCCTGACTAGGCAAAACAACACACTCTCACTCTGAGATGAGCTGCAAGCACTGCAGCTGGCTGCCATTAGCCATGTTACATTTCCCAGCACTGCTTCTCACTTGCAGAGGGATGTAGAGATGTAAATGCCATGGATAAGTATACAGACGTAGTTTCATTTCTTAAAAAAACGTATGACTACCTATAACACTGTCTGTCACAGAGTCCCTGCCTTTGCAAAGCATTGTAACAAAATAATACACATTTCTCCTTTTTGCATATAATCCCACATGTTGAATGATCCATAAATGCCCTGAAATCTCAATGTACTGCTTACAATAGAGTAACTACTGAGTGTCTATTATATAAGGAATAGTGAATGGGTGAACAAGGGAGTGATTTCTTCAGACACAGCCAGGGAGTCTGGTGACCTCATGTAATCCCCAGCAAAGCCTTCAACCTGAGCAGAGGTCTAATCAGCCACAACTGAAAACACCTGTGCAGGTGTGCAGGACCTTTTTCATGAAAATAATAGACACATTACTACTGCAAGTAACTTTACTGTACATCATGTACCCTTGTAGTCACTAAACTTGGTCAACATTACTGCAAAGATGCATGCTCATTAATTCTCAGAGAAGGCCAATAGCCATCTTGTGCAGATATTTGAAAAGATTCAGTATTTCATGAAAATACATCTGTCAATGACAATCCTCCTGTTCTGAACCCACAATGAAGTAGTCAGCAGGGGCTTGTTTGTTCATAATATAGTGCCCATTGTTGCCAAACCCCCCCCACCTCATCACCAGCATAAACACCTTTGTTTGGCTGCCTGAATTGTTATAATAGGGGTTTTGTCCTCTCATTAATACTGTAGAGGCATGAATTTGGAAAGATAGTATGAGAACCTGTGGATGAATTAAATGGTTATTAAACACAGAATGAAATCACTCAGCGGTGATCACACTCGACAACACAGAGACAGAATAATCCCAGTGCAACCACAGGAGAGTGGGTGTGTGCTTGTGTGCATGCTTTGCACATATTTCCCCTTCATATTCAGTAAACAAGAGTTTATTATTTACACATATTGTATATTTATGAGTGCGTAATATTGGTGCATGACATGTTAAATTCATGTTATATTTAGGGTAAAGACGTGTGTGTGTGTGTGTGTGTGTGTGTGTGTACACTGCTGTAGCATACCAATTAAGAATACCTGACCTTCAGATACACATATATCTGTCACTTAACTAATACATACACAGCAGGGGGTTCCACTGCTACATTTAGGCCAATGAGTGCCTTACATACAAATGGAGTAGTTAACATTAATATAGATAACCTTTATGTAAGAGACAAATACAGTAAAGCTAGCAACATACAGTCCATGGAATCTGACTTTTTGATTGAGCACATCTATAATGCTTAAACAGTCGGTCAATATGGATTCGAAAAGCCTTGCCTCGTTATGATTAATATATTTGCAATGTTTCTTTTTTCCTGTGAACTCTGTTTTGAATTTGCATAATAAACCCAATTCCTCAGTTTAAGAATGAAGGTCACACAGCTTGGAAGTTGCAGTTTAATTTTCTATTATATAGCATTGCGAATATTGTAATGTGTGTTGTTCCATTTCTCTTTTACCAGCGTTCTTCACACTGCAGGTTGAAGTGGAACGGACTGAACTTTAACCCAATCAAATGGCCCTAAAATTGCTCTACTTTTATTATTTTTTATAATGTTTGAATATTAAAAACCATCCAAAAAAATACAGTTTCCCTTATGTGGCCATTTAATAACATTGAATAAATGTATAGCTGAGTGCGTATGTAACTCTCTCACAATAACGCACCTAATGTATCTGGAAGGCATCAGGCTGTAACATTAAGATATGCACCATGAACCCCAACGACACCATCCCAACACACACTCGCATGCATTTTATAGAGTTAAGCTATTTTAAAATTAAATGGCTTTGAGGTTGTAACTCCCTTCCATGGTTTAATGTGCTCTTGCATGAAACAGGATGTTGGGGTTGGGACTTAATGCCAGAAGTGAATACATTTTAAGGGGTTCAGAAGTAGGTGGGACAAAGTTTGCAGAACGGGCACTGACACACGCCTTCACCCTATCG
This sequence comes from Macquaria ambigua, assembly GCA_008360985.2. Taxonomy (NCBI): domain Eukaryota; kingdom Metazoa; phylum Chordata; class Actinopteri; order Centrarchiformes; family Percichthyidae; genus Macquaria; species Macquaria ambigua. The sequence continues at coordinate 231,723 of VMKM01000306.1, forward strand.
TTAAGAATCACTTGCCTTCCCCATCACCCCCATTTACTGAAGAGGACAAAGAGGAAGGTCAAGTTATTATCCGAGTTGTCTAGTAATACACGTTTGAGCCCTTGGCAAGCAATGATGTCTCAAACTGACACTCAAAGACACTTCTCTGACTTTGACTCTGATCAAAAGGGGATTTTTATTAACCAACCCAATGCATCGGCAAATTATTCTGACACTACAAAAAGAGCAAAAAGGTGGTCGCTCACACACATTCATACACAAAATCATTCATTTGTAATGGCCAATGCACACACATCATGGAGAAATACACACATATCTAAGGACGAACCTGGCCAGACACACACATTCATCCTCCAGGTCTTGCCACCAGGCCCCTTTAGGTTCTCTAGCCTGTGTGCACTGTTGCGGGGATACAGGAGAGACACCACCCCCACATATACATACAAGAGAGCCAAGAAGTGGATGAGAAATACATTTACTCTGGTGGATCTCACAGCTGCTCATATATATTTTAGGGCCAAAGCCATAAAGCCATTTTTCTCCCTCTCTTTCAGTGAAGTGTGTTTGTACATGGAGTATATATGTGTGTGTGTGTGACCTGGTTCACCCATACTTCCATCCTCTTCCATCCTATTTATCTATCTACAGTAACACAACATCATGTCATTGTACCTAAAAGACTTGAAAGTCTGATTAGGTAGCGGTACAAACATGTAGATTACCAACCAATTCTGTGATCAGTCCACAGTCAAAAACAGTCCAGAACTTAACATGGGAAAATAAACACAAAGGAATCACTAAATGTATATTCATACTGTTGAAGCAGCTAAGATGTACGTTTAGAAATGCAGTCAGCCATGCAGCAACTGTTGACCTGCTGCAAAGGACCTGCGTTATGGCTGCCAGAGGCTGCATTACATCAACTCCGCTCTCCATCCACCTCCTCCCTTTTTCTCTTCCTCTGCTGTGTTGTTGCCTCCCCTCCATACATACACAACCTTTACGCACACAAGCCTAATGTTCAATCAGATAACCCCAAGCAGACATCCCCACCCCCCAAAGATTAATACCCCTCATGCCACCCACCATCCTCTCTCTCCACACAGTCTTCAGCTGCAGAGCTGGTCTAGACCCCTGGTTCTATAAATAGCATGCAGCACCCATGTCTACCACTGCCAGCAAATTGTGCATTGAGCAGCTATATCGCCAAACACTGATCGACACAGACAGAAATATTAAATTCTCAGATATATCTTTATGTGATTACAGTAATTCTATATAAAGTTTACACTAATATAAAAGGTACAAATGCTAATACTGATTTGACATTAGTGTGGTGCAGCTTACTCAGGATCATGGAATCTTTCACATTGCTGTTACCATATGGTATTGAGTACCAGCGCTCTACAGCCTCTGCGTTTTTCTGCCTGAGAATGGGTGAATATGAAAAATGACTTTCAAGCTCTGTCAAATACACAGATTTGCTGAGCTCTGAGGCTAAAAAATCTGTTGTTTCTTTTTTTTTATTATAATATTCTATCTCTCCTCATGCTTTCTTATTAGCAAAGACTAATGTACAAAATGTTCAGGCTGCAGGCTTCATGTCTTCAGCCAGCACTGATCATCACTTTAGCCAATTTAAAATGACAATTGTGGTTAGTGTAAGATCATATTAACTTAAGCTAATTAACAATATTTTCGTGAGTAGCTTGACAAAAAGCCAAAATATAACCTGGCTCTGTAACACCAGAATTAATTATGTAAGCTTATCAACTTAATGGTGGATAAACACAGTATGCCGTTTCCTGGGAGAAATCCTATGACTATAGTTGTTGTTTTTGGTGGCAGCAGTTTTTGGTGACAGCAGTTTCTAAACAAAGCCATCTTTACTGAACAGAGAGCGGGAACATAAATTCAGATTTCACAGCAGAACCTACGACTAAAAAGATGTCATCGTAGTCTCACACTGACTGACAAATGATTGCTGGGAAATGCAGTGTAAAGATACAACAATAAGCGCTATTAGTACCAAATGTTTGCAGGCAGCATGTCAGATAGCTGATCTGAGGTCCTGCACTTGATGTCACAGCCTCTAACAACCACCACAGAAAATGTGCTACTCTTGGTCCTGCTAAAATGAAACACCTTTCCAAGCAACATCACTGCTGTGCCCTCAGGAGATACTGTTGAGCTGGGATTCATGAGTACTGCATTGACATGGGTGCGGTCACTAACCTTTAAAATTCTTCGCAGAGGACAGCCTGTCAGTCCTTTAGCTAGGTGCTTGGCTTCAAACTGAAGTTGGAACAACTCTGGTTTCAAAGAACATAACATGTTTAATATTTAAATGAGGCTAGCCCTTGGCTGTTAACGACACATTTAGTTAACTTTACTGTCTGGTCCATTTCTGTGTGGTGAGACATCTTTGTCCATCAACAAAAGCGTTTCTTTTCCACTGGTGGCAGCAAAAATAAAACCAATGGCCAATAGATAGTTTGCGTTATGCACCTCTTAATACATTCATGATCGATACAAATTCGCTAGCCTAGCCAAAGTGCCGCAATGCAACACTCTCTTAAAGTGACAGGTTTACCCTGGTCTTTAACAACGATAATAACCTGCAGTAAAGTTGGCTGTCTTTCAAAGGAGCAAGAGAGCAGGACAACACATCATGTGATGCTGATTGGATCAATAGTGCAAAACGTTTGTATCAAATTGTCGTAATTGATATGTATCAGAAATTGATAATTTTGACAGCACTAAAATAGACTAAACTAACTGTTGACAACCATGTGGCTCTATCCTTTTATGGATGTTCATTTGAAGCTGAAGTAGGCTACAGTAACTGGCCATATGGCTTTATCTGTTGATGTCAAATGTGAGCAGTGATGTGTCTGCCAGATATTTCCCAATCACAGATGATTACCATGTAAACATCTTGTGCATTTCTATTTAAATATCAGAGAATATGCTATCTTAGAACCGTGACCACAAAAACAAAATGAAGCAAATAATTATTCTGTGATCACGAGAAAACAAAAACATCGCACTATGGACTCTCTGGGAAAGGAATACTTGAGAAATGGACAGCATTGAAATATTTGACTTTAGAGTTTAGGCCTATGTGTCAGAGAAGTTGATTGAATACAACCCCATGGGACCTGCATTTCAGTGTTGCCATGACAACACTGTATGTAAATCCATAAGGGCTAATCAACCCTGAATCACATCCTCTGTTGACTGAAGCACATCTGGCTCTACACCCCAGTGAGTGATGTTAGAGCAGGTGTTGAATTATCCCACAACTACAAAATGTTGTGCAAGAGGGAAAAGCACTATTTTTCTGTGCTTTAATGAGTTTGTACTTATGTTTTAAAAGTTTAATTAAATAGAAGTCACAAAAACAGAAAACCTCCTTGCAATTAAAACATGTTAACATTATGTTCATATTGTATTGTTAGATAAAAAAAACATTTTTAAATATTCACTCCATGTATATGTAAAATAAATTATTTTAAAGCACAGACCAAGCAACAATTTTAAGATTTAAAAGAGGAAAAAAAAAAACAGTTGTGAAACAGTTGTTAAAATTCAGAAGGTTGCAGGGTGCAAAGGGAAAATATGAATAGTGTTAACTTGTAAAATAAGTATACACAGTAAAAACCACCTAAGCAAATGCTGATCTTTTGTTTTGCTCAGTGAAAGTGTGTTTCAGCCGTGTATCAACATTCCTATCTGTCAGCGGTAAATGGCAAAACCGCTGCAATATCACTGAAATTTGTGTGTTTTGACTGCATTAGAAATGAAAAACATATGAACATAAATGCCACTCTTAACCCCAGCTAGGGACCCAGTAAAGAGCATGGAACTAAGGTGTGTTTATCACTGTTTGCAAACCTTGTGTCTCCTTGCATTACTCTATGAACATATTATACATACAGTTTGTCTTTGTGTTAGGTGTTCCCCATGTGCATACAAGTTATGCCTCTGCATCACCCAGGTGTTTCAGCAACTGTCCCCTCAGGCTAAATGTCAGGATGAGAGACAGTAGTGGGGAAAAAAGTCGAGTATTCCCCTCAAATACATCTATTCCTGTTTACAGAGACTTTACAAAGTCAGAGCACCCATCAAACAAACAAAGATACACGAGGCTTCCCCCACCAGTGTTTGAAGGGAGATATTTTGAGGTTGCTCTAAAATTCCTTTGATCTAGTCGGGAGCAGCCCAAAATAAAATCTGAACGTGGGTAGGGGAGAAGACGTTTGGGGGAGGAGTGGGAGAGGAGATCAGGGGTTACTGAATGTGTGAAACACAGAGGTTGCACAACACAGCACAAACCCATTCATTTCTTATCAGACACACTCAGGTCCAGGGCAATTTTTTTTTCTTTTGGCCCAAGAAATAAAAAATGCTAGTTCAGCATCCAACTAATATGTGTACAATATCCAAACCTGCAAGAGTACAACTTCTATAGCCTGATTAGGACAACTATAGACTTTTGGTTGCACTTTTAAACATCTAAGTTTCATATAGCTGTTATTTCAAAAGCTTTTCAATATCTTTGTCTTTGAACATGTAGCAGGTTTATAATGGAACCTGCTACAACTTGAAATATAATCACTGAAATGAAGTTGAAACTGCTCTTATATGCAAGCTAGAACGTGGACAGCCAATTTGTTTTTGGCTCCAAATCACCAAAACAACTGCTTACTGGGAGAACTGCATAGCAGATGTGGGCTAAATGGTAGATTCATATTTTATATTTATATATTTTTACATTCTTTTGACTGACATATTATCACAAGTTGAAATAGCTAACACGTTAGCAAATAATTGCCTGTTTACACATCCAGCAGACATGGAGCAACATTAGCATTTCATTTGGAGTCGTGTTTCTTGCCACTTGATGAATGTAAGCCCAGTACAGGAAAATATCGTTCACCAGCTAGTCGCTAACTTTTTCTGTCTGCTGTTTGACGATGAGCAGGTAATGTGCAGTGGGTTTGTCAGAGCTTTTTTGCTGAAAATTGCTGCTGCTGGAAACAACGCTGATGAGAGCTGTGGAATGATTGTGTGGCACCGAAATTTGAGAAAGAAAACAAAAAAGCTTCATACCAAATGGAGGGTATGGTGTAGCAGGCAAGTATAAGTATGATCTTTTGATATCAAAAACTATCCTCAGTGGTTTTTTTCCTGCGTCTTTTCCCATGAATAAAGTGATTCAAGGTTTCCAGGGTGTGATTCTGTATCATGCTGAAAGCATGAAGGGACTTCTTCATCGCTGAGGCTGATCTAATAAGCACTTCCTCCATGCGCTTGCTGCACGGCACATGAACGCACACACACGCACACACACGCACACACACACACACACACACACACACACACAGACAAAGGGAACAGCACGCGAATGTGAACAGGGTGAGAATGCAGCGTGAGAGCTCGGAAGTATGAAAACGAATGAATGAGCCTGGATAAGCTTCCCTCCCTGCTGACTGTAGTGGGCTCATTTGTATGAGAACTGCAGACTACACAGTGTTATGTGTGTGGCCAGAGGGAGTGGGGGAGAGACACTTGTATGTACTGTATATGTATGTTTGCTGTGTCTGTGAGCATTCATGCATTTATATTGCATCAAAGTATTGATTGATTTTTAATTATTTACTCAATCTAGACAAGACATGTATAGCTGCGATTAAAAAATGACTTTTATTTTCTAAGAAAATCGGGAAAATGTAAAAAAAAAAATTGCATGAAGCATGCCCGTTAAACTTGCTATCTTATATTGCACGAGGCTGTACATTATAGCAGCTATTTACTGCAAATCATCAGTACTGCCTCCGCCTATAAAGACAACATTTTAATGCTATATTTTGATTACTACAGTGTACTGAAACGTACTAATAATCACTGAAGATGACAAATCTAATGCTGAAAGACTAGAAATAAATTCCTTCCTGAATATACCGTCTCTTACTTATTGAATACACAGTTGCAAGGTATCTTATAGACACTTTCTGACTGAATTTTGAAAAGAAAAATGCCATAAAGGAACCTTGAGTCAGCTAATGAGCTGTGTTTCTATCATAAAAAAAAAAATCCTCAACTCCAGCTTCTACACACACCCTTTAGATACGTTTAAAGAGACATCAGGTAGATGAGGTTTGTCAAGTGCTTGAGAGCAGCACTTAAGAGTAGAGGGATCCACTAACCACTCAGAGAGGCAGAGAAGAAACTGTGTTGGTTTAAAGCTTTGCAGCACTGCAGTTCCAAGTGGATTGTTTTCCATAATAAAGTTTCAACTCAGCAGTCTTAGTCATGCACAAAAACATAGTGTTTTTGCTCACATTTTCTCCCACAGTAAAGTGCACAGATGTTTCTCTGCAAGTAGCCACATGATTGACAAAAGTTAAAGGATGGAGGAACAACAGCTTCCTTGATGTTGTGGGTCAACAGTGGATTTAAGATGATTGACTTCCACAATCTCCTTTCTCCCTCCCCAGGCTTGAACACTGATGTAGACACAGAAACAGAACAAATTATAATATGAAGAAAAATGCATTGGGAATGCGGCCTTTCAGAAAAGGGTGGGGCCCTGAAAGTTGCCTAGAGTGGTTTTCCTTCATAACATCCATGGTTATAACTTCAATGCAAAGAAAAAAAGGTTTGACAGTTTTCTGATGATTTTTGACTACAAATATGTTCTCACTAGGAGCCACACATCACACAAAAGAGGAGTTACTGCAGTGGTTGATCAAGCACTGCAAAATAAAAGCAGACTTCATGAGAGTGAAGTGATGGAAAATTAAGTGAAATGAAGGGCTGTTTGAGAAGCTCCCTCCATTATATTTGCACAGCATGAGGTAAGGCAGCCAGTCTGCCGTCACCTACAGACAGAATGGACCAAGCATTTTGAAAGCCCACACAAACTCAAGAGGCGGCTTTTCCTCTTTCTCTTTCTCAAACACACATTGTACAGCATCTTCATATCATACAGATTCTGTCTGAGTGAGCTCTGCTTCTGTTGAACACTCACAATAATGCATTTTTTTTTAACTCATGCCACACAACCACAAATATTAATCCTAACATACTGATGTTTCTTATTATTGTAATGTGTTCATTTGATTTACTTCATATATTTCATATAAGAAAATAGTTTATTTATTTATTTATTATTTATATTATTTATTTATTATTTATTATTATTTATTTATTATTTTTAAAAAGTTTTAAAAAAGACTGAACACACGCACACACACACACACACACACACACACACGTCTTCCTCTGTCTCACTTGTAGACAGTTCACTGAACATCCCTCCTCTCATATTGCTTTCCCCCCATCTTCTCAGACTGACATCAACTCCTCCTTAATTGATCCCACACTGTGGCTTCTGACAGGCAGTTGACACTTGGTAATGTGAGACTAGCTGGAAGTAAACCCACTGAGTCATCACACCCATGGAGAGCTCGTGGGGTCGCTGGCGAGGGAGTGAGATGATGTCATCTTTACCAGCCGGTGTAAAAGTCATGACTTTTGTAAAAGTCATGGTTGAAGTTCAGAGGTCATGACCAAATGAATAATTACACTAAAACCAGTTTGCTAATGGTTTATACTATATAAACATACTGTTTGAATCCAATTTCAGCATTTACTCACTACCATTGTCTGAAACTGGGGAGCAAATGTGTGAATTAACAGCAAAATATTTCATTATAACATTAATGAGTCTACAGCAATCAATATACTGTATACAGTGTATAGGGAGTGCTGAGATGTATATGCTATGCTAGTTAAAATACCTCATCTGCCAGATAGTGTTTATAACAAGACTAACTATCTAAAAAGCTAACATTACAAAAGAAATCTGATTGGAGATTCTACTGAAAAAATTATATCAGATTTCTCATTGGTCAAATAAATCAGTTTCCAGTCAAAAATGTGTATGTTATTTGGAATCTCATCAACAGCTATAACAAGAATAAGAGTCGATAGCTCTACAGCCATGCTAGCAGAGGCAGTACTTGGGTACAGTGGTGCTTTAAGCTAAATGCTACCTGCTCACAATGACAATGCTAACATGCTGATGTAGCAGGTAGAAAGTTTGCCATGTTCACCATCATAGTTTAGCGCGTCAGCATGCTAACTTTTGCTAATCAGTGCTAAACGCAAAATACAGCTGAGGCTGATGGGAAGGTCAATTTGCACGTTTTTGGTCATGAACCAAAGTGTTGAACAGATTGAAATTTTGACCTGATGATGGTGCTAGCTACGACAACTCAGGGGATCACAGAAGTAATTATGATTTGTCCTGCGGGAACAATGAATCTATCAAGTAGATGTTGAGCTATTTCACAGGATAAGTGAAAACTTTGACCTGCTAATGGCACTATACGAAATGTCAGAGGATATCCAAAGTCAGAAGGCTTCATCCTCTGGGGAACATGAACCAAAATTTCATGACAATCCATTTAAAAGTTGTTGAGATATTTCAGTCTGGACCAAACTGGTGAACTGACCAACCAACTGACACTGACATCCCTAGATACACACAAAAGAATAGACATTAGCTTTACATAACCAAAACCGGTTAATCTTGCAGGGCATTAGTCTTATTTAAATGTCCATTTGAGTTCCTGAAGAGCTGGTGGCAAACTGTGTCACAAAGCTACTAATTCATATCTCATTATCCTAATGGACATAAAAAGGACATAGACAGGATGTTTTAACAATAAAATCTAATTTGAAATATGATTGTGCTGGTGTTATGGGTAATCATTCATCCCCTTTTGAGAGTAATCTTTTATTAAAGGAGATTAGAAATATGAATGGGGTCAAGATGTCCCAGTTGTGCACTTTTTAACGAGCTCCAGATCCAAAATTATTAAAAACACTTAAAACCTAATTGAGTTCAGGCATGGATTTTCAACTGCAGAGATCTGAGACCACCAGTAAAACAACAATATCTGGCTTCTTCCAAACACTTAAAAAGACTTATGTTTATGTTTTCCTGACAAGTGACGTCTTGTGGTCATGCGGATAATGATTGTTGTCTCTAAGACGCTAAGGTGAAAGTAGCGTGATGTTGTTATAGCACCGCAAAACCTCTTAAGGAAGAGTTCTCAGTGGATGTTTGGTCATGCAAAGTGTCCGACTTTGAGACAAAAGAACATCTTCTACTAAAGCACTGCATATATGCATGCATCATGCAATTTGTGCAAGGAGTGGAGTGGTTATGTGGCTTTGCTGATGTAACAACTGATTTGCCCAGGTTGTACCTAAGTTGCTGCCCCAAGTTTACTATTGTCTGATCACAATGTAGGCCAGGCTACCTCTGGCTCATCTAAACACAGTGCTACAAAGATCCAGTCATAGATCGTACACCTGGCTGTTGAAGGATCCTGGCATGGTTAGTAGTACTACTTCTGCATCAGTTTAAGTCACAAAACAGAGGTGAATTCAAGTATGTGCTCATCTGTCAGACTAAGGCAACAGTTGAATTTACATTAATCTGTGACTACAAGTATATTCAGAAATTCCAATTAATGGGGTGAGAACCATGTTCTTCACAGCGACAAGTAGGACTTAATGAATATGGAAACCATCACTTTCCATTGATTAACATTCTATAGTCGGTACTGCACTTTAGAGGTGATAGGGTAAAAGAAGAAGTGGCACATGCAATGTAAATGAGGTCAGCTGAGGTAAAGACTTTCCAGAATGCAAATGACGTATAACAGACGCTGCCAATGACTAGCATCAAACATCTGGCTGGTAGTGGTTTTCCAACTGTGAGGAGCTTCTATTTTCAGATATACAGGGTGTGTACAGCATTTTTTTTATTAGCCCAACCACAATTTCTTTTTAAATATTTTGTCGACATTGTGTCAGAGAGGTGATTCTGTGGTTATTTTTAATTTTGTGTTGTTTTTGTATTGGACTGCACTGTATTTAGAGTTTTTTTTAAAGTTTTTTTATTTTTTAAACCTGCAATAAATAAATGTTGGACACTTGGGGGCAGCTTAAACAACCTGTGAACACAACATAAACATGATTGTTTTAAGGTTTTAAGTTGATATGGGGAACTTGTTTTGCTGAAAACAGCTGTCTGCTGTATTGAAAATAAAGTTGCGGGCTGAATACCAAAACAATGAGCTGAAAGACGCTAAAAAGTAACGCTAAGTGGAACTGCAGAGTCGGGCGATAAATATCTGTGGGTTCATCACTATGAGTGACCCCTTTCACATACAAGTAGTCATGTGATCCATTGTTAATGTTAAAATCAAAATCATATCAGAATTTATTTTGAAACACTCAAAAACAGATGATAATCAGATACTTTAACTGAGTTAAAAAAAAAACTAAATAATACAAATATGTGCGTGAAAATCAAATGATGTCATTTGCAATGCAAACATTCTGTACTATTACAGTTTATTGCTTTTTTTATTTTGAGGACAGCATAATCAGTGGCTCTTTTGAATATTTATTTTTATTGTTTCACATTTTCTACCCTGCCCTTGCCATTGGAGGACCTTGTGGTGAAAAGAAAGAACAAATTGACCTGAATGAAAATGACTTTCAATGGAGCTATCAGTGAAACTAAATAAAGGAACAATAATGATCAACCTTAACTGTATAGTGAAATGTTTGCATTGTGTTGTCTCCTTCCTTTTATTTTCAGAAAACCTTGAATTATCTGAGGCATGGATTTAGCTAGTTGCTGACTAAGGTTCTTTGGTTCCTGCAGTGTTTAGCAGGGCATTCATGCTACAAACTTTGTGTTCCACCTCTTTTCCAAAGTGCTCTACTAGTTAGATTTCTGGAGATTGTGCAGGACAACTAAGTAAAGTTACTGTCATGTTCCTGGAACCAGGCTGAGATGATGTGTGCTGGAAATATCCATGTGAGACGGGGCATGAAGGGATACACCTGGTCAGCAACAATGTTTACATACTGTATGTGTAGCGCTCAAATGAGACTCCTTTAGAATGAAGCATGCAGGCACATCATTACACCACCATCAGCAGCAGCTTGTAACACTCACACAAGACAGAACGGATCCATGATTCAAGCTGTTTACGCCAAATCCCGACCCTGTCATCAGCATGTCAACTGTTCAGTCACCCAGTTTTGGTGATCATGTGTCTAATGTAGATTTCTCTTCGTGTCCACAGCTAACAGTATGACAACCCAATATGGCCTTCGCTGAATTAGCCCGCCCACTTCAAGTCTTGACAAGTTTTCAGAGACAGCCTTGTTCATACAACTTTTGCTCTGAGCTGTTATTTGCATATTTGTGGCGTTCCTGTCAGCTTGAACAAGTCTGGTCATTCCCTCTGACCTCCCTCGCTGTCAAAGTGTTTTCACCTACACACCTGCTACTGACTGTCAGTTTGTCCATTTTCTGTAATCTCCAGACACTGTATGTGAGCACACATTGTGCCCTTTTGGGTCTACAGGCTTTATATAGAGGAATTGCAGCCACACACCCTCAACATAATTCACAAGCTTGTGTCAACTCTGTGTGCAGTGTTGCTAAACTAATGGAGAGGGCATGTTCCCATTTCTGGTCTCCTAGTGTTTGGGTTGCTGTACTGCAGTTTTAGCCAGAGGGAAAATTATGTTGCTATTTTTTTTTTTTTAGTTTAGATCGCCTATTCATGTTTTACTTTTGTGTGACATGAATGTTTGAAGGGGTTTGTGTTAGAACCATGTCTTGAAAAGACACAATTTTAACCTTATTTTAAGCTAACTTAACACATTATGGCCTGTTATGGTTTTCAATGAAGCCTAAAGGAAAAAGCCAGAAAGCTGTCAGCGTGCTTCTGGGGAATGCAAGCCAGTAAATACAAAAAGCCTGCTTTTCCTCAACCATCATTTAGCCTCCTGCCTTCCTTCTGTCCTCCTCTTTAGTTCCATTACATCACAACACCAACACAACACTGACATGGTCAGTGGTGCACCGACTGAGGGAAGGACTTGTACCAGTATACAGATAACTTTTCTTTGTTTTCACACAAATTGATATACATCTACATATACTATAAAATTACACAAATAATAGGGCTGGTGAGGTTGGTAGTGTTTGGTCATTGTGGTTTCTTTTGAAGTGATTACTCTAATACATATGGTACCATTCAGTTCAGTTAATTGAATTACCAAACAACCAACACAATGCAATTCAATTCAATCTCTTCCTCTCCCTCTCTCTGTCTGTTTCTATGACCTTCTCTCTCTAACACAAAATTAACTCTGTAAACAGAAAGGAACCTATACATTCAATGGGGCTGTCAGCCACCTGGCTACCTCCTGTTTCCCTCCTTTACTCCTTCAGTCTGAGTGAGATTTCACCAAAACCTTGTTTCACCACCTCTGCTATTGAGTGCTACAGCACTTTTCACTATAAATACAAAAAACAAATACTGTGTAATCCAAACAAAATGAGTTGTTGCATCTTCCCACACTGCACAGTGAGGACAGAAGTCATGACTAACTTTGAGAAGTTTGCCAAGATACCAAACCCTCCCACACATACTGCACCAGCTCACAGATTTATATCCCTGTTAGATAGTGAAGATCCGTTCTAATAATATTTGGGGCAATGAATGGAAATGAAATGTAGGTGATTGCCATGTATTTCTCTCTGCTGTATTCATGTGAAATGAAAAAGTGCATTCATGTGTTATTGGCGATTACTGCAGTTTTGGGGCAATGTGTGTTTGATTTACATTCAGGAAACATACTTAGACACCTCCACATTTACATCAATTTCATTTCAACCATACCAGTTTTTGCTGTGTATGGTAAGTGCATATTTCTTTGCCCAATGAATGAGGAAAAAGGTCAGGGGAGACCTAACATGGTTGTTATGGTCTCTGCGTGCGCATGTCTACATCCCATATTCTGCTCAGCGTAACATGAGAAAGCAGTATCCTCCTTAGATGATGATTCCATCCCTCAAAATACTGACGTTTTTTATTTTCAGATGGATTTTCATTGTTTTTAGCATGTTTTTTAAAGCTCTACCTGAGGTGAGTATCTCCTCAAACAGAAGGTTGCCACGGAGATTAAGCCCCGAAACATATCTTTAGCAAAGGATAATAGATATGTGATGGACATAGTGGCTAAAATGTGACAGTATAATGGACCAATCACACATACAACGTCTCCATCCCACCTTGAACCCTGTCAGCACTGGGAAAAGGTGTAAAGGTATGAATGGTGCAACTATACTGCCTCTTCCTCCCTCTCCCTCTGTGCCTGCCTCTCTCTCCCTTTTACACATACAGACACACACACAAATACAGACATACGACCTGCACCTGCACAGACTCAAATAAAAACATTGAAGAAATGTGATGGTAGTGGGAATGGAGGGCATATTTGTACACTCATGGCTTTTTCATGAGAGGCTCAGTTCGTTCAGTGTCTTTGGTAACAACCATGCATGAAGCCACTCGCTGAAGGAGGAGCAGCTTCCTGCATGGGACCAGGCAATCATGCTGTTCTTTTCCAGCACTTTCTCCTCCCTGTCTGCCTGCATGCCTGCTGAGGGTGCTCTGCAGCATCCTTTTCAGCTTGTGAATCAACCGCCCTCCTCCTCCTCCCCCAGTTCCTCAATAAAGAAATGAAAAAACAAAAACAAAAAAAACAAACCCCCCCTCCCTCCACCAGTGTCACTCTGCCCAATAATAATATAGCTCCACAAACAACCCAGTTTCTCTTGGGTCCTCAATGAATTATTCACAGCGTATCCAAAAGTGCATTCCGTTTCTTTAAGGGTGAGGAATAATCGCTGCAGTCAGCTCCAAAATGCATCCAGAAAAGGGCTGCAATGGGCGGCAGAGGCTGCTATAAATACCCCCTACCCTCTCCACCCCCTCCACCACCCCCAACCATCCATATCCCTTCCCTCCTTCTCCCTCCTTCTCGGTGAAAAGCACATCAGCTAGGGCAGTTACTGCAGGGTCCCTCCGCTGGCTTGAAGTGCACTTTTTTTTTTATGCAAGGGAGGGACACCAGTTATGTCATCGCTCCATACACCCTTCGTGCCTGCTCGCTGATGCAACGGGGAGGCTGCTATTCATTGACTTCCTTTGGACTGTTTAGGCTACATCACATGTGTGTAGGCTACTGCAGCCCATACAGCATGCTGATGACGGGGCGCGTATACTGTAGCTATAGCTTAGGCTACTGCACATACTGGTGGGAGCTGGAGTGTACCCATAAATGCACACACACACACACACACACACACACACATGCCAGCTTCACTCGCCGTGCACACGTGTCCGCGGGGGCTTAGCTTTATGTAGATGAACAATGGGTGACTAATGGAATACCCGCAATTCATTGCCGTTAAGGCCCCAAAACAAAAAGCCACTAAGGCTGATAAGAACCATGAGCTTTTGTCTGTTGAGGCTCTGTATGCTTCTTTCTGTTTTGTCTATAAAATTGCCTCCATTCTCAGGAGAATTGGAAACGAGGAGCTGCCCGTGGTGCTGAACTTTCAACACAAACAGAGAACAGCAGGCCACCAAATCTAGCGCAGCAGCTGAACTCACTCCAGATTCAACTTTTACGATCCCTTTCCACTTCATTTATGCCTACACCAGCGTCTGTAGACGTCAGTTTGTCTACAAACATCATATGGGCTATGAATAAGGATGTGGGAGAGCCAGAATCCAAGGTGTTACTGATTGTGGAGTGTGGACCCCAGTCCTTTGTCCTAAAACTGAACACACCTCTTTATCTACCCACCTTACACAGCTGAAAGTTTTCCGATACTAGCGTCTCTTGGATGTCGATATCTTTGGGAGTTGGCGCCGCGGTGGGAGTCCCGGCCGCGCTGCCGCACGATGGGGATCCGATAGTCCCTCCCGGAGAGGAGGTGGTCAAGCCGTCCAACACCTTCCGAAACTTCTTCATTTTCTATCGTGCTTTTGTATATTTTCAGCTTAGGGGTAGAGAGGAAAGCAGACCACTCTGCTTTCTTTGTTTTCCCAGAGTTCCCGGTCTCCTCTCAGATGCAAAATCCCAACTCGTTCAGGTAGCTGAAGAAAGAAAACGTCGCTTCCTGCAGCAGTAGCAGGGTAAAAGACCCACTCTCTCTTTCTCTCTCTCTTAGGTGCAATTTAAAAAGTCATATTGGCACCTCATCTTGCTCTCTGGCTGTTGTCCACAAAAAAGCTGAATGCGTCTGAGCCACTCTGATCTGAGGATTACAGCCAATGTTGCAGATGCAGGTCGCCTATCTCATATCAGAGCACGCACCGACGGCTACTGAAACTACTCAACTTCATCTTCCTCCTGCGTCCTAAAGTAACATCCACTCCCGGGCTTGGAGACAAATCCCACACCTCAACATAATCAGGGAACCAGCGATGTTTAGACGTGTCAGACAGATAATAAGAACTTCGAGCAGGTCAATGCACTCCCACCCACCCCCAAAAAAGCACTTTCACAGCTCTGTGGTTGCCAGTAACAGGAAGAAAAGGAGGGGGAAACTGAAGACGCAGAGGCAATGCAGTTAACGCGGTTGGACTCCACTGTCAGGCCAGAAAACGAGACAAGTCAACCATCTAGGAGGAGAAGGGGAGGGAGGGGGAGGAAGATGCTGTACGTCGGCGGTGTGAACTGGAGGTCAATCTATGGATGGATCTGAGTCGGGTTTTTTATATCATCCAGCTGTGTTTCAGCGTCGCTTCCCTGCAGTCCAGAGACAGGAGACGGGAGCTGTCCGCGGTGCTGAAAAACCATAATCAGCCAGCCCCGCCCCCCCCACCACCTCTCTCTCTCTCTCTCTCTCTCTCTCTCTCTCTCTCTCCTCCCCGCCCTCCCTCACCAGCGATTGGGTGAAACCTCTAAATCAAAGATACACAATGATGAAGGAAAAGAAGCTGGGAAACGGCAATAAAGGGGGTAGTTAAGCCAAAGTTAAATAAAAATCCATTCATCATTCATCCTCCCATATCTTTATGGAACTATGTATCAAACGGAACATGGTAAAGAGAGGTCTGAGAGGAGAGGCAAGCACTGAAAATACCTAAGACGTTCACATCCTGCTGTGGATTGTTAAAGCTCGTTATGACTGCTATCTTGTGTTTTTTTATTTTGTCAACTGCCTCCATTTGCAGCTGTAGATTTCCTGCCAGTTCAGCTGGATGTCTCCATCAACAGGATCTGTAGAGTGAGATAATGTCCATGCATCCATATCAATGCCAGAAAAAATATGAACTATTCCTTTAAACAAAAAACAAGATGCAGATCCCACGTCATGCTGTTTATTTCTCTGCACAGGATTTTGATATTTTATTTTGAATTTACAAGGCTTTGCAACTCAGGCCCTCTGAATTTACCACACCTCACACCACTGTGAGAGAGGGGACTGACTGTTCCAAGGTCCAGTCTATAAACCTCTTCAACTTCAGAACAGCTGTCCTAAAAGCACTCAGAAGGCTGCACTTGTGTTAAAACACATTTGATTTTATCATCATTTTACCACAATAACAATTTCATACTTCCATATTATGCTGCACAGTTTGGTCTTATCCTATATTCCTATTTTTTGTCTTTTTTAAAATCCATTTTCACTCTTTTTGTATAACATCATATTAGTGCTGTTTTTAAAGGTGCTACAATGCACTGTACTTAATTACGTCCATGTTAGTTAGAACTCCACTGAGAGATGTAGGTTTGTTTAGGGGCTAAGGTCCCATAGATCCCCACAGGTTATACTGAACTCAGCTCCAGCTACATAACACTTACATTTGGAGAAAGTTGACATAGTATGCAAGGGTCGAGCTGCGCCTTAAAAAACTGTCCTTTGTTTGTCTTCTTCTCTGGTGCGGTAGTCAGGAAAAGAGTTACAATCCAGCAAGGGAGGACTCGTGCACAGAGAGCAAAAAATAAATTCAGATTAGAGTCTGGATTTTAAATAGGTCTACTTCTATGTGATACATTGCAGGGCTGTACAGACAGAGAAAAAATGTGCAAAAGTGCAAACCTTTCAGTCCATGTTGCAAAATGAGGTGTGCATGATGAGTCACCCCATATATGGGTTACTCTACAGGTGCACCTAGTCAATGATCTAGGGCTTGACTGAACACACATGAAGACAATTGCCAGCAGCTCTAGTCATTACAAACACATTAGAAGAATATAGTTCCATAGCATTGACACATCTTCATACACATACTGATATATATACACACACACTTGTACACTTGGAATTGGACCCACTGGTATAAAAAGACAATAAGATAAAGTCACAGAAAACAGGTCATATCTAATTCTTCATTTAAGCCACTAGTGTTTAGCATTTTCATTTTTTTTTTTTTTTGACAGAAATATTTGTTTGGAGTGGTAAAAAGAAATTCTAAAGATAAATACTGAAAAGCAATTGACAGTTTTGACTGCAAGTACTGACCGATCAGTGTCAGTAAATATTGACTGAATTTTCATTTTGAGTGAAATAGTCTTTGGTTCAGGATGTGCTTCTGAAAATGTCCTGCTGATATTGCTGGTTTCAGACATTCCCTACAATTTGAGTAGTTCTTCACAATACGTTAATGGACTAAAACATGGTTTTGCATGTATTGGTCCATTAACAACCAAGAAAATATACTTTACATTACCACAAACCATTTTCCAAAGCCTATTGTAAATGTTTAGATTGCTTTCCTACCTTCCAGGCAGCTATTGGTTTCTATTCATTTCAGAAAATTATGAAAATCACCTAGATGAGACTTGAAACTAGCTTGGGTACTCCAACAGAATGAAGGTTTTTTCACCGCTAATTTCTTACTTTAGTTATTGTCAAAGTAAAATTATTGTTGACTGGCACTGGTGTTGCCAACAAGAAATGGTTTAAAAACAAGTTTTTGGCAGCTGAGATAGTCACCAAAAAGCATTAATGCACTATGTATTAGAAAATCAAACCCGGGAAATGGATGCTGTGAAGTTATGATGTGAATTTCTCACGCTTTTGATTGCAACCCACTTAAGTCTCAGATGTCAGAGCATCCCTGAATCTACCAACACCAAGACTTACCAGAGCAGTGCCTGCATGCAACTGCAATACAGATGAAAATGATATAATCTTCAAATAAATAAAACCAACTGTGCAGAACTCTACATTAATGAGTTCACACTTGATGGTAGAAAAAATGTCAGAATCCAACATATCACAATTAAAAAGCAAAGAAATAAGTACAATGAAAGAACGAATATTCTAGTAATTTACAATAAAAAGAAATCATAAACCATAATTACCTCATTTTAATGTTCAGGACCTGTGATATTGCATAAGCACTTACGTCACCAGCCTCTGCCCCCTGGCGATACTTGATGTTATGGAGTCAGAGCACAGCACACATGGTCGGTCTGTCCTATTCTCCAATCTAAGATAAGGAGATAAAAAGACTACACTTTGTGGTTTCTGTCATTAATGGTGTCCAGAGTGCTGACAAGACTGTACGCTCTGCAGATGTCACAAGCTCTACCCAAGAGGCGTGCTGGCTTCAAGATCCTTTCGAGTGTTGAGTCTCTGTGCTTGGGTCTTCCTCTCGTCATTGGTTAAGGTTTTCCTACCTTCCAAACCCTTACAAAAAATAAAATAAGATAAAAGATATGGACTATCAGTGCTTATAATAAGAGGCTTTTGATAATATGAAATACATCAAAAAGATTCCCTACAAGATTTCCTTTGGAGTACCACTGGGAAACAACATGGGACACACAGAAACATGGCAAAGGCGACTGCAAGACTGCAAGGCATGGTGGGGGGTGACTTTAATCTTGCTGCTAAAACACGGCAAATTGAATTACTTTCACATTCACAAGCTGGCGGAGGCTCCATTGAGACTTAATCATGCAACTTTCAAGCACAATTCTCTGCAGAGGTTCTCTTTGCTCAGCTCTAAACTGTGGTCATTTCAGTGTGACGCCTGCTGGGCAGGTAGAAGCAAAGAATAGATGTGAGAATAGACCAAATTAACTGTGTGAATATTGGTTTTTAAAAATGTGAGGCACTAGCGTGAGAATACACTTCAACGCAAGATACTCTAAGCTTTAGTTCTTGGAAGACTAAAAATGCTAAGTGTCCTTGCATTGCCCCATGACTTCAAGGTCAAGAGGTAGGGAAATTAAATTGAGCTGGGAGAGTGTTTGAAAAAATATTGACCTTGACCCGTGATATGCAGACATCAAAATTCACTGTCCATTAGGTTTGTGTCTGATATGTTCTATCCGGATATAAGGAATGGTTTTCTCTTCAGGCTGGCAAGGCAGGGGAATGACTCAAATGACCAATGAAGTGTCTATAAAGGGGTTCAAACGACTACACAAACATGCCAGCCCATTAGATATATTACTTACTTGTTCCTCGATACATAAGGACTCGACCTCAGGGGGCTTTTCACATAGGATGTTAGGAGCTGTCCACTTAACGCTACGCAAAGCTGCCCTCAAAAGCAGTTCTATCATTACTGTTTAATGTTTTGTGTGGAAGAGATACAAAGAGGAAGTGCCTGTGTGTGTGTGTGTGTGTGTGTGTGTTTGCGCGCGTGCCATGCCTGCGTACTGTTTACAACACCTCAAGCGATGGGGAATAGACACAAAAATGCAGAAAGTGAGCTTGATATTGTGTTCGGTTCAAAGACAATGGTGTTCAGCACAAGCATGCACCCACAAAGAGCTTTGTTTTGGATAGTAGCCTACATGGTAATTAGGCTGCTAGCTAATTTATGGCCAGAGATAATTTGTGGCTTTCATTGATGAAAACAAAAAACATAACAGAAATAATAACAACAACAAAAAAATTGTATTTCGTAAAGGAGATGAGTATTACTAAAGGCCACTGATGTAGTCACTGTGCAATTACTTCAATTGTCACTTCTCAGTTATGAAATGTCTCCTTTGCTGTTCCCCTGTTCTTTTCCTTTGCAACAAGATGTGTGGCTGCAATCAAGAACAATCTTAGGATATTTTAAAGGCCATTATGATAATTATAACTCAGTACTGATTAAGGAAGAAGGGCAAGTTGAAACAATGGTTCCACATTTGACCTCTGTATCATGGGAATATGGGCCCATGTGTTCAGTCAGCTTCGTCTCAGGGATGATTTGTAGGGGTTGATTAATTTTTATGAACAGACGTAATTAAAAGTCTGTCCAAATGATTTTAGCTCAGAAGGAATTTGTGCAAACACACACACACACACACGTGCACACACACACTCACCAAGGCCAAGTACAGTTGTAAAATGACTATTGATTAAGTTGGGTGATTGTAAATGACGGATAGTCGGGGCTGCCTAGAACCCTTTGGGCCCTGACGCACCAAGGCAAACTCAAAGAGTTAGTGCCAATAAAGAGTGTATGATGAAACACTGCACAGAACATGTGAGGCAATCAGAAGTTCTGTCAAAAGTTGCACTTGAACACACCACAAAAATTACAGAGTGTGTGAGAGGACTAACAAGTCAGTATTTGAAATCTGAAGAAGAAAACCCAAAGACCCAGCATCACAGAAAAACCAGCCAACCATTTCGAGCAATGAGGAGGTGGTGGTAAAATAAACTTGCCACCACATCACTTGTACTGTGCACATCATCAGAGGCTGACAAAGGACTGTAAGCCACCTTCAGAAACCATTGACAAAGGTAGGGAGGCCCCTTGTCTTTTTGATCGGATGGCAGTGTTGATCTGTCAGTTGGTCCAATACACTTTGGTAAAATATTTCAACAACTATCAGATGGATTGCCATGATATTTTGTGCAAACATTCATGTTCCCCAGAGGATGAATCCTAATGACTTTGGTGATCCCCTGACTTCTCCTCCAGCGCCACATTCGTGCTTTTGAGTGAAATGTCTCGACAACTATTGGATGGATTGCCATGAAATTTGGTACAGATATTACAGAAGTCTCCCTCAGGATGTATGGTAACAATTTTGGTGATACATTAACTTTTCATCTAGCGCCACCATCAGGTCAAAATTCAAATATAACCAATACTTTACAAAACTAATGACTTTCCAATCAGTCTCAGCTTTACTTTGTGTTTAGTGCTAATTAGGAAATGTTAGCATGCTAACTCGTTAAACTTAGATGGTGAACATGGTAAACTTAGCAGGTACAATACCAGGTACAATACGTGATCAAAGCCTACCTAAATTTTAGTCTTGTTTAATGGCTAATGGTGGATTGCATCCACATTAACTGTCCTCTACTGTGTTTTTAAGCTGTTTGTAAAGTAGTACTATGGTAGCTTATAGCCCAAAAATCCCCAGTTGGAGGGAGAAAGAGAGGTCTAAACAGTCTTCACAGAACAAAGATGACGCCTCTGTGTTCGAGTGTGGGTGCAAAGGCAATAAATGGGATGTAGCAGTAATCATACTGAGACCACTGCTGGCTATGCCAGTGATTCTGCTTCAAGAGACAGGCCCCTGTTGTTGTATTTAAAAACAAACAAACAAACAAATAAATAAAAACAGCATCATAAAAGATGAATAAGTTCGATTTAGCTGTTGTTGAGTGTTCATCGCTGTATTACAAGACATGCCAATCATTTTGGGAGTGATAGCAGGTTCCAGTTCAGTGTTTTGAATTTTTGATGGTGGGCAGGGCTGACCTTTGGTTTACATTTGGATCACAGATTGGGGCTTTAAATTATTGATGTCTTAACCTGTATGCAGCATTTTAATGTCTTCTGGGTGGTGCTAAAGTCAAACTACCTTATATAGTGTTGAGTAGTATTTATTTATAACCTTATAATATGTTTTGCATGCAAACTGTTAATCTACAAGTAAATAGGAACCATAAGCTTCAGCTAAGTACAATATTTCTCTCTGAAACACACTGGAGTGAAAGTATAAAGTAGTATACGATGGAAATAATCATGTATGGTAACAGTACCTCAAAATTGCATTATTGAGTATCACACTGAACACATCACATCCAATGTGACGACTCCCCAATCCCAAGATGAAGAAAACAAACAGTCCACTGAATGTGTAATCAATACCTCATCCACTTCTGGCAGGATGTTTTGAGATAGTCTCCTTATTGACTGAACCTCCCACATACACTCAGTTATGACAGATTATCCACCTGTTTGTCATCTTTGATGTGAAGGTATTTGATCTTGGCTCACCTCTCGGAGCTGTTTGACCAGCAATGTATGTGCAGAGAAGATATTGAGAGAAGGTCTCTGAGAATGAATTATTTAATTAAAGAGAGATCAATCAAGAGACACCAGCAAAACACAAGCTGAGAAAGGAAGGACATTGATCAGAGGGCAGTCTTCAATATTCTATACGTTGTTTTTGAGTAATTTGATGGTCATTTTGTTGCAAACAAAATCCTGCAGTAAGATAAAATGTATAAATCAATTTCAAAACGTCTTTATATTTTATTCACCTATACTTTGAAATTCATTCATTCATTTATCTAATTTATTTTATAAATTCAGTGATTGGAGAAGTTGTCAGTGGGAGCTGCTGCTGCTGCGTCACACTGAAGGCTGCATGCAAATTTCAGCACACTGACTCTACCAGTCTGTAGAGCCCATTAGATGAGGAAGCTCGTGTGATATAGAGGTTATGCTTAGGAAATGAATAATATCCAGCTTGTTGTTTACCATGTACTGTGTACCTTGTAAACAAAATATGAGGGTTTTTTGTTTAAAAAATAAACATTTTGACGAGTTGGAAATAAGCACATGAAAACACACCCTCTCGTTCAGATACATTCCAGCTTTAACTTTTATAATTACTTCCACGTACCCCATGGACACTCCTCAGTGCCCCCCTCCCCAACTGAGCTGATTAACACTGACTCAGACCACCCACCTATCAGGTAAGTCACTTTGGCCCAATTAATACCTGCGGGGTGATTTGATAAAAGTGCACAGGAGCAGAGTTTAGAAGCAAAGTGAAGCCACAAAAAGTTGTTTTTTAATCAATTTCCAATTAAAAATTCATTCCTGTCTGTAGGACCACCTGTAATTGAGTCAAGGTGCAGGAAGTGAGGGGCTGAGAGGCGGGGCTGATCCTTCAGGGACCGTTCATTTCCATATAAATGAGCTGGTAAATGCACGCCGGATTTTCGGGATTCATTATTGACCAAAAGACGAAGACGTAGAAGTAATGACCACTTTCCTTTTTTTACTTTGTTTAATTTATTTCTTATTTCAAAGCTGATAAAACCATGTTTGATATTTCTCTTAAAGAGGGTGTGGAGTGCAGATGGTATGTTTCTTATAACAAGCTAGTGCAGAGCAGTTACTCACCACCCCCAAGCAAACAAAAACCTTTAGTGGAAGAGATGGTGAGAGTCACAATGAGCCTTTAAGGACCCAATGACATTTCCTCGTGGTAACTATCCACTGAAATGAGTGTCAGTACTTGTAAAAGAAAGACGCTTTCTCATTTCCTCATCTCTGTGCCTGCTTCAGGATATTTGCTGAACAAACGGCTTGTGTGATTTACAGCAGAAATATTTTAAATATTCATTTATTAAATATTCAATAATTGAATATTGTGTTGGGAAGTAAACTGAATAAAACACAAATCCAGATGCAATCACAGAGTGTGATTTACTGGTATTTACTGGTATTGATCCATTCATGGATCAATACAGCACAACAAACCACCATTACAGCTACCACCAACAGATCTTTAAAAAAAACAAACCTGTACATTTTATTATTTTGTGGCAATGACCACTTGTTTTACATAAATTGGATATTACTAAGGGAAACTACCTGTATCATTTTGACAAAGACAAAGTCTACTTGGTTGTCATGGTAAAGATCCCTTCTTCTATCGCTTTCAACAGCCATGTGATGCTTTATTTTGTATTAGAGTGCAGCTAATCACACACCATTGAAGGTTGCATTGACATCTTTCCGTTTCTGTTGTCAAAAGGACTGCAATTTTAAAATAGACTGCATGTCTCCAATGCCATCTGCCTACTGGCTGCAGCACTGAGACCCTCGATCAAATCTATTTTTGTAGTCATGCAGTTATCCGACACCATGAACATAAAGCTATATCATTGAAAATGTATGTAGCCTGTTGTGTTAGCAGCGGCAGATTTGGAGTAAAGAGGAAGTTGGTTTCTCAGAATGGAAGTACTTGACTGGTTTATAAAAGGTTGACAATCATGGTCTGTGTGTAAAATGATCAAACAAAATTCATGAAAAACATACTGAGTTTTGCCTTTAAAAAGCTCAGTTTTCTCAAAGTGAACTACAACGTGAGTCCTTCATTTTCACACGTATCCACTATGGAAAATGTCTTTCAAAAAGCTACATTTTCTGTGGTGGAAAACACCATCTTACACTGGTTGGAAGGCCAGAACGGACAGAAGAAAAGGTGTTTTAACATGTATCTGCATTAGAGTGAACATGTTCTCAGAGAGATACTTAAGTGGAATAATTACAGAAATCGATTTAGAAGACATCACATCAAATTAGAGGACCATTATGGATAACTGCTCACTTTCAGCTGCTAGTTGGTGACAATAACCTAATAATGGATCACTTTTATTTGGTCATTTTGTTTACTGATATACTTCATTTTTTGGTAAATTATTTATAATCATTATATTATTATATAATAATATTAAATTATTATAAATTATTATATGCGGGGATGTTCCAATGATTATTTTATGTATTGATGCTTCTGCTAATAAAGGCCTTTTCATAGCCTCTTTTTTGTAAACATCTCTATCTCACATGTATAAATAAAGACTTAAAAAACAGTGTCAGAAATAATAAGAACAGAAAATGTCATCTTGCCCCCTGCTCGTACCAAACATCAAATTTTGGCATTAGGCAACAAAAGGCAGACAGCATGACAGCAAGGACAAAAAGAGGGACAAGATCCATCGATCTGTTCCTCTTCTGCTCCTCTTTGTCTGCTGAGGAACATCCCCACTGTGTTCATGCAGGGTGGCACTGTCTGCAGAGAACAATGAGAAAAAGGATAAAATTAATACTTTCTCTGTGGTATTCTTTTCTTTTTAGGCACTTTTTATGACAGTGGACGTTATAAATTACATCCATAGATGGCAAACAGGATGTCAGTATTATATATAATATTTATTTGGTCAGAGAAGTAGAAAACAGATAACAATCTCCAATTGGCCCATGCAATTTAAAACCTTTTTATACCTTTATTACATATCAATGGCACCGACACAACTAGGGGTAGTTTTCTTTGTGATAAGGCCCACACATAACACCGCCATACTCCCAATATCTTATTTAGCAATCTAGTAGAGGTGAAACTTGACCTGATGTTGGTACCAAGAACATTTAGACATTTGATTTATAAATTATATACAATCTTCCATAAATCTTCTTCCTTTACTTCTTCCTGTGTTGGGAAGTGTCATTTTTAGCTTTTCTTTCTTTAGTTATACAAGTTATAGAAAGATACCTGTACATGTCTGGTTTTACAGCTATATACTGCATCCAATATGTGATATCGTGGATTACAGATTGGATTTTTACATGTGTGACCTTGACTACAGCACTACAAACTGACACAGCGAGGAGGCAATAGCCAGCTGTGACCTTGATCCAGTGTCACCATCACAGCATATTACCATACCTTATAAATCAGTTAACGGATCATAAAGCTAATGTTACGTGACACAGAGTCACGTGCATGACAGATTTTTAGGACAGAGCAATGCAGGGAGCCAAGAAGAACCGAGAAATCAAAAGGCAGACTTTCAAAAGCTGTCAATCACGTGAAATAGTGCATATAAAATGAGCTAGCATCAGTAAATGTAAGCTCACTAGCTTTCAAACAGACAGAAAACCCCTTCCTCATAACAGCTGCATGTGCATGCTGTGCAGGCTGCTACTGTTGAGTACTGGCACTTTTATTTATTCCAATTCAAGCACTTTATTTCTTCTACTTTGAGCTACAGCCCAATTAAAAATACTACCTGGTGCAATGACGGCAGGTGGAGAAGAAACCTGATGTGCATTGTAAAGGATTGTTTTACACAGATGGGGGTGGCAGCCGTGGCAGCAGATTGTGCCCTGCTGTCTCTAAATGAAAATATTAATCACCAACATCACCAGGCAGCAGAGGGAACGGTGACCACTTGAAGCATGGTTACCTGTATTATATTGATGCCCATTTCAACTCCTCAGCCCTGTTCATGTGTACGCCTCTGTGTTTAAGTGCAGATAGATAGATAGATCAGACATGAAACCAGGACTTCTGTGTCCTGTTCCAGAGGTGGGAAAACCTCTTATTAATTATGCTAATTATTAAAATTTAAATATTTATAATTTAAATAGTTGTGCGGTTCATCCCAATTTATCTAGACTGAATTAAGTTCCCATAAGTTAAACATCACCCGCTCAATTTACAGAATTTTCAATTTTCTGTTCTGCGTCTTGAAGAAACATTAATAAATGTATATATTTTATCAACTTTTATTGGCCAGTGGGGATGCAACAACAGCCACAAGACTCAGTCAGTAATGGATAAACACGCCAGTAATGGATAAACACGAGTTACATTTCACGGCTGAACGAGAAAGCTAACTATTCAAAGAGAACATTCAGTCGAAACCAAGAATGTAAATTTGCACTATTGAGCACTAAAAAGCTGACTTATGTACCAGTGTTAATGTGTGTGCTGCCTGCCTGCCTGCCGATGATGGCTGGCTGAATAGCTGTCCATGTTGTCAGCAGTAACGCTGTGTCCCAGGGGTTTGCTGGAGCAGCCATATGGCCGTGTGGTGGAACAAGTCTGTCTCCAGTCAGATCAGCCCTTCAGCACAGCCAGCGTCGGCCCAGCAGAGACGAGCTGCTACATGGTTGATTCGGGGTTCAGTTATGGTTGGAGGATTTTTGTCAATTATGTAAGCTGGTGACAGAGAGTTACATCACATATCTCCAAGAATTTACATATGCGATGATGGACCTCTATTGGAGACAGCACAGATAATTCCAGCTTGTGTGTAAATTATGCCCATTCAGTCATTTTTGTCTAATTGAAGAATTTGACTTAGAGCTGAAAATATATCATTTTTTGCATTTCTATATTGATCACAACTGAAAAAATAGTCCTGTTTCTTGCTTGTGTTTGCAGTCATATTGGGGCTTTTAAAGGCCCTACCCAGTGGTAGGTTTTCGTGCAGCTGCTTGTCTGTAAATTTTCCAATGATGCTTGAGTTGTGTCTGTTTTGCTTTGTGAGGTTCTACAACAGAGGGTTGTTCTAGTAGGATGTAATGTCAGAGAGGAGGATGAAGTCAAACTGAAAAAGTATGAATAGTGAGAGAAACATTTCACTTTGCCAATTATGTCTCATTAACAAGATGTGCCACCAAATTGCCCACGTGTTTGCATCATCATTTGTAAATACCAAGTCTCTTTAAATTTAATCTAAAAATAACCATCTTCTGATGAGTGCCATAGAGAGCATATTTGATGCCTTCATTTATCAGATACGGAGAGCAAAATTAGTGTAATGTACTCATGAAGTGCAAAGCTTTATAAAACTCATTCCAACTTGTCTGCAGTTCAATCAAGGGCACAGCCCTTCCATCTACTCTTGATTAGAGTGGAATACTTTGATTCAGAGAAAAGCAGCAAATAATTGGATATCAAGATAAAACGTTTAAACTACTGACAGGAAAACCATCTCTTAATATTATACATATCATGAGCGCAGATGAGTTACTGGATGTTTTGACTTGATTTGTGAATCATTGTGCCATTAAGTCGAGTAAAGACGGTATCAAACCACGCTCAGGTACTGGCCTGAGACAACTGGGTTAATGTGAACACACTTTAGGGATGAATGAGTCTCACACTAATGAATAGTTGGTCTCCTGAGGGGCCTGAAAGTTTCACTTTGCCAGGAGACAGAGACGAGGCTTTTGTTTGGTGGCATAGAAACAAGTCCCTCTGTTGGACAACAGTTGGCATAAAGAAGAGATGACGTCAACACCACAGACTCACGGGACTTTTCCTGTAGGGCCTGGAGGTGGGTGGAAGAGGAGGTGTGAAGCCAGAGTGGCACCAGAAAATGAAAAGGAAACAAGGAAGTGAAATGAAAAAGACACTTATACCCACCAAGGTATGTATTAAAGCTTCTAAATATTATGCATTTGAGGGCCAAAGAAAAACAAGCAGGATAAAATGAAGAATCAGCACTTGCCCAATAATCATCCAATAAACGTCTAACCAGGTGACCCATATAACTTCCATCCAATTTTTCTCCTCCATTGGTGTCTGGTGTTTGTTTTTTTCTTACGCTTCCTGTTTCAGTCTTTCAGCCCTTCACATCCATCATATCAGAGATGGTTAACAGACAGCTTTCTTCAACTGGGACCTGAGCTCAACTCTGTCATGGTTCACAGATGACACAATTTCAAACAGACATACACAGCCGGGTTGGAGAGCACCACCCAGTTCATTAGCAAAAGCAGCTGATACATTCACAATCAATGTCTCTCATTTTCCTGCTCACAACCTGTCCAGAAGTCAGAGCAAAAAGAGATTTTAGAAAGAGATTTTTGTTTGGTTCAGTCAAATGTGACTAATCTAAGTCAATGAATGTTTTCACGGTGAGCAAGACTTAAAGTCTAAAGCCGTGTTAGACAATTTTGCTATACCTAGAGCATCACAAGTATTAAAATAATGTAAAATTTGTCCTGAGTGTGCCACTGGAGGAAAGGCGGGGTCTTTAAAATCCAAAGGGTTTATCCCCTTGGAAGCATACATGTGCTCAGAAAGTGTCCTAGCTATCTGCCTGTTATGGAATACCTTGTGCACAACTGAATATTTTGGCCTGTAGTGGCACCAGAGAAAGGGTCAGGGGTCACCAAAAACATTAAGATTCATGCTGTAGGATGCATGTGTGTACTATCCGCAAAAGATTTTAGGGAAAATCACACCACAAGATATACTGACCCTGTCAGACTGACTAACAACACCCTACTTGGGCTACACTGCTGGCACTGCAAAAACAAAAAATTGCAGGTATCCTCCTCCTGGAAAATATTGTTCAGCCCATCTTCCCGCCTTGATGGCTGAAAATGTCAACACCTCAAAGTCACTGCTTATGAGGGGATTCCAGTTCACATGGCATGGACACCCAATAAACACAGACTTTGTGACACTTGTGTTTGGCAAAGTGTGAACAACAGCTGACACAGAAACTCAGCTGTTAGGATATAGACAGTTTACTAAATCAAAGATTAACTGGCCAAACAGGCAGGTGATAAAGCAGGTTAGGCAGAATGGTGAGAACACAGGCAACAAACAGGAAATCAGACAGATAACGGACATGCTATGGCACCAGAGCCAATGTGTCAAACAGGTGCCTCTATATGTACTGTATACTGGGAGGTGGAGGGGAGAACTAGAGGCAGTAGAGCAGACAGGTGATTGGATCCCAGCTGGAGCAGGAAACTCAGTGAGGGCAGCTAGTGGAGATGTGTGGCATAACGGGGTCTGGAAAGTTCTATAATTAGTACAGGGCCTGTGTGGAGAGACAATGTGAGGCTGAAGGGGGGGAAGAGGAGACAGTGCAGGTGTCATCATTACAGACAATACACACAGATAGTATGATCACAGAGCTAGTGTGTCATACATCAACCGCTGTGTTAAAACCCTTGGTTGTTTTGGCTGGGTTTTCCCTTTATTTACAGACTTATGGCATGGTCACAACATGTTAGCTGGGCATGCCATACTGTATTTTGAGGATTACTCAGGCTACTTACAGTGTCATCAAATGTTTACACATGCCCTTATGTTGGCTTGGCACACACAGCAAATATCTGTATATGGATGGACAGAACAGAGTGTCAGTGTTCCAGGGGATAAATGTTTATGGGACATTCAAAGCCTTGAAACTGCCAAGAGATGATTATGAGGTTCCTGTTCTAACTCTAATATGTCCAGCACAGCTAATCATGTCATAAGTTCAGAGCCCCTTGCTCTGCTGTAAAGGGTGAATCTGCACAGTGTCCTAAGAACACCGTCACCCCCCCACTACATACAGAACAGACACAATTCATGAAGATATTGTATAAATTCAGCTAACAAACCCACAAAGCCATACTGTTAGAGTACAGTACATCAAAAGCATTTACAAGGAGATGACAGGTTAAACAGGCCACCTGTTTGAAGTGCAGGACTGACTGGTGTTTGGTTGGTTAAGCTGATAATCAATTGATTGGACCTGCATACATGCTGTGTCCCATCTGAATAACAACAAGCTTATTTGCAAAAAAAAAAATGTGTACAAATAATATACACTATAAAATATATAATTCAATTTAATAACGTTTCTGTAGTGAACCCTCTTGTCTGAATTCATATAAGAGGTTGGTCAAAGCAAGAACACATGAACTGAACTTCCTTATAAGGAGATGTTATGGTCATTGTCTCTGTTTGTCCTCTACGCTGATGAGAGGGAAGGGAACAGACAGGGAGTGAGTTTCCATTTAGAACACTAATATAACATGTTAATGGTCCTTCTCTAGCCTTTATTCTGCCTTGGTAACAATTTTCAAAATGAAACATAAATTCACTTTAATTATCAGGACAGACACCGTCCTCATGCTGGGACACCGGGGCTAATGTTTGTAAATTCAAACTCTCCTAATTTAACGGGGACGTCTGGTCACCCTTGATACAAGCGAGCTACAGGTACACTGAAATAAAAGGTCTGCTGTTATGGAAACAAGATCTGCTTTTTATTTCTCCGTACACAATAGGATGTGGACACTGTCTAGCAGCACCTTTTAAGTGCTGATATCACAATGAAGCACAGCCTTTTAGAAGGAAATGAACATCATATCTATAGCTTTTAAAGAAATTTCATCCGAAACACTAAAAGTATTATTATTTCCAATGTACAGAACAATAGAGTGGGAGTGAAAATCACTCAAAAGCTAATCAGCCATGAGAGTGGCTGAGTGATAGTCCCAGATCCCCATGGAGAAAGGAATGATCAAAGGTCCTGGAAGGTCATGCCACTGGTCGTTCTGTCAATAGTCCACTCAAATCAACTCTCAGGGGGCACTTTGCTTGATGCGCAGGAGCAGTGACTCATCATGACAATGCCATTGGATGAAGGCATTCAGTAGTTGTATCCGTCATCCTGTTGACGCCTTTAATTACGTGGGCACACTGTCAGCTCTGTGCAGCTTTCAAAGTGCGGCTTTTGATTTTGTCCTGTCTGTGTTAAATATTCTAAGGTCTTCATGTGTTTTATTTTACAACGTGCTTTATGTCTACACTTTGTTTCACAGGAAAACACATTTTAAGTACTGTTTACTGGACAAAAATCAGTTGGATAAAAATGGTGGTAAGTGTGCTTTGTTCACAGTCAAATGAGCTTCACATGTGGTTGGCACAAATTTTAACAAATGTTGTTGAATATTTTTCATTTATTTAGATTGATGAAAGCCAGTTAATTATTATAATAAGTGCAAAAATATAATCAATATGCCATTACTGAAATAAGCTCACCCCTCATATTCACTACAAACAGAGACAAAATAAAAAGGCATCCATGCATTTGACTCTGGGTGAGAAGTGCTGTAACACAGGATACAATGCAGCTATAATTTAGTTGCATTAGAGACACATGATGGATGTTAATACCAGGTGTAAAGAGGCTCATACTGCATCTCAGGCCAAAATACACAGACCTCCTCAGATGCATTACTGTCCTTGGCTGGTGAGATTGAGCGTGGTGACTCTCATGAATAATTAAGGTGAATAATGGTTGTTCTTTTCAAAATGGATGTCAAATGCTTCCACAAAAGGTTAACAGCCTCTAAATAAGGACAGATGTTTGTCATGCTTGCTGCGATAGAAGCCCAGAATGGCCAACAGCAGCAGAACAACCACTCAATTCCAGCCTGGCTTTATTGCTATAGTTATGTTGTTTTTCTTATTCTTCCAAATTGTTCTTTACTGACTCCACCATCTTCTCTTTTTTCTATGTCAGGAATAACAAAAACAGAAATAAGGAAAAGGCTGCCACTTAAAGAGGAATAAACTAGTCATTTGTCAACATTTTTATTTCCCTAAAAAGGCAGCTGTGGATGTCATGTTTTTTTGTGGTAAAGTGGTTAGCAGAATGAATATATGTCATTGTCTCATCTATATAGTGCATGCTAGCAGCATGGGTCTAGGGATGACAAGGTCGGTTGGTTTTAATTTTCTTTTTTTGTTGTTGTTGCTGTCATTTTTATGCCTTTATTAGATGTTCTGAGCGATGACATGAAATGAGAGGAGAGGGACTCATAATACCGGATGATGTGATGTCTCGACAACTCTTGGATGGTTTGCCATAAGATTTGGTACAGACATTCATGTCCCCCTGAGGATGAATTGTTATAATTTCTGCAATCCCTTAACTTTTCCTCTAGCGCCATCATCATGTCAAAAATCTTATTTCTCCAATCCTTTGGTTTATGACCAAATACCTGCAAAACTTATGACATTCCCATTAGCCTTAGCTTTACTTTGTGTTTAGCGCTAATTAGCAAATGTTAGCATGCTAACACATTAAACTAAAAGTGACCATGATAAACATTATACCTGCTAAACATCTGCACGTTACCATTGACATAGTGAGTATGTTAGCTTGTGTACGTTAGCATTCATCTATTAGCAAAGCATCACAGAGCCGCTATCGTGGCTGTAGACTTTCCTTGTTTTGACAAATGCATGATCAATTAAATCAATTGAACTAAAAAAACTGCAACAACCCAGTCGCAGACCAAACTCAGAGGACAGGCTTTGTAATATTTTTAGCTGTTCAGCCATGTTGAATTTTGCACCGTCGGCTACAGTGCTTTCCAGCTATAACAGTGCTGTAAGTGTTCTAATGAAGTGGCATCTAGAAATCGATAGTGTGAAAGAAAATTTTCAGCTCGCAGGTAAAAACCACTCATTGAATGGATCTTAAAATTTCTTCACCCGCACCTCCCAACACACATTAAGATGAATGGATGGATAGATTAAACAGCCTTAGCTTCTTAAGAGCTCGCAGATTTCAAAGTGGGAAGAGAATTGCAGGCTGAATGACAGACAGACAAACAGGGTCCATCATTAAGTCGTTAATCTTCGGATTGTATTGGATGAAGAGTGACTGAGACACCTACAAGCAGTCAATCCTTATGTAATCTTCTCTGGCAAACCTCGTGAAGCATCAGTCATTACAACCTGCCTTTGTGAGTCTCCACCCACATACATGAAAAAAAAATAAAAAATCAAATCAGCTATACACCACACCCTTCCAAATCCTGTCCCAGTGAAATTCCGCTCGCTCCCTGGATGTCAACCTTAATTCCCTCTCTGTTAAATTATTCTCTTTCTTTCACAAACAAATGAGCTCACATGCATGTATGAATACTTGTGTCCCAATCAATAGACATTAACGCAGGGAGGAAAAACATAATAATAAAGACGTCCTCAGAAGAGAGCTGACAGCAATGTGCTCAAACTCCAGTACCCATGTTTAAACTCATTTAAGCACAACAATCTATCACCACCTCTCACTACGCCATACCTGATCTTCAAGGTAATTTTTTACAGCTTTATGGATTCCCTACTGAGTTCTGTTCGCCCTCCCTGTAACCCAGCCCCATCTCCCCACACTCAGGCTTACCTTGGCAGATCAATGGCACAGCGTGAGGTTAGGTTTTTAATTGAGCTGTCCTGAAGGGTGGGGGATGTTTTAATGAGGCCAGGTCCTGTTTTCATCCTGACCTTTGAGGCTCTGCCCTACAGGTGTCCATCCTCTAACTTAAAAGGAATGTATGGGCTTGTAGGGCTGCCCCAGAGGTGTCAGACCTCACCAAGCTCCTCTGCTTGGCTTGACATTTTCACCTGAATCTAATACGCCCAGTTGATCTTTTTTTTTTCTTAGCCATTACACAGAATCTGGTGTACTTATTACCAGTGCTATCCTCCAGCAAGATGAACAGGATGTTCATGTATGAATGATATATATGAAGTATACCAAGCACTTTTTCTGGTGCACCAAATGTAAGCTAAGCAATCTTTTCTGCATTTTTTCAGTCAGTGCACGAGTGAGTTAGTAACATAAGCAAAGGTTTAAAGCTAACCAAAGATGCAACATATTACCAAAGGGAGAGAAAGAGAATCTATTAGCTTAGAAAGCTAAGAGCCAACCAGCAGGTGTTCCTACAGTACCAATCTCCTTGAAGCTGCTTTTAATTAATCTCAGGCCTCCAGAGCAATTACCTACTTACACATTACACTACTTAAGCAGCAGACATGGAGCAACACTAGCATTCATTTGGAATCATGTTTCAGGCCACCTGACAAATGATGATTACAATATTCACTAGTTTGTTACTCTATTTTGGTCTTCACCAGCTCCTGAGATAAATGCCAGAGTATTTAGCTGCTGGATGTTCCACTATGTTCACTAATCACCACCCACTTAATAACTTCGCCTGTCTGCCCTTTGGACTGGACAGATAGCATACATGCTTATCAGAGCATTTTTGCTAGAACAGGCTGCCTGCAGGGGGTTAGTGTGAAACCATACGGTAAATGTAAAACCAAAACACAGGCTAAAAGAGGCAGTGTGATGTGAGGTGTTAAGTCTCAATGATTCGTGATTTTGAGCAACATTGTTCACATTACACAAAGTTATTTGGTTAAATATCAATCAAAAACATTGATGAATACAGCATAGCACACATTGACAGCAAACAGGACCTACCTCCCTGTCTGTCAAAAAGAAAATCCCCAGAATCATCTGCAGAAACCCATATGTAAAAATACTCTAATCATTAAAGACACTATGCATGATTTTGGCAACCCCGGTGGTGGTAATACTAAGAAAGACATTGTGTCAGACAGCAATGCATGGCTCAAACCTGATGTATTGAGGTTTGCTACTGCACACATATAGAATAGGATTTCTATGTTATATACTGAAAGTAAAACAAAGGGAAAAAAGGGCTCTATTCATTGCCTTTGCTAGCTGCCAGGAAAAAAAATCTACTGAATTCATGTGCAGTATAGGGTGAGCACACACACACGTAATTACTTTTTGTTTTTTTATTAAACCGTTTCATGCTCTGCCTTTGTGTGTTTGAGCCCACGTAGTTTGTGTGTTTAAGTGGACTGTTGCTAATGGTTTTAAGAAAAAGAAAAATGTCACAATTGGTGAGTGCTCACCCTACATGTGAATTTAGTAGGTTTCTATATTATAATTTGTAAGGCAGACAAACATTTTCATTCTACTAAGACACAAATCTGACCACCTTGTGAGGATCTTCAGCTCAGGGATTCATGGTAGAATAATACTAGCAGTGTTAATATAGTTATTGAACGTAAATGAACATTTTTGTGTGCATTATTATCATCTATTATACATCTAGGTTACCAATCTGGATAGGCCTACTGTTCAGAAAAATACTCATTGTGGATGGTTACAGGGTCAAGATCTAGGCATTGATCATATCTATGGCAACAAGTGAGGTCTGTAGTAACATCGTAACCTGTTTCATCCACTCACACCCTAGTACCAATGCAGACTTGAAGTGATAATGCTGAACACTTCAGACACATCACAGTTCTTACGACTGACCGCAAGGGCTGACATTTAGGTTCAGGAAAAGCCATTTTATGGACACTCCATTAGCTTTCCTCTACTGCAACCCACGGGCCAAAATGCGAACGTTACACACAATATACAGTGTTTCTAATGAGCAGATCTTCATTCAAAGTGCTGTCCCTATTTGTGCTCCCAGGAAGCACATCGAACATGTTTGTTATCATGAAATATAATGAATATTGCAACCTATATTGAATGGCTGCAACATATTGCTGCCGTATAGCTCACAACTTTCCACACCATGTTTGTGTTTGGAAAATTTTGAAAAAAACATTTGGAAATCCAGATTGAAATGGTTACAGCCTATGATTTCTTTTTTTTCTCTGGTAAATACTGCTCAAAAAGAAACCAGAGAGAGGGGGAAATTTCACTGCAGCGGGCCCCATGACAGGTGTAACATTTAGCATTTTATTTAAAAAGGCCTGTTTTTCTGTAAATGCCAGGTCGGCGTCAGTATTCAGACTTTGGCTTTGAGGTGAAATTGCCCCCATCATGAGTAGGTCACCCAGTGCCGTGGGTTACTATGGTTACATCAAAATAGTCATTATTTGGAAAGTCACATAACAAAATACCCTATATTCTGCTGGAACACATCTGGAGGAGTACTGGGAGTGCGTTTGCCCAGTAGGGACTGTCTCAATAAATAATTGTCACCTGGATGTAACCTGACAAGACGGGAAAGGTCTCACTGGGAAAATATTACAATGGAGTGGAATGTTATGAAATACATGTTATTTTTCCCAAAGCCTATTTAGTTTACCTGTTGTGGGATTTTTCTCCCCCTTCTCTTGGATTCAAGCGTTTATACAGGAAAGTGTCTGTAATCTTGAGATATATATATATATATATATATATATATATATTTATTATTTTTTTTAATTTTTTTTTTTATACAAACTGCACCATCCTTGATTACGGAATAAACTAACACACTGACAAGTCTGACTAGATCCTAATGGATATACATTAGTAGCAATGGGTGGTATTTGTTGCATTTAGATTTTTTAAATGAATTATGTACTGTTGTATAAGAAAGGCACTGCAAAACGTTAATTTGGAACACACAAATAATGCAAAAACCCCAAGGGGTATAAAAATCTTTGACAGTACTGAACAGAAGTGGATTTGGTGCCAGACTGTAATGAGAGCATCACATTAGTTTAACTTGTGCATTGTCCACTATCTGAGAAGACAAATGTCACAGTGCCCCCTTACTTTTATATTCTGAATTGCTTGTGTAAATGCTAGTACATGATGCTTTCATTCATCACTCTATGTACACATTATTATACGTCCATGCACATTGCTGTATCGCAGTATCTTTTTATTACAGATAGTTCAGAACAGAATAACAAATGTGTTACTGTAAATCACAACAATTCACCCATATCTGCTTGTTTCTCTTGTATTCAACATTTGCCTGAGATGAGCTTTTAGATCCAGTCTGATCTTGTTTCAGAAAAACAGAAAATAGTCAGCCTAACACCTTGTCTCTGCAGGGAGCGTGGGGAAAGCAGCACGTCGGCAGCACAGCAGCAGCAGCTTCATGTTCAGCCACAGTACTGCTATGCACTCAGATGTCTTTTGGCAGAGCTCACAGCCCAATACATAATCAATGTAGTTATACACATGAGTCGGAAGAAAATAGACTTGAAGCATAAAACCTATGCCTGTTTGTAGACAGCTGTGCTGATTAAAACTGAAGCGTATCTGTTCCGTCAGATGCATGAGAGACGCACAACTGAAAAAACACAGCTAAAACGTGATTGGTGTAGACAGCCTGTTGAACTTACAGCCGGAATGAAAATAAAACAGACTACCAAAAAACTAATTGGCACAAACTGCAGCTGGCCAGCTCCCTTCTGGTTTGGTGACTGAGAATAAAAAATACTTAGGACAGAATACTAAAGGTGTGATCACTTGGGCAACACTGTCAAAGCATGTTCTAATAACAACTGTAAATACTTCTTGAGCAGCCTGCTTTTCTTTCTTGAGAAGTTGCGTCCACAAACATTTCCTTAGATATCACCACCGACAGTGTGAGACAGCACAAGTACACATTCGGGAACTCAAAGCCAAACCATCATATTGTTTCATTACGTGTGTGAAAATGTATGCATTTATAAAAGTGTGTGTGTGTGTGTGTGTTCAGAAGTACATGTCTTGGAAGAGGTTTCGTCCCATTTCAATGTAGGCCTCCTTCTCCTGTGCAGACATCTGCTCCACCAGCTCTGGCCTCTGGCTGACCTCTCGGTATGAGAACGACCGGCCTCCCACCATCACCATCGGCTCATCCCCCACCTCCTCAAACTCATCATCGTCGTCTTCCTCCTCCTCATTGGCCCGACGATGCTGAGCAGCTGCGGCAGGGGGAGGACCTGAGGGAGAGTCGTCATCTGATTCGCTGGTGTCGCTCTCGGAGTCGCTGGCATTAGCCGTGGCGGGGGCGAGCCCCTTTGTAGCAGCGCTCGCTCCACCTACACCTCCGCCTGCTCCTGCCACAGCCCTCTTCTCATGGATGAGCAGGGCGCGCATCACTTCCTCATTTTCATCTGACTGACCAATTCCATGACCAGTGGCTCCATCCTGGGCTCCAGGTACAACGTCTCCACCTGTGGAAGCAAAAAAATTACTTATTAGAAATATACGTCCTTCTAAAATCATTCTTTCTTGTACCTTCCTCTGGAACTTAAGTTTAGGCTGCTTTAGAACATTTAGAACCATCACGCATTACTTATTGCAGGTCTGTTTCTGAACCAAAACTTTATTTAAACCACGTCACCTTCGGATGTCATGTTTGTTTCCAGGCTCCAAAGGGCAACAAGATCATTACAGACAGACACACCTCAGAGACAGGACATTTGGAAGGCATAATTCATGCAATTTCCACAGGAATGGATTTTATTAATGAGCAATCTTTGCTCAGTCATGCACTAATCAAGCCTCTGATTATTTCAATTAAGCAATTACAGTTCAATGGGAGTCTGGCCAGGCCTGATTGTTGCATGCCCTTGGGTGGAGAAACAATGTCAGCATAAGACAGCTTGCTGAAGGAGCATTTGGACAGAGGGAGATAACCTGCGTCGGCCTGTAATACCCTGTTTTGACTACAAAGAGAACAGGGGTTAAAATTCTTAGGAGAGCAGTCAAAGGTGGGGGTCTGGATTGGGCTTGTCCATCACCTGACTATTTTCGGGAAAACCCAGTGCATTCAGCCAGCCTCACCATGGACAGGAAATAGCATTTATGATTAATGACAGTGAAAACAGCGTGGGAGGGAATTTAATGTAGAATTTAATGTCTTCCGACTCGTGGAGTGGGAGATCTTGTGATTATGGCAGATAATTTGCTTGAAATGGAAAAACAACTGCACCGATTTGGCATTACTTCGGGCTCAGAGTTAATCCAGCGTTTCTTTTAGGACAAGTCATTTATTTATGTATGAAGGACTTTTACATTTTACATGTACATACATATATAATGAGCCTAAATTAATTCTGGAAGTTGATTTTGTAATTTGTTTTCTCCAGTGAAAAAGAACAGCAACACTATGGTAGCCAAGGTGGTGGTACGTGTATGCAGAAATATACAATTCTTCAAACTCCAACATACAAGATTAGATTGTCCCAATTTTTCTGCAAACTTTTGCCATCAGAATAGTGTGAAAGCTTGACTGGTTAGCGCTTAGTGACTGGGTGCTTTGCAAGAAAAGTTCACTTACTGTTCTGGATGTCAGGTTCGCTGTAAGCACCCTGCACGGTGCTCTGGGTCAACCAGACGGGTCTCTCCTTGGGTGCCTTGCCCTCACTGGCCTGCTTCTGCTGGGCATCCTGCTCCTCCATGCTGATAACCACGTTCTGGGTGTACAGGTCAGCGTAGGACGAGCCTTTGTTAGACCAGGCTTCGCGGTGTGGGCCTGCAGAGTTTAGTCCGGAGGCTGCAGCACGTTCACGGCTAGAGGAAAGATTTAAGCAATGATGAACAGTTGAATTAATGAATGAATAAAAAACTGAGTGTGTAATGTATTCAAACTAAAATTGTGGATCATTTCTGTGGCTTAATAGAATACAATTCCATTGTGACACAGTTATGAGGTAGAGCCACCATCACTGGGGCCATTATTGCTGTTAACAGAGGCGAACTCCCATCTGCTGTCAGTGAAACTCCTCCATCACGTGACTCTTGAGGACTGACGTGATGCTGACCGAGGGGACGAAGTGGTGTATTTATGTGAGGTTTGCCAGAAACTGACCTCTGTTTGAGGGCAGGAATCTCAGTAGGCTCAGGCTCCAGCAGGTCATGGGACAAGTTAACATCTTCTGTCTCGCGTAGCAGCGCGTAGATGGGTTCGATCTGCTCATTGAAGCGCGCCACCTGCGTCCTGGCATCAGGACAGACAGACTCATCCTCTTCTACTTCCGTCTGGCAGAAGGTGCAGCGAAATGTACCTGTGGGTTAAGAAAGAACTCCTGCTTGAACTCCTGCTTGTTGAAAACAAGCAGGAGGGGATGTTCAGGTAACTTACCTGGCCAAAGCAGACACCTTGTACCCAAAATCTTGGGACATGTCCTAATAGGCATTGCCTTTGCTTTTAGCATAAAGCTTTAAACTAACTCAAACATGTGTGATATTTACAACTTGACACCTGTAGTGTGAAAGGAACAGCGATGGGATATTGAGCAGAAACCCGCAACAGCCAATGAGAGCGAGCTGAATTTGGGGGGTTTATGTAGACTTCTATACATGTCCACTTTTGTGATTGACATTGTGGATTTGTAACCAACCCTGCGATACCACAGTTCCACGCTCCATTCAACATCCAGCTAAGAAGTGTACTTGTAACCAAAAACAAATCAAGGAATACATGTTAACAGAAAGATCTGTATGTATACAAGATGCCTGCAGGTCAGGTGATTACTACTCCCTCACAACACTTCCCAAGTAAAACACAATATTTTCAGGTGAAACAATAAGCCGCAGTATAACAAGCATGTAGGTCAACTATGTCCAAAGAAACTATATTTGGAACCAATTTCCATGCAACACTTTAGTTTTGAAGTACCGTTTCCAGCTGAAGGGTGACTGGCGATGCTATGACATGCAGTATAAGCTTACAGTCTGGTAGCCTGGCTAACAAGACTACTGCAAAGTAGCCTCAGATTAATGTAGCCTTAAGATTAGAGAAGCTGCACTTTCTGTTCTGTTTGACCACTGCGGCTGTCTTGTTGTTAATGACACTGCAGGCCGTCTT
Source organism: Macquaria ambigua (assembly GCA_008360985.2). Taxonomy (NCBI): domain Eukaryota; kingdom Metazoa; phylum Chordata; class Actinopteri; order Centrarchiformes; family Percichthyidae; genus Macquaria; species Macquaria ambigua. Next base: position 272,642 of record VMKM01000306.1, read on the forward strand.
CCCAAACGTAACCCGAAATGATAGTTTATTCCATTGCAATGATAATTTCATAAACATTACATCCTACCAGTAAGAAAAGGGCATGTTCGGCCATCTGCTTCTCTGGCTGACTTCTGTTTCAATAATGGGAACTGTTCCAGCATTAGCACAGACCCCATGTCTGCTTTGTGTCTATGAGTGTGTGAGAGACAGAAAAAGAATGTGTGTGTGGAGTGAAAGATAGAGTGAGCTAGTACAGCTGTTTTTTTTTTTTACATGTAAAACGTGTAACAGAATGAAACATACTATGCCTACGCCAAATAAGGGCATTTTTAGCATTTATAAAAAAAATAAAATAAAAAAGCAAATTGCTGGAATCTATAAAATTATTTTTTAGGAGTAAATTCAAAGGTTTCTGATGCCGGATACATTGTTGATAATAAAAGCAAACATGGACCAAGTTCAAGAAAGTCTTAGCAATCTTCACATTTTCAGTAACACACATCTAGCAAAGCCATCTTCACTGCAAACCGCTGCGACTGTTCCCCTCTATCACAATACATGAAAGAATGTAAACAGAGCTCCAACTGATCCCAGAAGAAATGGTAAAAAGAGGTAAGGTTTGATGCACAACTAAAAAAACAGCTATTTTGGACCTACATGTCAGGTGGAATGAGTTAAAAACAAACAAACAAACATGTGTCCTACAAAGACAGGAGGGTACATTCACACAGCAAAGTGTGAAAATTCCTGGCCGGGAGGTTTTCAGATCTCCTTTGTGGATCAGAATGAGCCAGAAGACCAGTAATGTCATTTCCCATCCCTGTGAGGTCAAACTGAGTGTTGCTGGCCCTGGAGAATCAACCAGGCCATCAGACTACCACTGTGCGGGTTCCAGGTATTCTTTTTGTCAGCCTCTGTCAGGGTGCAGGGTTACTGCCTCCACAGCAAGATTTGATACCAGTTGAGATATGCTGAAACAAAAGACAAGTGCAAAGAAATTGGCAAGGCAATTGTAAATGCGTCACCGGGAAGACGCTGACGGTTCCAAAACAGAACCAGGAAGCTGGGAATGTGGACTTTTTCCGAGCATGTCATTTATACTGGCTATAAAAATGTACTTATCCATTGTGGATTGCATTTTCTTTCCTCAAATTAGTTTTATGTGGCATTTCAGGCTACAATTTTTATGACTCTGAAAATGTGGACATGCCCACATTGTTACGTGTGCAGCTTTCCTCCACAATTTTAAACTTTTCTTTCTTACTGATAAGCCTTAAAACTGGCACTTTAGGATGCCGGGTGTTTTATGATTTATAAAGCCGGAACACAGTGTGAAATAGCTTTGTCACTCCTAAATTAGATGAGGTTTTATACTCTGTCTTCCACTGAAAAACAGTGGCGTAACGTTTACAGTAACATGTTTCTTTGCAGCTAAAGCAGCAATTTATTCAGCTGACGTGGCTTAAAGTTGAGGAAGGATTACCTTTACAGTATTTCAACCGTATCACATTTATTTCAGCTTCTGCGGTACCTGCAGCTCCAGCTCAGCCTCCCAGCAAACGAAGAAGAAGAAAAAAAAATGATGACGAAAGTATGTGGTGGGCCCAACTGCAAAATACACTACATACGTAAATTCAAAGAATTCCTATTCAATTAGAGAATTCAATATGAGATTCATATTCAATAAGACTGTAGCAAACAACAACAACCCTAGCTTTCAGATTTCCATCCAATCAAATCAACTATTATTACTCGCCCAATGAAAACAGATCACTGTTGGTTACAGGTTCAACAGAGCACATTTCTGACCATACTTATCAGTGATTCTGGGTGTGGTCAGAGGTAAAACAAGCTCGTAACTTTCAAGCAGAGAGGGCAGCAAAACACTGCTGTTCAGCCTGGTGTTAAATTACTCTTTAAATAAAGAACATTTAGTGAAAGGTAAGCGAGATTTTGTTTTAAACGCTTGTGTAGCACAACCTCTTTGTGTTTCCTAGCAACAGTGCTGGGTGACTGGTAATCAATCTTCAGATTGCCAGACGATGTAAGCATGGTGCCTCATTCTGACAGACTCAAGAATGAGTGCAGTTTATGAATGAACGCATCTTAGAGGAAGGGCTCTCCTTAAAGTATGGAAAACACACACAATCATCATCACAAAGCACAATATTCTTCTGTTGCATTATCATCATGCACATTTTCATGCATTTTTAGCAAACAACATACAGCACATCCTGTGATGTACTTTACTGAGAGTGAAAGCAGCACCATACCCAGAAATTCTGGGTAGACGACTTGCAGAAAATTAAATTCAACGATATGCCATAGTCTTATACCCAGACCCTCTTACAAACAATAATCAATATGTGTAAACACCTAAGAGTAAGTACCTAAGACAACAGAAAACCTAAGGCATGTACATGTATCCAAAACTGACCTCACAAAAACACTTTCCAAGTATTCAATTCTAGATTGTTTGTCATTCACTGATCAGGTGTCAAAGGTAGACTGATATTAAGTTTTTCCATTCCATCCTATTTTAAAAAGTTTTCTTTTTTATATATTTTTTTAAACTTAATGAAACTTCAGTTTTACAGACAGTTTCCATACTCTGTTTTATATTGGCTGGTTGCAAGAAGCCACAACCTGCATAGGACTTCATAACATCCTAATAATACCATACCACCATACTTTAAATAGTCAACTAAAATTTCCACAAAACTGCCAGAATACTTTCTCATATTCAAGCATATTGCAGATCAACACCACCAATTGTGCTACACAACTGTAGTGTTTACCTGTCATGGGGTCAAACAGCTGGTTGGCCTCCAAGTCGGTGAAGGTGGAGAAGCAGCAGGGGCACCGAAAGGACGCACGGTTGGTGGAGTCTCGCTCATCCGTCTCGATGCGTCGCCGCATGTGATCCAATTTATATTTGACCACGTTGACCAGTACCCTGAAAAATAAGGTTGGTTAAGGTTCATAGCCTAGTATGCAACATATTGACATGGTAGGATAAATTGTTTTGATGTTGATAAAAGAACATTAACACATTAAGGAATCTGTCTACTTTGTATAAAAATCTATTTATTTTCTAAATAAAGAGTGTGTGGCACCTATTAACTATCCCTTACATGTAATTTAAAGTGTAGTTTCTAGTGTTATAGTACTTAAAGTCCTAGTAAACGTCTTGGCAGACAAGCATAGGTCTGATTTTTTCTAAAAGTGTGGGCTTAGCTCATCCAAACATTGCTGATATGAGACAATGACAATGCCAGTACCTGGAGGGTGGGTGCCTTGTGTCACCCACCTCTTATTCCTTACTTAACTTACAGCTACAGCAAAACTCTACCTGTTAATAAAGGAAGGTTATTGTGTGTTACTGTGTCCATTATCTGCACTGTTAAATGCAAACAAAAAAGAGAATAACCACCTGTAGTTGATGAAGTAGTAGTTGTGCCGTGTTGTCTTGCCATCGGGAGCCGTCTCCACTCTCATGCGGCACTTGACAAACTTATCTGCCTTCAGGGTGTTGAGTACTGAGCGCAGCTGTTTACGGTCAAACTTGAGCAGCTCCAGCATGTCCTCCTCACGTACACATGGGTTGCGGATCAGCACATCCAGGGCCAAGGCATGTTCCACTCCATAGAAACCCCTTACGACCTGCTTGGCTAGTCGCTTAAGTGCTGCAGGGACCTCGGTCAGTAGCTCTGGTTCTATCATCTTCTGCTGTGGAGAGAGAGAGAGGAGACCTCCTGTGTGAAGATCTGAGACAGCAGGCAGGAACTTTAGGGGAACAGAGCAGGAGTGGATCAGTATAAATCAGTTGGTAGGTAACCTTAATCACTCAAAGTTTGGGGGAGATTAGGTAAAATCTAGAGGGAATTGAAAGATATATTGAGCAGTATGAATACACTGAGGGAGAAAAGATCATGTTTTCGAATGACGTTCCTTCCCCTTTACTTGATTCCTTTCCCTTAATCCCTTGCTTAAATACAATGCCTCTGCTCAAGTGGTGGACAACTTTTAAATTAACGCTTCTTGTTGAAGTGGTAGTTAATACTGCCAGATCTGACTACACTGCCAGCTAAACTGGCTGTTGAATAGTATCAACCTAATTTACGTTAACGTTAGCTAACTTGAACAAAGACAAATAATGCAACAAGTTGGCTGTAACTTATGGTGGAGATACTATAGTTAGCTATAAACGCTACAGTCGCTTTACTCTAAGTCATTACCTTACGTTAACTAAACTTAACGTTACATCCAACATGAAGTTAGTTTGCTGAAAACCGTTAGCCAAGTTACGACAACCTTACCCGATACTCTTTAACTTTATGGTCCAGCAATACGCTAAAGCCCCCGCTTAAGTCATTTCAGAGCACGCTGACTTTGCCTTTAACAAACACAGCTAAAACTCACTGTGCACATTTGCACTTCTGAATATTTTAACTGCTAGGTTAGCTAGCATGCTTCATTTTGAGAAGACAACCCCGGAAATAAAACCACAACCCCAGCAAAGGTTTTCTTAAATTCCAATGGCTGGGCTATAAAATGTGCATTCAATAGCCAATAGAAGCAAAGATGTGTTGATTGATGTAGATTTTGACGAATGGCTCTCCTTCATGTCCGATAGTGTAATGTTTTGGAACCAATCAGATTAGAGAAATAATATTCGCAGGCGAGAGTCCCACTGTTTTCTTCCGGGACGCGGCTGTCACCAAAAAAATGGCTTCTCTTGACAGGGTAAAAGTATTAGTTCTAGGAGATTCCGGTAAGTTAAGTACCATTTTCGCAATCCAGACTCATATATGAACGTGTCTGCTTATTTGGAAATACATTTGTTTATTCTGGGCAAATGTCACCCGGTTTGCAACCCTTTTAATATTTAATTAAGGGACTCTTGTAAACCTGTAAATCTGACGCAACGTAATTGTCGTGTCTACAGGTGAATTTGGGTTAAAGGTGGGCCGGCAAGCGATGCTTAATTTAAAAGCAATAATTGCACCTGTTATGATGTATTCACACTGGTCCCACTTCAGTGGTGCATTTGCGTGTAATAAGACTGCTTAGTTAAAGACGAATCAACACCAAAAGTTAAAATTGTATTTGCCGAATTAAAGAGTGACATCCAACAGCTCGTTAAATATATTTACTGTTCTTCTACATGTTGTATGCTTTGATGGAAACAAATTATATGTTACATTTTTTTTCAATGGAGGCTTGTTATCATATAAAAGTGAACCACGTCTTCATCGTCTTGCAATCATCAGTAGTAACTTTATAGCATTATACTACATCAAGACTGAAAGTCCACATATTATGATCTACCGGACAAAATGTGTGTCCTTGTGCCAGAAGTCATTGCATGAGTTTATACTGATCCCATCAAAATTGTCAGTCATCTACCCACATTTCTTGTCTTTTGTAGGGGTGGGCAAGTCTTCCTTGGTCCATCTGCTATGTCAGAATCAGGTGTTAGGAAATCCATCGTGGACTGTTGGTTGTTCTGTGGATGTACGGGTAAGACTTCCTAATTTACAAAATCTTCATTCACATAAGGTCGAAAATGATGCTGGCCTTTTAAATTTGCCTCAGATAATCTATACTTCATACAACAACCTTTTAAATAACAAATCATAATAAATCATAATTTATTTGTTGTTTATATTTTGTATTATTAATCTGAATCTGAAGTACAATATTTGCCTCTGAACTGTAATTGAGTAGAAGTATAAAGTAGCAGAAAATCAAAATACTCAAGTACCTCAATATTGTACAGTACTTGAGTAAATATACTTTGTTACTTTCCACCACTGATGATTCAACACATTCATGTTGGATAGAAACGAGTATAGCACTCACATGTTACAGATGGTTAGAGGATAACTGATAACTTAAGGGTCAAAATAACTACTCAACTACAGGTCCAAGACTATAAGGAGGGAACCCCGGAGGAGAAAACCTACTATATTGAACTCTGGGATGTCGGAGGATCAGTTGGCAGTGCCAGCAGTGTCAAAAGCACCAGAGCTGTCTTCTACAATTCAGTTAATGGTAAAGATGATTTTATATGACTATTTAAATAAATCTGAAATCATTAGGGTTGCTATTATTTAGTTATGTCATTTTCTGATTTTTGTTTTTATTTTATTTTTTAGGAATTATGTTGGTCCATGATTTAACAAATAAGAAATCCTCTCAGAATCTCTACCGCTGGTCACTAGAAGCTTTAAACAAGGATTCTTCTCCAACAGGAGTTATCGTCTCAAACGGGTAAGTAGATGTGTGTGTTGGTATTGTTTGTTTTCACAGGGTGGAAAATGTAGACACACTGACACAGTTGTCAAAATTAAACATATTAAATGGTGACTGAAAATGCTGGATACTGGGGAGTTAAGTCATATTCTTTTCTCCCTGCAGTGACTATGATAGAGAGCAGTTTGCTGAGAACCCAGTGCCTTTGCTGCTGATTGGCACAAAGTTTGACCAGATCCCAGAGAACAAACGCAATGAAGTTCTAACTCGGACGGCCTTCCTGTCTGAAGACTTCAATGCAGAGGAGATCAATCTCGTGGGTCAATTTTTTCACATATGCCATCAGAACAGTTTGAAAGAAGCTATAATCACATACACATTCTGCAGAAAAGACTCGCTTTCTTTGAGGTTTGTGGCTGAAGAGCTATTCTGTTTTCCCAGGACTGCACTAACCCGAGATACCTTGCTGCAGGCACATCAAATGCAGTGAAGCTTAGCAGGTTCTTTGACAAGGTGAGAAACCGAGTTCTGTTATGCAATGTGCTGTTATTTTCTGTTTCAGTAGCGATCATCGTCTGGCAATGAATACAGGATGTAAACGAGGTTAATATGTGTACATACACACATCTCTGCGGTGTGGATGTACTGACGGGAGCATGAACCATCAAATGTTTACCATGTAGACAAATGTCATTCAGCCTCCTCCAATCTATGAATTGTTATATTTATATGATTATATTGAATAGTTGCTGGAGGATACTTGTTAAACAGAAGTAACAAAATCATGTAATTTCCTATATTATTGTGTTGTACCAAATTGACATTCAAGTTCCCTCTTTCAATGTACATATGGGTATGGGACTTCAACCTTTCAATCTCTTAACAGGTAATAGAGAAGAGATATTTCACAAGAGATCCAAGTCAGGTGAGCTTTGCATTTCCAGTCTTTATTTCTGTTACAAGAATAAGATCAACTAATCACAATGTCATAATTATTTTGGTAAAGGGATTTTTTCAGAATTCAGTTGTGACTGACGAGGACTAAGATTCCATTTTAAGTTGAACTGTTCTTTTAAAACACCACATTTCTTTCACTTTCTCTGCAGATGACGGGTTTCACAGACAGAAAACGGTTCAACTTCAAAAGTTTGCACTATGACTGACAGCAGTGGTCTGTGGTTTGACAAGGCTTTGTCAAACCACATGTAAACCATCACACTCACGGACATACTTTCTACTTCACATTTCAGACATGAAGAGACAAGATGACGTTAAAGGACACATACTATAAATGAACAGTGAGATTTGGTGTTAAATTACCTAATTTCACCAAGTTTTTAATTACAGATTGTTTTTAAATACAATCAGTTGGGCTTTTTCTTTTCATGCAAAACATTCCCATATACCAGCTTCATCAATTCTTTTGTCTAAATGTTTACTTTACTAAGCCATGTTATGTAATAAGCAAGTGAAGAAAGGGCAATATTCTTGGCCTCTGAATAGTGGCTCATGCAACATTCCCCTGTCTCTGCATCGTATTCTTAATCCAGGGGAGAAAGAAATGGACTTTAGTGAAGACATGGGGATACTTGGGGTTATTACAATCACTTCTGAAGGTGAAAGCTGTTATGCCCTGAGGCTTGCTGTTGCAGATAAGTGGTCCGCCGGAATCCCCCTAGGAAAAAGGCAACAGAGACTTGATTGAGTAGTCTGTAAAAATAAAAAATAAAAATTATACTTGTTTGTCATGAATAAAGGAAAACCATTTTCTCCATGTTTGCAGCATTATTGATGTAATTTGTTGTATATAATGGTTTGTTATTTATTTGCTGGTTTGCTTCAAATACAGTTTTATTACCTGGCAAACCCCTCCCTTCTTTTTGTCAAATTTGGTGCATATCATGTGATGAGCATCGAAGTTATTTTGCCATATATTTTTGCACTCAAAGCTGAATTGCATCGTCTCCGTGGTCTCCCTCAGTACAGGTGAGGAATTCTTATTGGCTCCGGTTTTGCCCCAGCCAGCAACGGTACACTTGATGTTGGCTGGGATTTTCCCGTCTTTCTTAGGTAGTCCAATGGCCTTCACATACTTATTCAGTTTGGCGTTGTTTTTTAACTGTAAAAGAGAACAGAGTAGAACTGGAAATCACAGCAGTTATAATTTGCTTTGTTATTCAGTGTATTTCATGAAACAGTTGACCTATATGTGAAAGATATTTCAATGTGTGTTTATGTCCTCTTAAAGCAACATTGAGTTGTAAGGTAAAGCACTTCACCCCCACATCCTCACCCGCTTCAGTGCAAATGTGTCAAAACACCGTGTGCAGCTTTAACGCTACATATGACAGCGAAAAAATGAAACTGAGATGATAGCATCAACTACATTGTACAAAATCCTTTGCAGAGAAATAGATTTTTTTAAACACCTACGTTTTGATATGAACGTTAAAACATTTTGTGTTTACCTTAAGTAACATAATGTCGTAATTGTATTCTCCTGTGAATTTTGGATGCGGGTAGTACTTGGCCACTTCAATCGATTGCTGACTTTTCTCTTTCTTGCTTATGTCATGTGCTCCAAGTACCACCGTCATGGGCTCACTGACAAACAAGGGAACAAATAATGTAAAAATATTTAGTTATACTTAGCACGTAACACTTCTAAAGTCTAATATAACTACATTGAATTTGAAATACTATGTAAAAGTGTTAATCATTAAGAACCCCTGATAGCAAATTTCATTGTCTTTTTCTTAACCCCAGGCCATGACAAACAGACATGTACTGTATGTAATATGATATATCACTGATACAACATTAAACTTTTTTCAAATTTAAACCTATTAAAAGTAATTAACAACAAATCCTTTGTAAATGATAAATAATTATATATGGGAATAAAACAATGATTTAACTGCAACTAATTAGTATCCATTAACTTGTTAATTTATAGTGACATTAAAACATTTTTTCATGTCGCTCTATGATTCTCCATTGATGCACAACAAACTCACTTTTTGCAGTGTGCTGCAGTTAGAACAAAGTCCTCCCGAATAAGTATCCCACCACATAAATGCTGTCCATTAAACTGGAGTGATGCCATGTAGGGTCTGGAATGAGGCTTTGCAACCTTACCACCCACTATGCCACTCTCAGAAGCCCCTTACATGAGGACAGAAGGTAAAGTAATACAGATTACAAAATCCTCAACAACCAAATTATTAGTATTATTACGGAATGATAAAAAGCAAAATGAGATACTTAATTCCATGTGTAGCCATTAAAAAGGCTTCTTATTTCTAGTTGCTTCTCTATCAGCAATACTTTTGAAAGGAATTTTATTTCATCTTACCTGTGAGGGAGAGCAGCTGAAAGACAAATATGATGCAGTGTGCGTGGATCATGGTCGTTGTGAGGAAGTAGAAAATGAACAGTCTCCCCTATACCACCTTTTGTAGTCAACCTTCCACCTCCAACAACCGAAACTTTGTGGGCAGATGTCACCATCAATCTTGCACAGAAGAGATGGGTTCACACCTTTTTCACTGCAGGATGAGTGAGACCCTTCTATAAAATGTCAACTTTCCATTTGGGTTGGTGCACATACATTGTTGTTAAATGACGTTAAAAATCATCAATAATCTAAATCTGTGGCACTTCACTGTATTATTCTTTGTATGTCTCCTTGTGCCTCTACATGTGGGATTGTGGTTGCATGCTACAGCAAAAAACTAATGAATTCAGAAAAGGCATCTTTGGGTAGTTTTAATTTGATTGTGCTGTGAACAGGAGTTTAGTTCTGACTAACTGTTGCATCTATTTCTTGACTAAAAATCAGAAAGGTCCACATTTACTGTAGATAATCATAAATATACTCCCGCTTAACTGTTGCTTTTTCATCATAGGCTACATTTGCTCTGAAGGAAGAGAGTTAAGGTAAAAGGTAAGTGGTCGAGTGGAGAACTGTGTATCAAGGCCACATTAACCACAACACTAACAAAGTCACACTTCACGCTGAACTACACACACACACATACTGCTGTCATTTCTTTCCATTGTGTTCTTTCCTGGCCTAATTTAATTTGATGTTTTTTCAAAAGACAGACTTACCTGTTAGCATTTTACTCTAGAGATCAAGTACAGTTTTTAAATTGAGGGTTAAGAGAGGCTGTAAACAAAGCTAAAGCACTTGTCGGCTGGAGGTGTTTGCAGGATTACATCGTATTCAGAGACCTTGTGGATTTCTGGACCTTGGTGTAATATCTGTTAATATCAGTTCTTATTTTTTATTTTAATTTTTAAAACTTCAACAACCAACAAGTGAGCATTCACGGCAGAAAATGCCAGTGGGGGCTGTATGACATACACACTTGGTTTGGGAATGTGGAAGAATAATGTGTGATTAACCCTTCACACAAGTGTCTGTTTGATAAACTATCACGGCTTGAGTATTATTAAACACATGAAACAAAACGAGCAGCAATGGCTTTACAAGGGAGCTGGTAAGCCTTATACAGCATGTGCCATTGTGTCTACTGACCACTAGATGGCGCTATAGGCATTTTGTGTGCACAAAATACACTTATGAAAGAAAATTAGCAGCCCAGCTCATACAGCCTACTTACCTTACATCTAGTACTGTTAACATTTTAATATTTATGGGGATGGCTATCCTACAAATTAAAATGATAACTCCCAGTAGTCTGTGTAGAGTCATCTGTTACCAGGTAGCATGATGGCTGGTCAGAAAGTACAGTCTGCTTGACTTTTATTGTGAAGTTGAAGACATTTGCCATTGTTATTGCTTACCACTAAGCCTTATGGAGAAGAGCTCATCAATTAGGATCTCAACTCTCATTTTAAAGTACGTTCTAGGTTATCAAGAGTTTCCATGGTGGTGTTTCATTGTCCTTTCAGACTTGTAACTTAATGTGAGTAATCCTAATGTTTTTGCACTCTCAGGCAGGCGTTGTTTGGCCCTCACATGCAGTCAGACAGAGCAGTATACAGTACACACACCTCACATATGGAGGTGACGTTCACAAAACGTGTTTTCCAGCGGCATGGCACATTACTATGGTTGTAATGGAGGAAATGATGCTTATGTAGCAAATATGTAACAGTTTGTGGATGTTTTTTTTAGGTAATCTAAGTTCTGGTCTTATTGGACCAATATAAAAGTGATTCTGGAACAGATGGTGCTCTAGCTGAACAGGGTCAATGGTAATCCTCACTTTTTTGTTTACGCTGATCTCTCTGATATCAGTTTATATTTATGGAGGGGAACTTACAGGGTTAGAAGTGCAGACAATGCACTCCCACAAGTCCTTTGAATAGGAGGAGATGAAACAGACTATGATGTTTTGCTATTACGTAATGTTGGACCAGGACTGGTTATGTATTACACTTTCTCAGTTGCCACAGAAAAACGTTTTGATGAGGCAGATGGCCTTATAAAATTACCCTCATGTACTTTGAGGGTGTATGTCTCAACATTTTCCAGAAACATGAATGGCTCAGGTGGATTTGCAATTGAAACATTGATGAGAGCAGGCAGGGATCTTTGGCAGTCAGTCCTCATGTCATCAGCTACTAATCTGTGCAGCAAAACAGGTAATCTGGCACGAATTCATTTGGTTTTATTTTGAATTAATGAGTTGAAACTCATCTTTTGATGTCAAGTACACTTAATATGACAGTACTGTTAAATGTAGCTCAGTGAAATGATAAGAGAACAAACGTATACTGAAACAGGTGAGAAATCTAGCATACTGTACAGCAATGTTTAAACTCACCACAGTCTTTTCAGTGGCGACTTGTGCAGTTTGTGCAATGCAAATTCTTTTCAGAAGCCACACCACACATGACCCCAACCTCTGCAAGGCAGGCAGAGAGAGTAACCAACACAACAAAAGCTGCAGCCACTGTAGCTTTGGCAAACCACACACTGTAAAACATACAGTGTTTTACAGTATACATATAGTATAGTATATAGTATATTGGTGAGGATAACTTCAGTAGTTATTAAGAAGGGAGCAATATTCAAACTGAGACTACTGCAGCACTTTGGGTTGCCTATTATTTTTTTATTACTTAGATCTTTTTTTTCTTTCTTTCTTTTTTTTTTACTGTTCATTCTTCACAATAATAACAAATAACAAAGAAGATATTAACACTGAAAGTGGTGAGAGTGAAATGTCTGGTATGTGGTTTGTGTACTGTGTAACAATTAAAGGGTGCAGATTAACATTTCACTGGCACTGTTTCATCAGCAGACTACCCTGCTGACACGCTCTGCTGAGTGACAAAATAAATGGTCTAAACCGCAATTTGCAGTTGTCATATTAAAGAAGAAAAACAAGTTGTGCTTACAGTGGGCTCTAAACTGGCACCTGCCAAAAAAAAAAAAAGAAAGAAAACTATATAAATAATTTTCAGACTACATAGCTGTCTGTGGATTTGTCTGTACAGGCCAGGGGCAAAATGAACAAAATACCAGTAAGATTTGAAGATAAGGCATCACACAGTATGATGATGAGTGTTTCCAGCACAAGGAGATTCGCCAAATTACACCATTTTGTCCTGGCTCCACCCTCAGGCCAAATTCCATCATTTATGTCTGACATTTGACATACTATTGCGCTCCAATAGTGCCATGAATACCAAAGTTCTCTTTATTTTCCATCCATTCAACACAGTTTTTCTTGTCCGTGCATACAATCTGAAAGTACGGTTAACGGTGAGATTATTAGCTCAACAAACATAACTTACTCTGACGCAGTGCAGGTCAATTTAAGGTCAACACAACCCAGGTAGAATCCAAGATGATGCATCATTTCTCTCTCACTCACTAACTGGAGAGCAGACTTGAAGATTCTGCTTACACTGAGAACATCTTTTGGCTTCACTATATACAGTCGGTCTCCAAGTTGAATTGAAGCCACATAGCTTCACCCGCTTTTTTTATTTTTGGTTATAGTCAGACGTGAGGTCAGAGTGGGGAAAAGTGAAGACTGTCTCCAATAAACATTCTTCAGGGCAAGATAATTGGCTGTTAGATGATGCATCTACACAGCTTTGGTTGACAGCAAACTAACAGCAGCTTGAAGATCTCAAATAAAACTGACTGAAAGGTCACTGGTTCAAAGTCTAAGTGAACAGCCCTCTGTTTCCCTAATAACAGCCCCTGAGTGCTCTGTGATGCATTCCTGAAAACTACTGCTCACAGGCAAACCGGGGCAGTGATTATATTTATCAGCTTCCAGATATTGCATTTACTTCAGGGAATAATCCCACAAGATGCTGAGATGAAGAAGAATGGGTTGTCAGTCAACTGTTCAGTTAAACAAGTGGAGAAAGCAAATTTAAATATATGAGTTAATGAGATTTCCCATGAATGGTGCTACTGGGGCCAGTTAGTACAGAGAATGACAAACATTGTTATACCCTTGGTCAGTCAGTGCAGTTTTAACAAGGCAATTTATATGAATTATTGCCTGAAGGTCAGTAATTTATGTCGTTAGCTTGCTAACTAGCAGGCTAATTCAGCAAAACCATGTAAGAATAAGGCTACTTGCTACTGTTGTTAGCTATATGTCTAAATCAGCTGTATTAACAACATGACACCTTGGTTAGCTAGTTAAGTAGCTAACAAGCTGATTATCAGAACACAAGTCTGATTAAGCTATTTGTAATAAAATGATGAGGTTAAAAGCTGAACAGAAATAGTTACTGATGAGACACCAACTTTTGTGGTTCAAAATCAGAAATGTGATCAGCTGTTATTTGGAAGTCTTGCCAATAGCTGTGGACCTCCAATAGGACTGCTAAAGGGTGTTATATTGCCTAAAGTGCTCTGTTACAGGAAAAGTCTGTAAAGGCAGTATAATGGACCATGTGTTGTACATAAGCAATAAAAAAATTAGAAAACAAAGTAAATTATCCCACTGTGAGGGACCGGGCAGGAAGGCATGAGGACGCAGAGGTATTTTCTTAACAAAAAGGGTTTTTTATTTACCCAACAATCATTTAAACAATTCACAAAAATAAACAATAGTTCTGGGCCCATAAAAGAGGTGAACTAAACAGAACTAGCTGAAACAAATTAACAGAATTTAACATGTCAAACCAAACCTAATTTAACCAAATCAAGTTCAAACTGACCTACCAAACAAAGAACAGTGGGGAATGTATATGCTGGGTGATCAAACCAGTTTACACGCACAGGGGATTACATAAAACATTTAACATACTAATTAACTGAAAAGAAACAAATAGCCTGGTAAGTCTCTTAACTGAAATAAACATTCTTTTAATCAAAGGAATCTTAAGTACTAAACTAAGTCAAATTAAATCTACATACGACTATTTAAAATAACCCCAATCTCCCCTTGAAGTGGTGGGTACTTGGTACAGTCCCAATTAAAACAACTCAATATAACTTAACATTGTTAAACATACAAACGTTAACCAAATGTGCACGCTACACAGGCAACTAATGTAATATTAACAAATGCTAAGTGCTAAAGATATGCTATGAACTAAAGAGTTCTGTGTGGTCATTTATGTGTTTCTGTATGTGTAATGTGGTTAACAAAATGTGTCCAACTTAAACTAATGTGTGACCGGGCATGGGGTTACCGACTCAATACCGACTTAATTGTGTGGCCATGATGCGGCCATCACAACCACTCATAACCACAATGGACTCCTGCAGCCAGTAAAACCATTTTCCCATCCATTTTTTTTTTTTATTTGCTTAGAAGTTTGTTTTCCAGGAGATGGCTTCAATCAGTCATTGCCAGCATCATGTTACACATGTGTTAAAGACGAAGTAGTAATGGTACTATGGTTGAGATTTTACACACACACACACACACACACATTGTACATACAGACATATTACACACACAGAGTATATACAGTGCAATCTGATTGAAATGTCATTGCAGTGTTTCAACCTCCATTATTCACTTCATTATAGAATTTATAAAACCGAATGACTGTTGCATTAGAAACACTACGCTTGCTTTCTCTTTGCAGTCCCCTTTCTGCAACACCTGCGGGTGCAGGACAAGCAGCATTTGAGCGTCACCCACAGAACAGTTAAGAGAATGATGACCAAAAAGCCGATAACATCCAAGCTATGGTATTGAATCCAGTTCAAGTCATGTGCACTTGTCCTTAGGTGTGCCGCTCCTTTGTGTCTGATGACGAACTCAGTCCAGAAAACAGACAGTTCCAGAGGCTGCACAGGCCGGTCCAGGTGTATCTGAGACAGCGCCACTATCTTCTCTTTGTAACTGGGGAGAAGTAATATTTTGACAGTGAAGAAGACGGCTGCTAGCAAGAAAACATGTGTGTACACTGAATGTAAATATAACTTTTGTTCGTTTGCAAGAAAACTTCACAGGGCACCTGTAAGAGTGCAAATAAACAGTAAAGTGAGGGAGATGTCAATCAGGCACATTTTGTACACGCCCACACAGTCCATGTAAGAGGTCTAATCATGCAACACAAGTGAAAACACACAATCATGTGTGCAGGGACTTAACAGAAAAACAAATACTGAAAATAAAATATATTCTCACATGTAGACAAACACACTTCATTCTTAGAGTATGAAGTATGTTTGTCAAATAACACAAATAACAAGTAATTGTTTTTTGTTTGTTTTTTTGCCATTTTTGTCAGTTCCTCGGGTTTTCTAAATTTCACCTGCTTAAAGGTTCCCTGTGGCGTTTTTAACCTCTAGTAGCGCTATGGAGCTGTATGAGTGGCTCCCAGTGTTGTTTACTTGGTGCACGCGCGTGAGGACACGCATGCCCACGCAGGTGACTCGATACACAGTCCTGCCAACAGTTTCACACTGTTCCACAGATCTTTAGGTGGTGGTAACGCGCCAAGAAATGCAGCACACAAGTGAGTGACTATTCTCTTTAATGAACATCCAGTTGCCTTACGTTTTGTCATGGATGATTTTATTTAGGGCAGCCAATAGCTTTTCAGTCTTCACATCATGAATGCTGAGTTTCTCCGCAACGCCGCGGATCACCATGTGGTGTACGTTGTCTCCCTGGTCCCCAAACAGTGGAAACATCAACATGGGTACAGCGTTACAGATACCCTCGTAGATACCGTGGGTACCTCCGTGAGTGATGAAGACTTTAGCTTTGGGATGGGCTGAGGAACACAGAAACAGCCACAATTACAGGTCCAGTCCACCACAGACCAATTGCAGGTAATTGTATTTGAATAGACTTTGATTAGTTTAAATGGTATGATTTATAACATGATGGCAGCACCTCATGCATTTGTCTGGATAAAGCAAAACACACCTAGCAGATCATTCTGAGGTAACCATTTCATAAGTCTGACGTTCTTGGGTACATCTTCAGGTAGGACTCCAGTGTATCTCCACACAACCTGAAACATAAATAATACCTCTGCATGTTAAACATTTGATGTGCAAACTGTAATGAATTGAGAGTCTGGCATGTTTACCACAAGACAAGGCAGGGGTCCCATGGTTCAAAATGATTAGGGCTTTAGCGTATATGCTGAGTGTGAAAATCTCTGGCTAATGTGTAAATGTTTGCTGTGCTTGTGTAGTTAGAAATGTGTGTGTTGTGTTTTATTTGAAGAGAATACATAGCAGCCTAACAAAAACAATCAGTGGAGTTGTTTGCATAGACTGATTGGATTGAATGAAGCGGAGTGATTTCATCAGTTAAGTTTATTGTTACCCTTTGAGGAATTTGCCGAAAGGCATCAAAGAACTGTTTAGCCTTCGTCTCAGGCATGCTGGACACCATTGAGCCCAGGGTAAAGACAATAAAGCCGTCATCTCCTGAGCCATCCACAAACTCCTCCAAGTCCTGCAGGGTGGTTGGAAAAGACACAAAAATTATCTCAAGAAGCATGTAAAAAAATCTCAGTTTGTAGAGTGCATGGCCATAGTCCAGAAATCTGCTTTTCCTGGCTGAGATTTCACACACTGAATTTCCAGAACAGCAGACAAACCCGTCTTTTTACTATGTTGTAAGCCAAGTCTTGGTAGATCATGATAAATAGTCAAAACAATCTTTATAATTGTTTCAGCACCAGTGTTTTGCTCCTGAAACATATTTATCTCCATATTCAGTTCAAAAGTGAATGTGCTTTCTTGTACCACAGAAAATGATTACTGAAGGTCTTTATTATTTGTTATATAAGGCTAATACAAAATAATACAAGCAAACAAGGTGCTTGTCTATACTCTGACACAGCTGTTCTGTTTCTTGAATCTTTTTGCAAGCACTAATGCAGAGATGTTAAATTCCCTGAATCTTTCCCATCCATTATGTTAATAATAAGTTTACACAAAAACAAAAACAAAACAATTGTAGTCAGAAAGGTTGCTGACTGGTTCAAAACATACTGCACAAGACAAAGCTGAAAATCATTTTCAGTTTTTTTAAGCCATGAACAAAGATATCCATCTGAGATTTAAAGCTCTTAAAGCTAAATCAGTTGAATTTATTGGCCACTTGGGTTCAGAAGAAATCAACAACAAGCTGAAAAACACATATATTGGACATATTATCACCTCATTATTGTGGCCAACATGTTAGCAAACAATTAGCTATTTACACATCAGGCAGACAAGCAACATTAGCGCTCATTTAGAGTTGTGTTTCTGGGCCGTCGGGTGAATCTAAGTCCTGTTTTCACGCTCTGTTTTGGTCTCAACCAACTTCTGAGAAAATGTCTGGCTCTTTGGCTGCTGGATGATCCACTACTTTCATTAAGTAGTTGCTAACTTTGTCTGCACAACCAAAACAATAAGCAGCAAGAGACTAAAAGGCTTTGAAGAGCTGCTGCAGAACTGGGTGATAATTCTCCATGGGTTTGTTACTATGAGCGACCACTTTCATATTATACATTATCATGTAGTCTTGTCATGACATCAAAGTTTAAGGGGTTCGCTTTAGCTTGACTCAACACAAAGCAAGTATATGTGACCTGCCTTAAAGTGAATCCAGATGTGTATACTCTGGCATACATTCTTTCAGTACTCACCGCTGGCAGAGGAGCTTTCTTTGCACAATTGATGCCTCCAATCAAAACCATGTTTGGCAGGAGAGGTCTGGGCCATTCAAAAGTAAAGTCATATCTGAGAAGCCAGATAGCACCACGACTAAGAAGGTCCTTGTAGGTCATGTTTTCCCCAGATTTCCTCCTGGTCAGATCGTCGAAGTGGACATACATTATTCTGCACAGGTAGGACTCCACAATAGACATGGCCATGTTTTTGACTCTCTGTGGGAAGGTCATGATGTCTGTATTACCAGAGAAGGACACAGGAACGTAGGAAGGAGGAGAGGGGCACTGGTTAGCCTTTGTATCCAGTTCACATGGAAGTCCACGCAGGAAATAAACAGCTGGAATGGAAAAGACATGAGCCAGGATGGAGCCGCAGGGAAGGAAGGGATCTGTAAGCACAAGATCGAAGCCCTCTCCCCTCAGTCGACTCATCAGAGGCTGGTTGTTCAGCAAACTCTCGCAACCTTTCACCTGCAGTGAAGTAAAGTTAATCAAACGCTGCACATTGATAAACAAATCTGTAAATTCTGGTGGCTTGAGGAACACTCCATCCTTCAGGTGGTTGAAATTTCCATCCAGCTCAGCTTTGGTATAGGACACTTGGTAGATCTCAGTCTTGTAGTCCTCTGAGCCCTGGATCAACAGGTTGCTTTCAGGCACCAGCACCAAGACCTCGTGGCCCCTGTTGCTGAGCTCCTTCACCAGTATCTTCATGCTAAGCCAGTGGCTCCCATCCACAGGCATAACCAGCACCTTCCCCCCCTGAACGGGCCCCAGACTGAGGCAGCATAGCCAGGCCACCAGCCCCAGTGTAGGAAACCACACCCCGCTGCTCATTGCCTCCTCTCTGTACTGCAAGTTGGATTGTTGTAAGAGCAAGTGCTGGCTGTTGTCAAGAGGTGGCTTTATGTGTGTGTGCGTGTGAGTGAGTGTGTGTTTAAATTCTGCAGGAAGTCCAGGCTGCGTTTGCAGGCGGGCTGTTATATAACCACAGGAAGACAGACAGAGTGGAGATTCCCGGGGGAGTTTGTGGAGAAGTCTAGAACTCAGACTTTGTCTCCAGTTAATCATTCTCTTATGGGACTTTGTATGTTTTCTTTTCACATCATGTCTTTCCTGTCATGTATTGGTGTATTCATTTACATTCAACATATTTACAAGGGACATAATGCAACTTTCACCTTTTATGGTAAGCTGCGAGTCAGTTTTGTTCTTATGGTGTGTAAAATAGTGAAGTCTAAGCATTATAAATACAGTATGTTTATCCAGTGAAATGTGTTAACAGAAATAAGTTTAGTGTCTTTTGGGATATCAGTAGTAAAAGTGATTTTCTTTATTCTATGTATTCATCATGCTAATTGCAATTTCTATTTGTATTCTTATTTATTTTCTCCAGCAGTGGGCTCAGTCAGATTGAGACTTGCAAGTCATGGTGGCTTTGTGTGTTTGCAGCTTGTACTGCTAACTGGTGCAGAGTCCTCTCTGTTTACTTAGGCAGTTCCTTCTCTCCTCCCCCTGAAAAACAGACATGTGCGTGCTTAATGGGCCATTGCGTGTGTCCTCTTTTCTTTTTTTTCTGCTCTCTCTAGTCTCACACGCACACACGTATACCAACAACCTTTGTAAAGAGACCGGTGGCGTGCAAAGCTAGTTGTAATCGGATACCTACACCCTCCTCTTTGGAGGGGGGGTTATAACATCAAACCAGCAATGTAATTCTTGGAATTTTAACCTTGGTTACAACATGCTTTACCTTACGAAACCCCTTGTGACTGTGGCACTGGTTGTGAAACTGAGTAAGTTACTATTTTATTCTAATTAATTTGTCTGTTGGTCTGTCCACCACTTGGACAGACATTCATGGTCCCCAGACAATCAATACTAGTGGCTTTGGTGATCCCCTCACTTTCCCTCTAGCGCCATCATGAGGTTCACATTGGTGCTTTTGGCTGGAATGTCTCGACAACAACTGGATGGATCTGCCATCAAATCTGGCCATCACATGGTCCTTTTACCCAGGGTGTTGAAATGGGCTGTGTGGATATTTTAAAAACTTTCCTGAGAACCAGGATGGGCAGTTTAAATATTTTTGCAACTTTCCATGCCACCACAACAAGACAGGTCTCATGCAATGAACATTTTGAGCTCCAAACAACATATTATCATGTGTAGCTCATAGACAGGCTGTGAAACAAAGCTCAGTGTGAATACAATTCTAATATGCTCATAAAAGCTGAGAATCCAGCTAGACAATTAACAAGAATGACAACATGCTGACAACCTGATGCAATGTGCCATACTGGAAAATAGGAAGATACTGTGTATTATTTGTCAGTTTGTTTATCTGCCTGCACAGCCAAATAAAAAATATAATTCATTTCAGATCAATACAAACTGCTTTTCTGGGTTTTTGTCTATTTACTTGCACAATTTGTGTAGATGATGCTCATATTTTGAGCATTTTATGACAGATGTATTTTCTTTCACAGTGGAATTTTAATTGAAATGTTCTTAACTGCTTTGAAGACACACAAAAAGAAAGAAAAGAGAAAAAAAGAGCCTTTTATGAGACACTCTTGTGCTAATGTAGTTTTGATGTTGCTGCAAACTATGTTAAACCAGATGGTGGTGCCAAAGCCATAAAAACAACCCTGAGTGGATATTTTCTGTTGGTTTACTGTATCATTCATCATCAACCCAGGGGATGTCTCCCTGTGCAGGACTGCGTTTCATTTCACTAAACATTTAAGCACCAAACACTGCACCATTCTTATCACTGTGAATCAAAAACAGGATTGTGACATGGAACACTGTATGGACATTTTCTTTTTTTAACAATTGAATGCTCTCATATAAATAATATAATCATCTCACGAGTGGAACTATAGAAACTGACCTGTCCTGAAATCTGTGTAAACACTTGCCGTTAGAATTACTAACTAGCTCTATGTTCTTATCACTTAAAGCTAAGTGGACCATTCTTACAAAACCCTGATACATTTGTGTAAATGTATGTGTGTTCCTGCCTGTTTGCACCTAACTCGCCATGAAAAGTATTATATATATAATATTCATGCCAACTGTGAAGACTGTGGGATAGTGTTTGTAGTTTACAGATGGTATGGTTTTTACATTATATGACATAGACAGGCACGGCTGCATACATGGCAAGCAGTGTGTACTCTCTCTCTCTTTCTGTCTCCTCCTGCTTTTACTCAAACTTGTCAGATTAAATGTGGGTGAGTCTCTAATGGGGAGATTTTGTTGGTATTCCAGTTTGGAACAGCATCAGATCAGCACAGTTTAGAGAATGTGCTGCTTTGGTTTGCCTGGATGTAATTCTACCTTCAATAAATGGCCAATGAAAGTACACACTGTCATATGAGAGGGTCACTTGACACTACCAAGTAACACTTTAGATCCAGTCTGCAAAATGAAGCAGTGCCTGCTTTTGTCTCATTACAAAGAATATTTCATCTCAAATTCTTTTATTATCTATGTGAACATACCCTGAGTTTATATGGTCAAAAAATTACTGATTGGACCTGTGACATAAAAACTGAAATAAATTCATGGCATCTCCCAGATGATAGACAGGGGAGATGGATGGAGACTTTCTTAAGTACTGCATTAACTGATTCAAACATTCAAATCTGGATGTATTAGATATGAGTCAGAGGGCAACTCTTCAATAGATTTGGTGCTGAAAATTCTTAATTAGTCTGCAGTATTTAAGATTTGAAATGTGTTGGTGATGTTTTAATTGCACCCAGATGACTATTCCCACAGAAAGGACGGCAGGCACTGCAGTCAACCAAAAGTCTATTGTGGCGTATAGAAAAGAAAGAAATAGTAAGAAGATACCTTCACACTGATTTAATACTGCCTCAGTGGTACATTTTGTTCTGAACTGCTCTTCTTGTGTTTCATTGTTTCACCTTTCGCCTAGTTTGCTGGTATCGCCTCTGGCACAAGTCTTCAGTCACTGGACAAAGTTTATATTGATAAGTCTTGCAAACATTCAGCAGATTATATAAATCAGATTATTGAAACTGCCAGATACAAACTGAACGTTTAAGTATGAACTGATTAACCATTTGATCGGCACGCTGCAAACTAACTGCAAGTGCAGTCTTCTCTGTAAAGTGAGATGTTTGCCTACAACCACGTGGTGGCGCCAAAGTCACACGGATCCCTAAATTCCAGTCTTGTCCACAGCAGAAAACTGACCTTTTGCTGTCTGCACTGTGTGGTGAGGAGTGCGGTTTCAGCCAGGTCTCCAATGAAGAAAGATCACTCACCGTTGTGTTTTTGACTGGCATGATTCTAACGGTCCTGTCGATATGTTTGTGTTTGCAAATTGGAAGTCATTATTGTGCAAATTAAAATAATAAAAAAGTGTTGTGTCAAAGTTTTGAATGCATCCTACAGACCTCAAAGAACGCCTCACAAGGTGCAGAGCAGCCATGGCCACGTTTACTATAATGTGACGGGATTTATATTATCCATTCATCACAAATAAAACACAGTGAAAACTACCAGTTGTACACGTGAGATTACACGTTTCAAGGGTTAAAAACGCCGACGTGCTGCTGAACAAAACCTGATAACAGTGACATCAAGCCTCTTACTTGTCTCCTAGACGGCGAGAGTAAGACTTCAAAGGTAGATCTTTGGTCTGACTCTCCGCGCGGATGCGCACCGACCTTGGAGTCTCCAGACGCGCAGCGGAGGATTTTGCGCACTGAAATCAAGTAGAGCTGATGAGAGCGCACAGCGAGCGGACTGCTGTCTGACTGACTGCAGTCCTGTCACTGGGATACGGGCTCACTTGGCTATACATCGTCACCTTATTAATACCATTGTTCGGGATTAAGTAGGGGAAAATATAGCCTACAGTTTATTTCGGTTTGGCTTGATTCGCAACTTAGAGGAGTGTTGTTTCAACTGAGCCACTGAATGTACCCGTTCCACCTTGTTTGTAGAGAAATCCAAGTGTCCCAGCTGCTCAGGGAAAATTCACTCAACACCCTGAGAGACGGAGACGTTTGAGAGGATTTTAGGACTTTTTCCCGAAAGTGGATTGAACAAGGATAATTCCAACCGCCTTACCGACCTAAGTGAGGTATTACATTTGAAACACGGTAAGGGAAAGTTTGTATTTTCTTCTAAAGATAAGATTCAAATGTACTACATTTGAGGTCCTGCCACATTTAACAAAGAGGTTTTAAGTGATTTAACGTCGTACATATTTCCTCTTTTCTCGCAGGTGATCACAGCAATGCTTCAACGACATGTGCGTCTGTCCCTCTCCAAATCTTCCAGAGAGGATTTAAGCGCCGCTCATTTCGAATAAGTCAAGAAGTCATTGAAGATGAGAGCTCTGCAAACATTCCTGTTTCTTTTCCTCCTGCACCAGGTGAGGTTTGAGCTGACTGAATGAGAATAGACAGAATATGTAGAAATGTGTCTGTGGCCAAGAAGGCTTTAAAGAGAAAGTTAGAGACAGTAAGTGGCTTTAATATGATTTCTGTTTTTTTTGTTTTTTAACAATCCTTTACAAGACATTGGTGCCTGTTTATACATTTATATTATATATGTTATGTATCATTTATATTTATATATTGTGTTGGTATGTCTTTTATTGTAGATCGCATAGCTCATGCAATGTAAGATTTATCACCCATCACATAATTCAAAATGACAATTCAATAAACTCCTGGCATGAAATTTTAGTTGACAGTCATCAGCAGCCAATGTGTTGGCCGACATGGACTCCTCATTAAGTCTTACAGGGGGGTAAGCTTGTTTTGTGTTATTTGAACTTGTGGGCTATTAATAAAATACCAAAATACTTTATCTTAATGAACATGATTTATTTTTTTTTAGCATTTATTAAAATAAAGGATACCTCATCGCATCTACAAATATGGTGATACAAACATAAACATAAATAGCCAAATTGATTGTATTTAATTTTGCAGAACAGACTGTGACTTTGTCAATAGCCATAATGTATAAAACCAAATGCAGCTAATTTCCCTAATAGCATCCGAATTAACTTATTGTTCATATTTGGCATTGAGACTTTTCTTAGGAAACATTTAGATACAGAAAAAAATGTTTGCACTGTTTATTTGTACAATAATCCAGACCATTTACATTATATTCTGAGTTGATGTGAGCATATTGCTCATTATATTATAATTAACAATTCTGCAGTATTCTTAATTGAGAAGTGGGGCTAATGTAGTTTTAAAAATCAGTCACTGAATATAAATTATTGATGTGCCTGCTTGCAGAGTTTTTTGTTTCTTTCCATTGTGGTGACCTTTTATATATTATATTATGGCCTTAGTATCTTGCTTCTGTCACTTATGGCTCAACAAAACCAACACCACAGTCTGCCTCTTCATTTATTCAGCTATATCACATGGATATTTGTGGTTAGCAATCATTTTATTTTATTTTGCTGCCAGGCTTGAATAAGGTTTTGACCCCTGTGTTTGAACCCCTCGACACCACTGACGTGTCTTCGCCGTACTAAAATGGAGGCCAGAGAAAAAAAAAAGTGAGAACAATGGGTGAAAATTACAGAACCCACAGGTTTTCAAAGCCTTCGCCCTTCTTCCTTTATAATCATCACAAGTCCCTGTGAATACACGGAAATTATTTTGTATTTACCAGGGATTGATTGTCTTAAGCTTCTGGACATAATCTTCCTGTAGTCTAATTCTGTTTTTATTGCAGGAATAAGCTCTCAAAAGAAAGATCGTAAGCTTTAGGGAAATATAAAGATCTTTTCCCGCTTTTTTTTTTCAACAGCTGCTGATGTCCTCTAGGCAGTTGAATAAAGTGTGGGTTTTATCATCCTTGCTTTACGGACTCTTGCCGTGTTCAGACCTGAACAGAAAATGCCATGTGATTGAAGAAGTTCTTCACATCTGTGCTATCCTCAAAGAGGGCATCTTTAAAGATAGCCTTGAACTGTGCAGATGCAGCGGCAAAGTGCTGTCTGCTCTGGCTGCTGTTGTAATCAGCCTTGTGCCTATTGGGAGCTCTGCCTCCAGAGAGAGAGAGAGAGACAGGCTGCCTCCCTGGAGAGGCTCTCTTTATATGCCTCAGTGGCTTCCCTCCCAGCAGACCCACCACTGTCTGACTGGGGACATATTGGCCCTTATCAATATTCCCCCACCTCCCCAAGGGTAAAAAAACGCTTAAATACCAGGCTGGCTGAAAGCGTGAAACATGCGCCAAAACTTCTTGAGCTGCGAACAATCTTTATTTTTTTCTTATTATATCTGCTTCATAGGATAGTTTACTATGAGGAGACACCGTAAGGATGTGATTGGGGTGACATGCGACAAAGTTGCAAGGCTAGATTTCTACCCATGGCGTCACAGGATGCACCTCAGACAACTGAGCCGCCAGGATACCCTGTTATACTGAAGGATGCATTTATTGTCTCAAGTAGAGGTTCTGTGTCTGTAACTGTCTTTACTTGTGGCCGAGTCATCCAAAACAAGAAACCGAAACACAAACACATTTCTTCCTCTATCTTGCATCTTCATACACACTCATACAGAAAACACAGAGAACATGAATCAAATGGTGAAAATGTAACCCTAGACCTAGCATCTGTACCATACCCCAGGGACAAATAAGAGGGTCAAAGCCATCCTGGGAGAATCCATCCTTCCCCGTGACATCTGCTGCCGTTATCCTCTGTGCAATGACAGCAGAACAATGTAGATGAAGATAAAACATACTTGAGAGCCCTGCTCTCTGCCATCACCCTCTGCCCACCCTGCCCTGCCTCTATTCCACAGATTGCACATTGCAGGGAAAGTGGTGTTTTTCAGCGCTGCTTGGGATTAAGTCTGAGAAGACGTTGACAAAGTCTATTATACCCTTGTATCTTATGCCGGGGGCGAGAGCTCTTTGGTAATATTATGTCATGACAAAGCATCTATGTGGCCCATGCCAAGAGGATCAGCAGTGGTGGTGTTAAATGTATAGCTACCTCCTCTGTTGCTGTAAACGCTGCCCAGGGTCGGACTGAGCAGGGATGGGGCGAGCATCTTGATAGAAGGGTGTGACGCATTGAAGAGACAAAGCTTAGCTGGTTACTAGGAAGATGAACATGTCTTGTCCTCTGGATCCGCTACATGCTTGGAGTTCATCCCTGCAACTTTGATGTGCACCGATTTAAGGCATTACTCAAGTCATTTCTCAAGGCATTTAGCATTCATTTCAACAGTTTATTCATTAATTTATTTACATCTAGTTCACTAGATTATTTATCTGTTCGTCCATCAATGAGAAGTGGGGAATCACCAGAACAAGAAAGTCAGAATGTGACGTCGATTTGGTTCAGTTTTAGCTGCTAATATTATTCTGCCAGAGGAGGATTTTTTTTTTCCACTTGCATTTTTTCTCTGCAGTGCTGGAGTAAGACAGTGAGGCTCCATTCAAAGTCAAAAAGGGCTCTGGCAAGGACAACAGTTTTATCCCTGTCTTCATAACAAAACACAAATTCTACATAAATTCCCTCTCTAAGGGCTCTTTAACCCTTTTCCCCTTCCCCATGCTCAATTAGGTTTGGTTTTATTATTTATTTATTGTATATTTAAAGGCAACTAACACTGGGAAGTGTAATAAAATGTACAGTGGGGGGATTAGGAGCAGCTCTTTAATCTCACGCTTCTGATAATACTGCATGGGCTGATTGATTCGTTTTTCAGGAAGCTTATGTCAGAAAAACCTAATCCGTCTTTGGATTGTGCCAGCCTTGTAAGGTTCTCCGCGCTGCTACTTTATCATGGCGCCGAATTACAGAGCTGCTGGGCTGTGATAAGGTCCTCGTCTCTTTAACAGACCCCACCGCCCCACCGCCCAACCCCCCTGCACCCCCCCACCACCACCCTTTCCCTCTGGACAATAAAAAAAATTGTGTTTATATTCTTCACATCCTTGCTCTGCCTGGTCTTCACATCAACCTCTTCCAGGATTTGCCTTGTAAGAAAGAGAGAGAGAGAGAGAGAAAAAAAAAGAGTGGAACTTAAGTCTTCAAAACCCCACCAGAGAAATTGGGTGGGGAGCGAGAAAAATATGAGAGAAAATGGCAGACAGGCCAGTAGAAATTTCTGTGGAAGTGATTAAACATGGATTGACAGAGTGAAGGGGCCTTGTATGCATGTGCTGCCTTCCAGGAATCATTTTGGAGCTTACATGTGCTGATGTGTATCTGTGCTCATATTGGGGTCACAATCTTTCTAGCCAGAAGGCTTGACTAGATAATCCCTCATAAACAATACTGTCTGTGGCATTTGCAGTCCTCAGCCTGTATGTTGTCTCAGACCTCTGAAGGAAAGGTTGTCATTCCTGCCGGTTAAATCCCTCAAATGTAGCTTGCAGACACTACAGGTTGTATTGACTGTATTGAGCCCTGCAACCTATTCCTTTTCCAATCATCAATCATAACTGTGTGTGTACCGGCAATAAATCCACGATAAAGGTCCTGAAATGAAGAGGAAGAAGTTCCAAATGATTGATAGGTGTGACACAATTGCCCTTTGCATTGACAATAACCATAATCTGGCTGCTGGATGGTCCATTAAAGACTTAAGTCAAACAATTATGCAGCAGCACAATTACTTTCCCCCAGCTTCTCTCATGATGTGAACTGTTAGGATGAAGTGAAGTTCTGAGCAGCTCTCTTAAAGCAAGTCACACCCACTGTGGCGGCTCTGGCGCAGGAAACATTATGTTTAATATGATGTTGAGTTTCCCGATCCACGGGATGGTGGATATAGCTGTGATGGTCCACAGCTATGAATTTTTATGGGCGACGTGCAGCCCGAGGCAGTGTTAGATCTGGAGGCTCCGCTACCTTATAGCATTGTCATTACCGCTCTGCAGGGTCAGAAACATCCAGCACTCTCTGATGCACAACCTCGCTGTTTAGCAGCTCTTTTACTGTCTGCATCGCTCTCCACTGCTGTGCTGCGACAAAACAAAAGGTGGAGATCAGATCATATACAGCAGGCATTTTGTCTAAATCGCGTGTGGATGATGGAATATCATCTGAGGAATCGTGGTGTCACACTGTCTCTTTTATTAAATCAAATATTGCAATAGTTGTCTTGTTGCTGTACAGCCGTGAGTTCTCCACTTATGTCTGAACTGTCAAACTCATGATGCGCTACCATAAAATCACAACTCTAGTGCACAGTGGCAAAGTGTCTGCCTGCGAACACTTTCATATTTTCCAAACACTCTGACATATGAAGTTCTTAATTACCACCTGCTTTGGTACTTTGGAGAAGGCAATCACACTACATGTCAGAGCTCAGGAAAATGATTGACCTCTTTAATTAAAACTGCATTGCTTTCCTGTAAAAGGCAAGGTGTGACAGTTTAAGAATAAGTACAATAAATCTCCTTTCTGATTATTCTCAGTTTTGCATTTCCTCCCCTGCCTCTGGGCTTTGAGGCCTTTCGCTTCAGCTTGTCATTTCCAGCCCTAACAAAGCACTGTCAGCTCCCCTCTGTCTTTGTATATTTCTTGTGAAGTACCTGTCTTCAGAAAGGAAGCAACGACTTTCCTGCTCTTGTTTCTTCTTCAAAGGGAGCTGTTTCTGTGAAATCAGCCGAGGCGCAATCTGCTTCCAGAACAGAAACATTTGCTCTGTCAAATTTAGTGGACGTACGTTTGAGCAAATCAAGCAAAAACATTTTGGAATAAAACACCCGTATCATTTGCAGCATGGATTTGACTTGTCACACACACACACACACACACACACACACACACACACAAAAGCTCAGTGAGAGAAACATTTAGATTACGTCTTGCTGAGATGAAAGTGGAAAAACTAAAACCGGGACCCTGAAGTGTTCATTTCAGAAAAACATGCCATGCCTCCTCAAGTATTAGCCGATGAGTTTTACAAGCACGTTTACCATTGTTGCACAAAGTAGAAGGTGTTAAAAACTGGTCAAGAGAATGATAATTACACTGAGTCCAACGCGCTTTGTGGTATTATCCCCCTGAATCCCTGCTATCAGACATATGGAGGTGTGCTGCAGGTGTCAGGAGCCAGCGCAGGAGTTGCAGCTTTGACCATGTAAGGGGATTATGAAACTGATGATGCGTTGAAAGGTAACGCCTGCCTAAAAGTGAAGTGTTCAGGGCTTTGCTGCTGTCACATGTGGCAGGTGCTGAGATAACGCCGGTATCCAGATTACCTGGAGGCTCTCGTCCCAGAGCCCCTCCACGCTCGCCTACTTCTCTCCTAGTGGGATGTTTGCTAACACTTTCCAAACACCTGACATCATCGCTGCATTTAAATCATGCTCACTGCCATCCCACTTTCACCCCACCACCCCACCCCCAGCACCCATGTAGGTGAAAAATGACGATGATCTCCCACAGTTAATTCACAAAGGAGGCATTAGATTGTGACTAGCAATGCATTTTTAATTTTTATTGATTCTCATGCAGGGGAAGCATTGTATCCACACTAAATATTCACAAAATGATAAAGCTTCATCCTTGATCTTCTGATTTGTTTTTCATCAGTTTCTGATGGTTGTGCATAAATACTTCATTTAGAGGTCTATTGCAACCATTAAATAGATGTTGTGGGTTTTCTTGCTTTAAAAAGCTTAAAACAGCTGTGGAATGTAATCAAATATATTTACTCAAGTACTGTGTCTAAGTATTTGTACTTAATTTTAAAGTATTTGTACTTTACTTGAGTATTTCCAGTTTTTATGGGCAAATCTTTTTATCCCACTGCATTTATCAGCCAACTGTAACTACTAGTTACTTTGCAAATTAAAATACAAGACAATACAAATACAAAGACAATATATACATTTTTTTCATATGCACCCTATAAATAAACTTATATTGAGAGGAGTTAAAATTAGCTCCTTTTTGACCAGGTACAACAATAAATTGCTGCCTACATGTTAATGCATCAGTAATATTAGCCCAGTGATATATAATAATATAACACTCACAAGTTCCTTTCTGCTACATAGTGAGGACTTTTAGTTTTGATGTTTTAAGTACATTGTGCTGATAATATACTTGAAACTTTTACTTGTCATGGAATACTTTTACACTGTGGTATTGCTTATACTTTAACTTCAACTTATAATCCAGCACCTCCCTCACTGGCTGTAAATCTCAGAATAATTTCATCACTGTTGAGTAATGACATGAGTTTGAGTTTGAGTTGACAGTCTCAGCATCCCATAGGCGTGATGCTGTTTTAGAGGCCTTTTCCCATCTGATAAGAATACTATGGGGGGAACACTTTGGGAGCATATGATTGGTCAAATATAGAATTTAATTTAAAAGATGCTACAGTTCGACAGCTTCAATATGAAAACTCTGATATTTGTATCAGCCTTCAAAAATAGTTTTACCGAAAACAAAAGAAAAAAGGTTGCAGTTTTTTTGATTTTGAACACAAGTATGACAAAACTCACTCAAGAGCTTATAGCATTACACTATAAAAAACTACAACAATCACCTTTCACTTCCTGCTGCCTGGAAGGGAGTAGGGGCAATCTGGCTTTAATACTGAAGCAATAAGACGAGAACAGGAGTGCTGTGTGATATTGACGCTGGTTTGCTGCACCAGGCTGTGGATCTGCTTCCAGTACAGTTGACTGGAAGTTGTCGTCAGTTTACACAAGATAGCAAGATACCATTTTTGACACCTGCATTATGGCACTGATGATTGTATCTAACAGATTTCTGTTGCAAATAGATTTGACAAAATGACTGACATGTATTTTGCCCAACAGAAAACAGATGATACAGATGACATGAAGCCTTGGACTGGTTACAGGTCTAAAATGGCAGGCCACTAAGCTGATGTAATACTTGGGAGCTCTTGGTAGGAATGCTATAACAGGAGACGCTGACACTCATTAGAATCCAAACAAAGTTTGTCAGCGAGGTAGGAGCTAAACGTGGTTTAATTTCCTGTAATTTGTCCCATTTATTAGGGAACATTGAAGAACGTTCCTACAATTCTGTGCTGGCAGCTTCCACACTGCAGGAGAGGTGATTGTGTGTGATTTGTGCAGTTTAGTGTATTGCTTCCTGTAGGGAAATTCTCTCAAATTTTGCTGAATGCTTCACTCTGAAGACTCATGCAAACACCAATACAAATAGAAGTCCACCAATGTCCAAAAAAGGTGAGGCGAGGCATGGTTTCAGTCAGTGTCAGTTGCTGGGAGGAGAGGAAAAGAGAAGATTGTGTGACTGAGCAAGATTGGAAAGAGACTGACATTATAAATATGACTAATAACTCACATCATACGATTTATGCTAGCCACAGGAGGGTTATGTTACGTGCTATAATTTATGCTAATCATAGGATGCGAGCAGCTCCAAGTGACATCATGAGCAGTCAGATAATATTTTGCCACAACGTGTGCAAAAACGGGCTCCTAAACATAGTTAATTTTAGGTGAATATATGAGGTAAACATGCATTATAACTTTATGAGGACCTTGTTTGCTGCGCTGTATTTGTGTAAGAATAAAAAAGGACTTGTGCGGACAGAGAATGTCCACTGATAAGTAGTCTTATTTCTTGGAGAAGGAAGTGGTCAGTAGTTTGTGCTCTTGTTCTCTATTAAGGCTTTTCTTGTCCTTTCACTTCTCCACAAGAGAGGTCAGAGGTCAGAGGTCAGGGACGGTGTCAGAACAACAGCTCTGAAGCTGGTAGAAATATTGTGTCTTGTTCAAGGACACTGCTGCAAGATGAACGCTTGCTGACATAATTTCGCAATATTGTTGAAAGAAAACAATACATTTTCAAACAGGTAATGAAGCACAGAGTAGAATTGTAATTTGCACCATCCATTTCTAATATTTCCATTTGCCTGCTTAATGTTTAGGCTTGCATTAAGCTGCATTTGAACATTGCACACCTTACGGAGCCCAAGGCTTGGTTTATGTTTTTCTGTGTGGCTGGATGGCGTTGGAGCGACTGATGCAGCCCTCATGTTCTATGGCATTCATGTTTGTCTCATGACGACTGACAACTCACCTAAACATTCCTGCACGTATGTGGTGCTGTAGGAAAACGTAGCTCTCAACACAGCTGTAAGAACTGGCTAGGTGCAGAAGCACATTGTTTCTCGTCGCAGTCTGTACAGTCACAGTTACACTGTGCATACTGTACACCTTTTTTCTTGCCATTAAATTATTTCGGTCACAGTTTTCACTTCACATTTTAGTGCATTTGGAGTTCATTTAATGTGATGCAAGAAACCAAATTTGCACAATTATTATTCAGTGTGGGCTGATACACCAAGTCCTGCACAGTTTGATGCTAGCGGCTTGTGTTTTTAATATCACTCACTCTAATAATGGACGGCTCCCCGCCTCTCTACCTTAGCATCCCGATAGCGCTCGCACACTTGTTACATATTATGTTTCATGACGATGTGCTGCATGAGAAGACGTGATGAATGCTCTTCAGGTTTTTCCAGCACATCTGTCAACAGTGAGAGGTAGAAGCGATGCACTGTGGAGATAGAGAAATGGTGATACTGCTGTGTAGTATTATAGTAATGAAAACATCAGCATCACTTTCCTGTGAGCTTTTCATTTCCTCTCCTCGCACCATCAACACTTGTACAAAATGTTTAGACAGTCAGAAGCTGGTCTGGTGTAAACGCACAGAGGTGTCGACAGGATGAGTTTTTAGGCCTTTGAAGGTCGGCATGACCATTACACGACCACATGAATACATTATAAACATTATACATTATATATATGATGTATCGTATCTAAACATGTACAAAGAAAAGAAATACATCTCCCATACTAGGCGCCAAATGTAATAATGCATTAGAGTCAAGCTGCTCTCAATATTTAAATTATACAAAGTATATGTAGAATTAAGCCACAAATTCAATATTGGATCTATAACATCTTAAGCAGGAGTGTTAAGATATTAGAGGCCGTGGTCTGTCTCATTCTCACAGAGGTCAGGTGGTAATGGCCTTAAGGATTATACTGGAGGGGAGTAGATATGCTACATGCACACACACTCACACACTAACCGCTAGCCTTCTGTGATTGGTAAGGTGCCCCCGGTGTGGATTTGCTGTTGCGATCCACCACAGTGCTGAAGCACCTGCCATGTGTTTCCCTGGACGGCCTCTGATTAAAAGTGATGACTCTGGAGCGTGAGGCTGTTCCAGCGATCAGAGCACCAATCTATTCTTCAGCAGCGTGTAGACTCTCACTCTGGGCTGCCTAAGCGCCTCCAGGGCCTTCTCTCCTGGAACCGGCTCTGGGTGTGAATCATTACAAATGATATGCCCTGTAACATCAGGAGGAAGATGGCTGGGGAAGGACGTGGGGCAGGGGATTGCAGGCTGAGAATGGTTTTTAATGCGAGCGGAGCCGCTTGTCATGTCGGATCCTTGAAAGCAAGAGGCTGCAGTCAATCCAGCTTTGCAACAATCTGTGGTCCAACGCTAGCAGCACCGGCTGAGCTGCACTAACGTGGCAGGTGTTGTGTTGCAGTAGTGCTGGGAAAGTATTACAGTAGGCAGTGGTGAAGCCGGTGTAATTTCCGCAGAACGTCCAGATTTTTACTACGTTGAAGCGCATCAAGTTAATGAAGCTTCAGACACAGAAAATTAGCAGAGAAATGAATTGCACCACCAAAGTGAGGTCAATTTGCACAGATAAATCCATGAAGAACAGTGGAGTGCATCATTGGAACTGCTCTGCGTGCACTGATGAGCAGGTTAATTGCCCATTCTGTTTATTGTGAGAAAGATGCCTGAAACCAATTTTCCCCAGACGCATATCCCAACCTTATGTGCCGGGAAAAAAAGAAAAAAAAAATCAGCTATGCAAAGCTCAAAAACAGATTATTTTAGTTCACTGATACAAGAAAGTCTGTAATGAAGATGACACAGAGGCTCTCACACAGAACAAAAACAGAGAGACAAAAAAGAGAATCAGATCATGAGTGGGGGCCACATTGTCAACTATGCCAGGTTGAGAGAGATTCCAGCGTCGCCATCAAAACAACACTGTAGCCTTGCCCGCGGCCCTGAACCCATCACCGCCGAGCACAATGTCGCCGGCTGCTCGCTGCAAATGCATTTTAACGGCATCTCTTCAGATGATCCAGAAGCCAGATGTCACTGGCTTCTTAATAACTTTCTAGAGGCTAGTTCTGGTCACTGTGGCAATTACCTTTATGTCAGGCCTCTAAAAGATATGTCTACCCACGGGACAAGCAGGCAGCCAGCTCCATAATGCTCATTACA
Source organism: Macquaria ambigua (assembly GCA_008360985.2). Taxonomy (NCBI): domain Eukaryota; kingdom Metazoa; phylum Chordata; class Actinopteri; order Centrarchiformes; family Percichthyidae; genus Macquaria; species Macquaria ambigua. The sequence goes on from VMKM01000306.1 coordinate 307,297, forward strand.
GATGAATGTCGAGGCTGATTCATCCTGACTCAGTGTGTGGCTGCTGCTGCTACTCAGACCACTGTCAGTATTTAAGTTCCACTAATACCTCTGGATAGTATTGATTGACACAACATTAAATCAACAGTACGTGTGGCATAAGGATGGAGCCTTTACAAATCATTGAACTAAATATTTGTGAGTGTTTTATGTATCCGTTATTTAGCCAGGAAGGTCCTTGAGATGCAAAAATAGCAGTAAAAACATTTTTTTTTTAAATTAAAAAGTTGCAAATAAAATCAGTTTCACACTGACATATTTAGAAATACATAGAAACATGTTCATGAAAACAAGAACAACATTTTTAAAGGAGAAACATACAGCCCATACCATTTAATATCTATGGATATTAATGGCTTAACTTAGATTTTATGCAATATCAACTGGTTTTCTTCAAGGCAGTTTGCAAAAAGACTTTAAAAGTAAAGGGAGCACTTCTGCAGTAACAATATTTTGCAGTTAATCCCACAACCAAGGTGCATAGACATAGAGAGCTTTACTCAGTGGTGAATGCACTTTCGACACACGCAAAAGAATGTGACAAGAAGATCTAGTGCAATAATTGCTTGTGAAGTAAGATAAAAGGCTGGAGATGTATAGGTAATTTACCCAGCTCTGCCTCAAGTATAAATAACGGGTTCTGATATAGAAGGAACAGCCCATCAGTGACAGCTAGACTAAGCGTGTGTACTTTAAGGAAGTTGTGGAGGATGAAGTCAGTTTTCCCAACTTTTATGCTGAAATACATATCAGTGAGGGAAAATGCATGGTATACTTTGGCACACTTTTTTATGATATTTGATCTGATTATGATATAGCTCCTGATATAAATTTTTTTTAACACAAATGCATAACAAAAACAATGACTTCTGAGATGGATCCTTTAAATTTGGTTTGGATTTTGTGTCCAATCTCTCCTTATTTGCTTAACACAGTTTATTTACTTTCAGCCAATTATGCATCTGAATTTAACTAAAGGTGCAAAATCAGTAAACCATAGGCTGAAAAATGTGGTATCTATGACACATATATTACTTTTTGCAAGAAATCTCACAATGCAAGGCTTTGCTTTTGCTCCTGAGGTTAAAGAGGTGTAAATTACAGTTATGCAACACTCTACCTGTCAGTGGTGATGCAAAATGATGATGATTAAGTGTAAGAAATCTTAATTTGCTTCAAATATGGAGTGTTTATAATGCTTACTCTACCGTGTATATACTCCTATATTACAATAATAGGAATAATAGGAAGCCATCAGCCGTAAACAGCTTCAGTATAAAAAAAGTAAAAACTTGTGTAAATCAGACTTCACTATTTTTGTTCATACTGGTGAATATCCATACAAATTACTGACAGCATTTATAGTTTACTGCTGTATCACTAAGCGTACTCTTTCATAAGGCAGACACACCTCTGACTGCTGTGGTATATAAATGTAATATCTCTGCTTGCGGGTGTAAGGTTCATGCACCTCTCTGTGTTTTTGTTTAGGACGCACAGGAAAAGGAAGAAGCTAAACCACACAGACAGATATCCGCGACGTTTGCCACTAGTCACTTTGCCTAGTGCTGTTGAAATGATGTCTGGTGTTTTCAGCTCCATAAGTCTGCAGTTATTATCATAATAATGTCTTGTTTCAAGTCGCCCCGAAATGCCTCTAGCACAGCAGCACCGATTAAGAAATCTTAATTAAGCTTTTGTAGATTCTCCTTCATCAGACCTTGCCTCTTTTTTTTTCTTCCTCCACAGCGTCTTGTTGTACAAAAACTCAGATTCCTTTAGTCTGCTTTAAAGAGACACCACTTCCGCCTAAACGAAACGAGGTGTGTTAGTGTACGTGTTGGTGCTGCATGTGTGCAGGGAGACAGCGAGGGAGAAAGAAACCAAAGCCCATGTGTCAGTGCAAGCTTTCAAGTTCCCAGTGCTTCATCTCTCTCGGGGCATTTAAGTATTACATATCCCTCTGCTGATCCCCTTGTTGTCACAGCAATTTCCCCAGTTGCTCATCATACTTAAACTCCTCTCTCATTTCCATTATAATCATCCTATACAAAGCTCACCTGAGATTTACACTGAAAGACAAAATTTGGTTTAACCTCTTAAGCTGCACAGCATGACACCCAATGTGTAACGGATATAACAGCTCGGGCTGGTGGGAAGACGAGTGCCACGTCTTCTTTGTTCACAGCAGTGGAGAAATGTTCCTGTTGGGAGCCCGCAGTCCCACCGATTTTATGTTCAGCATCGTGATGTTGTAAGAGTCAAATCAAATTAACAGCTGAGCTCACACAAGGTATTACTAAGTGGCAGTATAAGTGAGGGAATACTGCCACTGGAATTGGTTGATTAAATGACTGTGGATGTGATGAGCTACACAGAGGGACATTATTACAGTGTTGCCTCATTCATCCATTTTTACAGGGAGCAACTGTCTTAATTAAGCATTGTGAGGGGCTGATAGATGGGTCAGGCTCACTGTCCGTGAGAGACACATTGATTTCACATTACATATCCAGATAGCAAGCCATTACGTCGTGCTTGCCACATTAAGGTGTTACTACTGTCTGGGACGTAAACAGCCCAGTAAAGAAAAGCTCTAATTATAAGATACACAGCTGCACAACATAAGATGTATGTAGCACTTTTATATGTCGAATGGAAAGGTTTATAGGAATGTGAGTGTGACAAAACAAATTGTGGCAGACAGACCTAGTTTGTTAGCTTTGTACACATGTGCCTCAGTTAGGCTTACAGCAAAATTATAATTAGTCTGAAAGTAGTGCGCAGCAGCTCAGTGAGAATTCAAACAGCCGCTGCTCAGTGCTTTCAACATCTGCTTCTCTCAGTGATCCCTACAACCGGGCCTGGGGAAAGCCGGCACTACTAATTACTAATAAAACTAGCTAAGCTTATTGCCGTGAATTATTAAAGCTTTATCTGAAGTGGACCAGGAATCGCTCCTGAAGCTAAAAGGCTTTGAGGTACAAGGAGGGATCACAGTTCATTGCTGCGTCTGGATTAACACTTAGCACATACTTAAACATGCTACTGCAGAAGCCTGTCTTTTTTGTTGGGAACCATTACAAGCTAAAGTTCATATGCATGGGGTAGGCCTATGTAAGAATAGCACCGCTGATGTGAGACCAGCTCACATGTTAAGTCCAGAGGATTTTCATTGTCATGTAATCTGACAAGTCGTCCTAAAATATTAGAAGCTTTATGCAAATATGAGCCCAGTTGGAGTTCATCAGCGCATTCAAAATGATTCCCTTATATTGTACAGTGTTTATTTCTTGTTTTTTCACCATCTTTGGTGCTATTATTGTCTGTGAATAGTTTCATCACATGCAAATAAATTACAAGTTTATGTGTTTTTTACTTTGCTTTAACTACGGTCACATTTGCACAATGATTCATGCAATAAAATTACTATTAATGCCATTTGGGGGTGCTTAACTACTGGAACTACAACTACATATACAGCAGTTTGGGGCCATACTGACAAAAAATTGTTTTTAACTAATGCCTCTCTGTATTAATTCAAACTCCTTTGAGCTTTTCTCTTTCATCCTGGTTACTGTGAAGGAATGCCCAGGCAATGCCATTCACACTCTATACTGCACAGGCCTGCCAGCATCCCCAGCCACCACACACACAAAAGCATCCTTAACATTGTATAAACAAGGGATTGTCTACTGACGTTTAAGACAACGGGCCCTTTGCCTAGATCAGAGTTGTAGCCCATAGTTTAAATGCTTTAAGATAGTTGAAGTTGTGTATTTTATTAAGGTTAGCTGTTACAAAAGTGACAAATGAGACAAGTGAGGCTCATTGTGTGAAGTCAGTTAAACTTTAAGTCATTTAAACGTTGCAAGTTGAAAATATTTCGAATGTGTCATACATTGTGAAGGTTGTAAATATCTAAAAATCAAATTTGAGTTTAAAGGAATAGCTTGACATTTTGGGAAATACTCTTATTTGTTTTCTTGCCGAGAGTTAGGTGAGAAGATCGATACCACTCTCGTGTCGCGGTAAATATAGAGCTACCACCAGCAGCCGGTTAGCTTAGCTTAGCTTAGCATAAAGACTGGAAACAGAGGGAAAGCTAGACTGGCTCTGTCCAAACGTAACACGTAAAAACTAATGAGCTTTAGAGGTGCTGATAGGCAGGTTTTGTTTTACCTTTGGACAGAGGCAGGCTAGCTGTTTCTCGTTTCCAGTCTTTGTGCGAAGCTAAGCTAACCGGCTGCTCGCTCAAGCTTAATCTTTACTGTACAGACATGAGTATCAACCTTCACATCTAACTCTTGGCAGGAAAGTGAATAAGCGTATCTCCCAAAATGTCAAACTAGTCCTTTAACATGAAGAAGAAGATAACATTCCTTACATTTCTTTTCACCCAGATTGCATTGTTTTTAATGTTGTGTATATATATTTGTAAATCTAAACATTGTGTTATAGCAATAGCTATGTTCACAAGTACTTTGATAAGCAGTTGAATGCTGTTTTTGAGTAACCACGTTCATTGCCATTTCTCCCTGCATCCAGTATCTGGCAGACAGTCTGATGGACACAGCATATGAAAGCAAATTTGACAATCCTTGCTCTTCAGTAGTGAATTTAGGCTATTTTGTTTTTCTTAAGTTTTATTGAACGTACAGAACGTTCAGGAGTGGCAACTTGATTCATTTAATAACTGTTATTGTGCCAAGGAATCAAGTGGCTGTCCTGAACATTTTGTATTTTCAATAAAATGTCATATCTCCAAGGTCTGAGCACTCCTTCAGCAGTCTGATATTTTCCCTCTCCATCTTTATTGCTGAAGTACTGTTATTTTTACAGTGCGATCACCAGAGATTAGTTGTCAATCAGTGTCGAATTTATTTGGATTTTTTATAATGTGTGGTCTGTGAAAGGTAGCACTGCCATGTCAACTATATTGTGCTTTTTTGTACGTTTTCTGAACAAACTAGAAACATTAAATGCATTACTGTCTCTGCACCAGTGGATGTTTTTTTCCTCGGAAAGACCAAACAGAAACTCAATGTTTAAAGAACAACTCTAAAATATTTGGGTATAGGTCGCATAGTTATTGTAATAATTTTGAAATTATATTTCAAAAAGGTTTTATGTCATTCAATGTTGTTTTTCTGTCTATCTTTACTCTGCTTTCTCTGAAGGTCACATGCAGGAAAGCGCATGGAGGAACCACAGAGCTCATTGAGTGGGGCGACAGTGATAATGAACAGACGATTTCTCCCACGGGGGCCAGTCCACGGATCCTCAACCCCCTGCGCTTGTTTGCCAGGGGCTCCCCCGGGTTCAAGAGCAACATGAGGGAAATTACATATTTACAGAACATGGAGGACTTCTGGGACTGGTTATCTAACCAGACAGATGTTCAGGGTGCACAGGCCAGAACTAAACGCAGGCCCATCGTCAAGACTGGCAAGTTCAAAAAGATGTTCGGGTGGGGGGACTTCCACTCCAACATCAAGACTGTCAAACTCAACCTGCTGATCACGGGGAAGATCGTGGACCACGGGAACGGCACTTTTAGCGTTTACTTCCGCCACAACTCCACGGGCCTGGGGAACGTGTCGGTCAGCCTGGTGCCGCCCTCCAAGGTGGTGGAGTTTGAGATCGCCCAGCAGTCCACGCTGGAGACCAAAGACACCAAATCCTTCAACTGTCGCATTGAGTACGAGAAGACGGACCGCAACAAGAAGACTGCCCTGTGCAGCTTCGACCCGTCCAAGGTGTGCTATCAGGAGCAGACACAGAGCCATGTGTCCTGGCTGTGCTCGAAACCCTTCAAAGTCATATGCATCTATATAGCCTTTTACAGTGTAGACTATAAACTGGTGCAGAAGGTATGCCCTGACTACAACTATCATAGTGACACACCCTACTCCTCCACAGGATGATCTAGCTGTTGTTAGTATGCATCAACCTTCAAATAATGTAAATGTCAACCTCTAAGCTCCTTGTCCCGAAATACCTAAATACCTGAGGCATGTCGCAGGAAGTGCAACTTATAATGGGACATACTCTGGAGAGGTTTGATGCATTGTTACAAAACTTTTGTATATACTGCAGACAAGTATACAGATCCAACACTTGAGATAGTTAGGTATCCAGGGACTTGGTTTTAGGGGTTGACTTGGGATTCAGAGCTAGCTACCAACCCTGGGTGACTCCTCCCCATCACAACAGCACATGTTCTCCGTAAACCACTGGTATAATTAGCATGTTGTCCAGATGTTTTCTTCAAGGCTAGACCATAGGCAAGTAGCCTCCCAGTTGGAAGCACATAGCTGGCTTCTGTGCCAGTGCATTGACGCTAACATTGTCAAACCATTTCCTCACCTCATTTACACAGTCAGTTATGGGATGAAATATGACAAGACTTTGAATCATGTTAATTACAATACCAAGACATTTGCATTGCTATTTGACAGGGCATAAAATGAGATATTTCACATATGAAACATTGCTACATTTTGACTGATCAGTCAAAATGATCTGTTCATTGCCTTCGAAGTAGAGCTAACATCCATTTGTACCTGTTAACAGAACACAGGCAGGACAGTGTATTATTTCAGATTAGTCTGATCAATGGGTATTTTTTCAAGTAGCTCTGAATAATTAATATGGCCTTACAATCTATCCTTTATGTCTTATCTTTCACTTATAGGGAGTGAAATAAAATGAATTGATTATGTGCCCATGACAAAATCCAACACATCTAATCTAAAAGCAAGCAGGGAGCATAATCATAAATCATTACACACAAGTATGTAGGTACCCATCCATGTATAACCTGGCTGCTGCCTTGTGTGCTCCTTAAAATGTGTTGGTTTTCTGCTGCAATCATCATAAGGCATGTGTATGCTAAACTAGTCTGAAATCCAACATCTGAGTTTGCAGGATGCACTTTGAGGCATCAGCCTGCCGAGCGGGCCCCGCAGTGGATTAATGTGTCAGGAGAGGCGGGGGGAAAGCGATAATTGCAGGACAGGTGGATTTAGTGAGTCTGGCAGACAATTATCAGCACTTTGTCATGGTCCTGCCACCAGCCCTGACATTACCTGTCTTTAATAGGCTTTAATTAGCCTGGGAAATTTCATTTACCTAAGACCAAGAGTGGAGAAACCAAAAGCAAAAAAAAAAAGGTAAAAGTACAGAATCTGTCTGGAATTTTAATGAGAAGTGGAACTAAATTTGAAAATGTCAGACATATCCCTATTGTACAGCAGGCTTAAGTTGACTGACTTTTGTGTAAAAGTGGATAACATCCAGTCTTGTAGTAAATGGTGAAATGTACTTTGACTTAGAAATCACTAAAACCGTTTTTTTCTTTTAAAGGGTTCTGTTGAAAACCATCAACATGTGTCATCAGTTGTGCTGATTGCGTATATCCAGGGTTTTTAGGCTAGGGCATGTGCCACTGACTAATCACATGGTAATTATTTCTGTCAATGTTACTTTATTTGCTGTATCTCATGTCTTTCCCCATCAGCTGTAAATGATCCTTTCCCATTACACACGAGGAGAGGTGTATGATAAGGAAATTACTAAATCCGAGTTGATCTATGTTGATGTTTTAGTTCTACTCCTTTGTGCAAATGCTGTGTATTAACGTGTAACTCTAAAACTAAACGTGTTTACTTATGACTTCAGAGTAAACAATGTCAATTTATTCTAATTTTTCCAGAGAAATATATCAATAAGTATACTGTTCCTTATTTTTGGTGTTTGTTAAGCGATATCATGTAGATAGATGTCATATTTATTGCTTATAGTTAGATTGCTTTGATTTCCATTTTTGTAATCCTTGCAGATTGTACCTATTTTGATTTCCTGCTTGCTTAATCTTGTTTAAACAGTTTCCCCTGTAAAATAGGAAATAAGAGCTCTGCTGTGTGTATAGTGTAAGTAAAAATGTTCATTTTGGATTATTTGATTTCATCGGAGGGTTCATTTTGTTAAATTGTAAAGATCAATTGAGGTTTTTAAGGCATTAAACCTTATTTGAACCTGGCTCCCAGCATATTGTCACACTGAGTCAGCTGCAGTCTGTCGGTGCTCACAGTTGTCTCGTTTCATTCCTACAAGGACTCCTCAACAGGATAAACACACCATTTTAAGAGGTACATTTCAGTGTAGCTTTTTAATGGGCAATAAATCTGTGTCCACAGGCGTGGATGATACCAGAGGTACACCTCAGGGAGCACATCCATTTTGCTGTGGCCATCAGGGACAGGGGTCTTTTCATTCGCTTCCATTACTCTTATCTGATCAGGGTGAGGCACCCACTCCTTAGGCGTCAAGTCACACCAGGCTTTCCTGCTGCACACATCCAAATCCTTGGAAAACTAGGAGGAATGTTAACATACATTTCACTTTTCATAATTTTCAGTGGTGATATTAGACACTCATATAATAAATTACTTTCAATTTGTTAGCCAATTACCCATGTTACACACTGATCTGCCAATTGACACCAATAATCAATTTACAAATGTGCATATTAATATATAATGCACTCTTGATGAAATGTTCATTTTTATGGAATATCACTAGTGTTCAAACCAAAAATAGCATGTCAAGTGACATATTTATTTCAGTGCAGCAGGGCAACAATGTACTTCATCAGCAGTAAATGTTAGGTTTTGTTCCTTTTTCAAAACTCCCTGAATTGACAGTCAACAATCACAAAGGGAAAATTAATGGGAAAGGCAAAAATGCTCCCCTTCCTGCTTCAACAGACCAGAGTGTAACACAGCAACAAGAAATGCTGCATTTCACGATGTTTAGCAACTCTTTCTGCGAATAAATGCTTTCTTTAGCTACACATCACGTGTACCCCACAGCTGGATTTGACAATTTCCCGACCCTTCACTGGCTTTGTCAAAATACATTCAGGGAAACAAAGGAAACTACGTACTTAAGTGGATGAGTGCAAGGAAAGCACAGCAGTTTAAAAAATCATCTTAAGAATCACAAAACACCTCCTGGGATGCACTGAGCTCCATAGATCAATAGCAGTGTTTCTTTTGTATCAATCTGTCACTTCTTTATAGTGGAAATGGTGGTGTCAGTTATGCAAGTCAGGGCACTCTACTGCAGCCTCTTTGTTATTTGGACTCATACGACAAAGATTTTCACATAAAAATACACCAATTTTACCAAACTCATATTTATATTCAATCATCTCAAGTTCTGGCCCAGTGTCAGTGTCCACTGCGTCTTTAACAATCTCATTTCCTACGATCCAAATGACAGAACAAATTTCCGATTGTGACGATGCCACCGCAGGGATCTTCTCTTTCAAGCATTACAGTTAGCAGAGGAAAGCGAAAGAGGGAGATAAAAGGTTAGAGAGGCGTCCTAAAGCATAGATGGTATCAGGTCTTTTCCTAGGATCTGTGCTGAGAGGGGCGGACGAGGATCAGCAAGCTGCTGATGAAGACGTCTCTGTTCCAGCAGGAAAGAGCGGCCTCGCGTTCACATTAATTAGAGCTTGTGCCGAGCATTCACATAAAACAAGAGGGAAAATGTCTTTCATGTGCTGTAAAAGGTTCACCATTAAGCATGTTACTATGCTAATGCAGTTTAAGCACATTTTCTTTTGATTATCACAGTGGTGTTGTTTTCTAATCTTATATTTAAAAGAAAACCAGTGCAGAGAAAGAGAAAAGAAACAAAATCACCTCAGCCTGGCATCCACAGCCATTAACATGACCATTAAAAAGAAACAGTGTGGATAATAATCACCCTTCCTCAAACTGAAATCTCTTGTCACATTGATTTAAACAATCCCCAGTTTAAAAAATAAAATAAAAATAAACCTGGGCTACTTCAGACTGCTGGAAAATGGTTTAATGGGTTAATGCAGGCATTCTTGCAGACAACAACTTCATCTTTTTTGCTTCCAAACAAAAGAGGTTTCAACATCTCAACATGACGCTGAATGAGTAATATCATGTAAAAACGATGCTACTCTTAATTTACAAAATCCTCTGAAGTGTCGGTCACACCACACTACATACGAGACGGACTGAATAAACATGACAACCCCCCATTCAAACACAGAATAACATTGCCAGTAGAAGTGATGCTCAGCATCCTACAAATATCCAAGCATGTTAGAGGAAATTTTTTTGCACATACTCAATTCATTTAATTCTGCACAAGTATGTCAGATAATTGCAGAAAATAAACAAAATTGGTACTTGGACACTTTCTTTGACAATAACATGACCATGCATTAGTCTCTCCACTTTTAGTTAACCACAATATATTGAGAATATATAATATTTGCAAGTTGGCGATACTAAGGACAGAAATTCTCAAAATTGAATCTATAACGGTTCACAGACGTATGATCTGGAATATGTCATTCAAATGGGAGACTGAGTAACTACTTCCACATACTTCCAATGTTTTAATATATTAGGGCCAAAGTATAGACACTTTTCCGTCTTACATGTATTATAAGGATAGACACTGGGTCTTCATAATGGCAGATTACAATTTTTCCCCACAAATATGCAATAGAACAGACTTTCTTGTACACTGGTCTTCTGAAGATGGTTCAACTGTCATTTACATAGAAATGGTGCCATCAATATGGGGCATACACATCTTTTAAAAAGTGTAAAGAACTGACCTTGCACTGAAAGTGTTCATGCTTTTAATGTCTAGTCACAAAACGGGCTAAACATTACAAATATATAATATTTCCCATTTAGTTAAACCTTTGTTACGTTCCTATAGAACTCCATATCAAAATGACTATTCATGGGAACTAGTGCAACCTGGAGGAGGGCCTGGTCTTTGTGACAAGGCAGGCACAGAGTAAAATAGACAAAGTACTCTAGAGCAGCTCCAGAGCAATGGCAGATATATTAAGGCCATTTTTAAAATTACAGGAAAAAAACAGTAGCAGACAGCTTGACTTGCTACCCAGGCTGAACAGAATTCAGTTGGGGCAGCAAAGCAAGCAAGCAACACCAATTTTACCAATTTTTTTCCCAATCCACTGATGTCAGTCGTCCACGTGCCAGCCTCCCCACATCCCTGGCCAGAAAGCTCCACTCTTCTTTTTTCAAGTGTGTTCAGTTTTGGTGGAAATAAGAGTGGTACCCTCGCTAGTCCTTTCTTTGTAAACCCATGCTTCACACCTCCAGTAAAGTCCTGGGGCACAGTCAGGCAGTCAGGACTGTTTTAGACGCTTCCTGGGAGGACCAAAGGGTGGGCACTGTGCTGAAGCCAGGGCACGAAAGGCCTCGGCTACCAAGTGAGGATGGGAATGGATCATTGACTTCCAGCCTGCAGTCTCCATTATATCTGTAGCATGACTGTAAGCACAGGCAAAATGAAGTTAACACTCAGACATGAGAATGTGCACATTAAAAATCAATAAACATAAATGAGATCGTAATGACAAAGCAAATAAGGGGGACTTGATTTGTGAGTTGCATGGTAAACTTGAAAAGGGCCATTAGTACTTTCTGTGCATAGGTTGAAAATAATGTAGATTAAAACATCTTCATGTGGTGAATACAACAAGTAAGTTCAACACTTCAAGGTGCCCTATGACAATGCACTACATCATCTGAAAGAAAAACTTCCCGTAGCGACAACCTCCCTTCTTTTTAAAATTCTACAAATATTCCATTTCCAGGGTTTATCCAGGTATGAGTCTATTAATAACTTGGATACAAAGATACGGAGCTTCAAACTGAAAAGGCAAATAGCACTCTGTCTGCCTGGGCTAAAACAATGAATTCTAATGCATCTGGTTGGGGGAAGAGATAAGAGTGTGTTATTAATCTTGTGTCACATATATCAGCTAATTACATACTTGCTATTCCAGTTCTTTCCATCTTTACAGCCCAGCTGTCTCAGGACACTGCACCTATGGCAAGGAGATAAAAAGGTAAGCATTCAGGGCTGGTAAACAGAAATGGCAGCAGGAATTTATCACTGGAGGTTTTTTTTTTTTTTTTGCGATACTTGCCTGTTGATAAAATCTATGGCTTGTGCTTTGAGCTGCTCGGCACTGTGCAAGTCTGCTAGGATGAGGGTGTCGGCCACATTCTCCACTGAAAGGCTGTTGCACAAGGCCTCTTCACACATGACCTTTAAACGCTCCAGAGCATACTGGGGTGGGGGGGTGAGAGGGGTGGGGGGGTACACACAAAAAGCAGTGGTTACACCCTGGATGCAAAGAGGATCCCCATGTTTGAGGTCTTGTCTCAACTATTCTGAATGCACATAAAAGCTGCAGGTGCAATCAGTTACTAAAATGATACAACTCTACCAGGATGACCAGGACCCAAAATGTCCAACCAGCAGGCTCCTGCAATATGTATTGCAATGTTAAAAAAAACAGGAATTACCCAGTTTTACCACATGGCAACTGTGATTTATCACTTGAGCAATGATGGGGATGATTTTGGAGGGGAAAGTAAGGTTGTTGCAAAGTATTCTGGTTCACTATTCAGTAAAAGCTCATCTATCAAATTCATGATCAGCACAGTATTCACAATACAGTTTGCTTACCCTAAAAGAGGGGAACTCATCTGAACTGGTGAAACAATGGTGGTGTCGGGAAATGATTTGGGACATTACAGGAGGATTCATATCACAGGCCCCCAAGAAATATTGCTTTACACATATAAAGCTGCATTGATCATAAACGCAACCTAACATTAGCTGCAAAATGGGGCTATAAAATGTGTACATCCACCAGCAACATAATAACACAAAGAAGAAAATCCAAACTAGGGACTGAACAGCAAATCAAGTCTCTAATAGGTTATCCTCATCTTCTTCATTTTCTCATTCTTCATTTTGCCCATATGTGATGGTGTTGTACTATAATATAATATCTTATGTCATGAAGTTATAACATGGCCTTAAGTGGAGGGTTTTTTTGTCATAAACTGCCAAAAATGTACTCCTATTTCAGTAACACGATAATGTTTGTATATCAAGATAATGGACATGAGATTTTCGTTATTGACTCACACCTACATAGAATAGAAACCACATCCCTAACTACATCCTCAACAATTTCTGTTAACGTGAATCAGCACTTATCTCTCACATTATGAGCTTCACAAACATACGGTAGTATTTGATGAAGAGCGACTGTGCTGTATTGAATTCTATGTTTTTCACATCCTGTACAAGCATGTTGTAATGATGGGCGAGGATATATCAATACTGAAATCATGTCACATAAGATGCAGGCTAACAGCTGTGTAATTACACAACAGACCACATTAGCCTTTTAGCCTCACTGACTTATATACAGTGCTGGTCTCTCCACTCCAAACACTAAAGTCCAAGCGTACCACTGGGGAAGCAGTGAGGTACATGACTGTCCATGACTATATCACATCTAATTACTGTTCAGTGTTTAATGTTATTACTAACTTGACATAATACCTCGTGGTGATACACAACTCTGAAACTGCCAATAAAAAAATAAATGTAAAGTAAAAGTGCATTTTTTGAATAAAATCTTAATTTCTCATCTCAATTATTTTGGTAGAGTTGATAAGTCCAAGTGTTAAACATAGTGGTTAAAAAGAGCTAGCTCTTTATTTGTGAAAGTGAGAGTTGTATCCCAAGATAATTTCAGGGTGGGGCGGGTGGCTTGAGCTTACCTAAACACAGGATTTATCCGGTCACATATTTTCAATGTATCTAACTTACAAACTGATGAAGTGGAAGAAAGATGTTTGCAAAAATATTAGCAAAAGTTTCAATTATTTGGGTACTTACTTTATCTGCAGCTGCCAGCAAATTGTCTGCCATCTTCTCCAGGTTCGGGGCCTTTCCTGTATAGATGAAGCCCATCATTTCCTTAAAGACATCTGGGTCTACGTCACTGATGTCGACACGGTTCTGCAAGGGAAAACAATTTACTTGTCAATTCACCCATTTGAACTTGTCAACTGAAAAAACATCCATGAAAGAAGACTCATTACCACTCAGTTAGCATGAGTGTTCACTTAAAAATGGCAAAGCATTTTGAGCAATAATTACTGGAAAGGTGAAATGAACTATAAATGAACTATTGAGGAAAGAGTGACATGAAGCAGTTGTAACCAGTTACTCTTACCTTTTTACTCTCCTCCATTTCATGTTCAAACATAGCATTGAAGACTGGTGACCTCGCTGTTGAAGAAATAGATTGAACACTTAGAAATATAATGACCAATCAAATCATATTAAGCATGTTAGCACACCAAATCAATAGTGTTCGTCAAGACATACCAGCATTGTGTCATGTGACAAAGTGATTAAACAGCATGGGGCAAACATCAGTATTGAACTATGACAGTCTTAAAATCTTAAAATCCGTATAGCTGCCACTTTGTCAGCATTTCTCCCTGACCACTGCAGCTGCCACCATGTCTAATGGAGACAAGCTGGAGAGGAGAGACAGCCTCTCAATCTCCTGGATCCCACAGTCATCTGGGTCAAGCAGGGCCAAGCAGTGGTAGTGGGGTGGATTAGCGCTCACTGCAGAACTAGGCCACTACAAATCAAGCCAGGAACACACACAAAGCCTCCGTAGCCTTTTGAGGTGCTTATGGTTCTCCGCGAGAGGCCATTAAGACGAGGCATAGGCATGTCTTGCTAGGGCCATTTTGGGGGCTTTTCTCCTGGTTTCCTGCTTGCTAAAGTGCTGGGGGCCCGGGGATGGTCTTACCTGCAAGGATTGATTTGTGGGCTTTGAACTCCTGCCCTCCCACATAGAGGCTGCAGTCTGTGAAGCGTGAACACTCCCACAGGTTCCCCAGGTCATCAGACAGCTGACACTCCGGTACCTTCAGCATGTTCATGTTGGACTGGCCCGAAATGTTAACCGAGTCCTGGACAACGCTTACCTGCACATGAGAAACAACACAGGGAGAACACATTGAGTTTCATTAAGGCTAAACATCCCAACAAATCTAGCAGCAAATGTCTGACTGCACTGGAGAACGGTCTAATTTGTGTTTAATTTGCTCCTTTTAAAAGCATATTTTGAAGACTAAGGAACCTACACTGGGAGGGACTCTTGCTTGCAGAAACACAACCACTTAAAACCAAAATTAATTAACTTTGCTGAAACACCTAATTGATGAGGAAAGGCATTTTGTCTTTAATTTGAATGTAATTTGTTTATCAAAGTGGCAATTTCCCTGAAGTTGTTGAATCTTTCTGGAACTGCTGTCTGGCTGTCTGGTCCTGGCAGTATTTGGTCAATTGCATTTACGTCAAAATTCATTGACACTTCATTTAACTAGTCCCTTGAAAGAGCATTTTCGGAGATGTTTATTCTTCTTGACGCACTGAATTCAATTATTTCGAAAACAAGCGTCATTGTAAATGATTTAAGATGGAGGAAGCATTTCAATTTCTAAGAGTTGAATGCCATTTGAAGCACATACACAGTATGTTTGTAGTTAAATGGCACTGGAGCTTACACTCAGCAATAAACTGGACATAATGACAAGAATTAAGAGTCTCTAGCCTTGATTCACTTAAGGTTACATTATGTGTATAAATGCTTCAATCCAACAGTGATGTGATTTTGACCCTTTCAAAGATTTAATGCAACAATTCAATAATTTGTATGCCACATTCAACACAACAGCAGCTCAGTAACATGGTACTGGTACCCGATGATGGAAAATGAGAATAACAGAAGCTAAACAGAAACACAGCAAAATAGGCTAAGGCTACATCCACACTACTACATTTTTGTTTTAAAACGTAGTAGTGTGGATGTAGCCTAAAAAACACAATTTCCAATCAATGGAATTGGCATTCCAAACTCAAGTCTATTCAGCCCATGCGTCAACATTATTTGCACATCTAGTCAGCACAGAGAAGTGTAAACAAAAATAAGCAAATCATAACACAAACTGGGTGTCAGACAATGAAGCCTTTTGGTGCCTGTTCTGTACATGTAAAACCAAGTCTTCCCCTTAATTTATACATAATTGAGACTCCAGATAGTTTTCTAATAATTTACCTCTAAACTCAAAATCATTCTAGGACACATAACATGGAATAAGCATCTGTACAGGATGGTATGTTTTGTTTGCTAAACCAAAACATGAGACAGAATTGAGAGATTGCCGTGTTCTGTGGACACATGAGTAAGGTCAAGTCAATAAAAAAATCTTCTCCCATTCACCTATTTAAAAGGCTTTCTTTTGGGGTATAGTTACATACACCATCCTACACCATCATCGCAAGAAGAAGTGATCATTTGCAATTTTGGTAAAATTACAGCATTCATAAATAAAAAGACTGTAACCCTTATTCATTTGAAGAATAGAAGGAAAGCAACGGTAAAACAATTACCTCACAAAACAGGGTGAGCTTGTCATCTGGTAAGAGTCCATTGGCTTCATCAAGGAGGAAATCTCTCCTTATAAATTTTTTGAAGCCCCAGTCTTTGCCTTGGACAAATCTATATGCTCTTTGGCTTTCTGTAACAAGAAGAAAATAATGCTGAGTCTTGATATTGCCTTTCTTTTGTTTGCAAGCCCAAAAACTGAATAAAAGTGGAGGTAGAAAAGGAAAAGCAAATATACAGTTTAACTGGATGTGACGACCTTCTGATTGCTTGTACTCACCCATCGCTTTTGTCTCCTCTCTTTTAGCGTTCAACAAAGAAAACTTGAACTTTGCTCTGACTTCACTTTTTGGACAACTAACAAGAAGTAAATACAATGACAGATAATCTTTGCTTTCATCATCAAGTCCCTTTGGATTGACTCGCAGACACCTGGCAAGTAAACAGATAACAGTGCACATCAGTAACGTTAAAAAATAGAGAGAAGACAGTCGTAACTGCTTTTAGCACTTTTGTCAAAACACAAGACATGAGATGATTCACTTTTGCTTTGAGAGATTGTGCGTAATTATCACTAATGTGCAAAGTTCCCACACTAAAACAAAACATACAGACTTTTCAGTGACGTTCATGTTTGTATTTAGGAAAACTCAAGGACATGAAACTGGATGTGATAAATTGGAAAGATAGATAAGTCCAAAAAGCTATTGCATATTAGTACACATGAATCCGATTTTCCCAAAACTCTACAATTATTCATAAACTATCAAGGATTTTCACATCCTACTGAAACCCTGCAAATATATGAATTGCAGTGAGAAGTTTATCTTGAGTACTAACCATTTCATCTTGTCATTAGGGCCAGAGGAGAAGGTTGAGCTCTTCAACACCTCCCCCATTTCTTCTCTGCAGAAACTAAAGTTGTTTATGGTCCACATGTACGAAAACTTCACTACTTTGACCTTGGAAACAGAAGTAGAAACATGCACAACCATCAGACCAAAGCTCTTGTTTTCTTCCCCCCCCTTTTTTTAAAAATACAGTCTAAAAATAAAAAAATAAAAAAAGACAGAAGAATTATGTTGCTTGACCTCCTCAAATTGAATATCTTTCAGGGAAAATCAGTCTGATTTTGGAGCTGTCCACCTTAGACATTTTGACATGTCACTGTAGGAAAAACACAGGTGTAAATAATAAAATGAATGATGGCTGAATTCCATTTAACTGCTTTAGTTTCAGGGCCCTGGTATTGTGCATGTTGGCTCACTAACACTAATGGAACAGAGCCATTGTTAATGTTATTAGTAACACCTGTGCTTTTCCTACTATGACATGTCAAAATGTCTGCTGTGAAAAATCCTACTAACATAAAAAGACAAAAATAAAATAGAAGTATGTTTAGGGAATGAAATAGCAGTGATAAGGGTGTGGTAGTTTTTAAATGAAGATTCCCCAGCAGCGTGATATGATTTGAAACTATTGGACAAGCTATCTAAAACATGATCAATTCTGTCACCTTCATGTGTAGAACATGATTCAATGAGTTTAGCTAGGCCCATACCTGTGTGTAACACCAGCTCTCTGCCACAGGTCCACTTGACATCTCCCCAGGAGGAGGAGGGGTGGGAACCCGTGACATCACTGGCTTCAGGGTACCACTCACTCTCGTCCTTAAAAGCACTAATCTTTCCAAGAAAACAATAAGCAACATTATTTTTGCACAAATTAACAGAATAAATTACACATATGAAATAAATTCAACTCAACCATTTAAACTGCCTGACAAAACAAACCCTTAACATGATTTGAATCTGCTCGTATTGTAACTGCTACCAAATGTGATGCAATAAAAATAGTCTGCATTCTCACTCTATCTGAAGTCTTGTGATTCAATGACACCTGACACCATATTTTGGAAATTAGTTTAACTATGGGATAGGAGGAAACAAGGTGAATTTATTCTACTATAGGTTTGAGTAAGTGCAGTGATCAGTAATGCAAATATATCCATGCTACATAGTAAATCGTATGTTCTGTGACTGCGTAAAAACAACTTTAAAGTAGAATGCATTAACAACACAGCTTCTGTCATTTCACAGTCCCTGACTATGTGCCAATCTAAATGCCCATCCTCACAGCAACTTGTTGCAAAGTGTGTTATCATCAGAATAAATAAATGTGAAACAAGGACAAAGGCAAAAAACAAAACAAAAGACAAACAATCAAATGACAGTGTCAACATATTGCATACAGGGGTGTGTTTGGGCAGTTGGGGTTGTTAAAAAAGGCCAACAAGAAACCCAACAACTTTCATGTCCTCGAAGGCGAAAAGCTGTGCATTTAAGGATAGGGTCACCATTTTTCAAGTCTGTCTTAAAACAAAAGTCAGGTGCCCATATAAACATTGAAAAAGGTCTTGCTTGCTGTAATCATTCCTTCTGTTCATACTGGCCATTAAATGATCCCTTCCTAATGTTCTTTTAATGCAAGTAATGGGGGACAAAATCCACAGTCCTTGTTGTGCGCAAAGATATGTTCCAAAGTTTATCTGAAGCCAATATGAGGCTTCAGCAGTCCGAGTTAAACAATTCAAGTGAGTTTGTTTCAAAGTATTCAGGCTTTTTAGTTTGAAATTCCCTCTTTGTGTTTCCCAGACAATGTGCACTTGTTGAGCTGCACTGGAAGGAGAGTAACAAAAACAGGGAATTTTGTACTAAAGATGACTAACTTTGGAGGATACACACTTGATTTGTCTATGGCAGACTGCTGAAGTCCATTAGCTTCAGATAAACTTTGGAATATATATATACACATATATTATTATTATTTTTTATTTTTTTTAATTTTTTTTTTTTTTTACACAGAACCGGGATAGTAGACCCCCCCCCCCCCACACACACACACACACACCCAATCACTTACATTAAAAACACATTAGGAAGGGGTCTCTTAGTGGCCAGTTTGAACAGGAGGAATGACTACAGTAAGTAAAACCTGTTTGAATGTTCATATGGGTACCTGACTATTGTTTTAAGATGGACTTGAAAAATTGTGAACATATCCTTTAATTTCCAATCACTTTCCATACACCTCTGAGTAAGGGAGTTGTAGACAAATCGGTTGGCTACTCTGTTAAATTTAAAACTTTTGAATGCCCTTCAAAAATGAACCACATCAGAGTGAGGCTGAAACCCTTTCTGGAGGTGAAGCTAGCTAGATGAAAAGACAGAGAGACCAACCATCCTAAAAGGTCCCACCACTAGTGGAGCAAAACCCAAAGTCTTATTCATGTTGCTGCTGAATGAATACTTGAGCTTGAAGTCTGATTTTTAAATGATGCATTGTGTCAGATGGGACAATCTGCTAATCACAAGTTAACTATGACACCTGACGAGACATTCTGCTACACTTTGTCTTTGGTTGCCACTTGTGTGATCATGTGCAGATTTTCTCACAACTTGAGTATAGTCCCTAACCGATTGATCCTGTAAATGAGCTGAAGAAGGAGGACACACATGGATTGCTATCTAGACAGCAAACACACTGTGGAAAAACAACTTCTCATGTCACACTGTTGACTAACTGGTGAGGTGAATTTGATAGTTACTAAACAGCACTGACTAGCCTGAGCAGTCAGTTACAGGCTAGGATATGGCCAGCAAGCTAGTGCAGGTAATGGTGATTAAAGCAAATGCAACCAAATGCATGTTGTCTTAGTCATATAACAGCCATTTCATTTCATTTCAGTTAGGCAGCAGTATACCAAAAGCCAACACAAAAACTTTGTTATAGCAAAAGTATGCTAGCACATGTCATTTCATCTTTCTCACAAAGTGAAGTTCATATCAAAGCCTCTACACCCGTCATACCTCTGATCAAGCCATTTCAGAGTAAAGGTATTTCCAATTATTCTTAAAAAGTATGAACTCTGTCCTGAATTTTTTTTTGACAACTGACAAATGAGGATAGAGGCAAAAACCTACAAATGTAAGACAATCCTATCTTTGCTTCTGAAATATACTCTACACTATACACAGACTTTTAACATATTGTACGCAAATACGCGGCTTTATGCAAGAATCACAAAACAAGAAAGTGCCTGCATGGCAAAAAGACATGACGGCAGAGAAGGAATGACTTAACTGTACACATAAACACAACAGTGTTGTCTTCTATCTATTTCCAAGATACTGTTTGAGGCTAAAAATATTTAAACACGTATGACTATGCAAGCAGGGACTATAAAAGTACATTTTGTGTCTTTGTTTATAAATCACATTATTATTGATAGAATAGAGGAGTATTGAACAAACAGACCTCACATTAAGTATACAGACATTTGCTTGCAGTGACAAGTTTAACAACTCTTTTGTTCAGTACACGCAACTGAATCACCTTTAGCTATAATGGTTACATATGAAATCTGAATCATGCAGCAAGGAAAATGAAACCTTCTCATCACCTCTTGAATGGTTGAAATGTACAAAGATGCAGTTTTTCTAAGTTATCACAGGATCCTTCATGACCCCATCTTCATGTTCCACTCTAGAAAAAACAAAACAGACATTAGGCATAGAAAATGGACCTGATCAACCTGTCTGAAAGTAATTAAAGTTAGCCACTAACATTGCTGAAGCATCTGGCAATAAAGCCACAGTTCTCACAATACACCAGAACTGCCACATCTACCAATGGATATAAAATATTCCAAGTGTCAATAAAGTGACACCACTAGAAAATTAGAGGTTTCACATCAGTCCAGCATGCCACGTTATTAAAAATGCAGCACATTACCTTAGTTAACGTTGAGGTAACAGATTAGTAGTGTACGCCTTAAATACCTTACCATGTTAATATACTGATTTTTTGATGCTCTAGAGTATAGCATAGCCTGTAACTGACTGCTCGGCCTATAAGCCAGTCAGTTAAATTAGCTAACTCAAGATTCACCTGCAACTTTGTTTGGCTAACACATTAGCTGGAACCGTGCTACCTCGCCTTTAATACAACAGAAACAGAAATTATGCTATCTGAACAGGCATCTAGCTAGTTTGCATGAGTTGAACGTTAAATAATCTTTAATGAGTTCCACAGCTTACTTTAGCCTATATGCTATTCGAGATGTAAGCGGGTGTGACTATCCTTAATACAAAAAAAATCGAAATCACAAGAAAGCAACAGCTCAGTGTTAGCGTAACATCAGCTAAAGTGTCAACACTAATTTCCTAACCATCATCAATATCGCTTCACTTCACCGGACCTGTCGCCCGGTGAATTGCTAGTTTACCCGAGCATAATGATTTAAAAGAAGGATTAGATTTAGCGAATAATGTGTGCAATACGTATTTAGCTAACTCAAGCTAACATTAATGTTCTCACTAGCTAGATTAATGTTAACTTCACTTTAGCCTTAGACCGCAAATAGAGCTAACACTGCTCAGCTAGCTTAACACAAAACATGTTAACAATAAATCTGTCCACATTTTACCAGGCTGACTTACAGTAGTTACGTTACTCCTTCGTTGCAACACAAACTAGCTAGGGATACCTCAAGCTAAATTGGTAATGTGCTGTTTAGACCCCGCATTACCCGGTGTAAAACAAAGGGCCTTCAGTGATCCTGGGACAGGATGCTAACTAACAAAGCTAACGTAAACCCTCACGTTTTGGTACAATCTGCTGGTGGGAAAACAACGGCGGCTAACTAGCAGCTAGCCAAAGCTAATCTCTGCACTAGATGCTCACAAAAAGTTTAAAAAGACATGGTGACTGCGTACCTTTCAATTTCATACTTCCATATATATCGAATAACGCATATGGCTTTGTGTCACAGTCGCTCCTTTCACCCTCCGTTACTTTAAACTCTTTTTCACTCAGTCTCTTCACAACGTTTCTTTGTCTAATTTATATGTGTGCTAGCTTACATCTGTCTAGCTGGCTGGTAGCTTAAGAGGCTAGAAAATATATCTATTGCGCATGCGGATAACATCCTGCTCCATCTCATTTTAACAGTTGATCCAGACAGCAACTACTACTACTACTATAATAATAATAATAATAATAATAATAATATGAAATTAACGGGGTACATTAATTCAAGTGCTCTATCGAAGTACACTCTGAAGATACTATTATCTCCTATGGGAATTGTTCTTTCTTTTTAGCCAAACAGTGTATTTTAGAATGTTATAGTTATGTAATCGTACTCCTTATCTTTATTTGACAGGTGTACTGGTTACTCTGGAGACTTCACATGCTGATTATTCAGACAAGATGCATAATAACATTTGATAAACATGATGCATTGCTATTTTAAGACAACAAACAGTATATGAAGTAGTTTGTCCTTGTTGATATTTGAGTACAGTTTTTTTTAGTCTTACATGAATACTTTTACCAAAAATATGGAATGCAAGACTTTTAATTTTTTGTGAATATTTTTATATTTTGATATTGAATGAAAACTTTTTCCGTCACTATACGTAGTGTATGTGGGCTGTCATGTCCCTCTTTTGTGCATTCTTCTCCTCTGTAAATGCATAATGATGATGATAATGAGGTTGAGTTCACAGAAAAACAAATCGTTTAAGACCCTCAAAATGAGGATATTTTGGGAAGTGGGGTCTTTCTGGCAGGTTTTAGGAATAAGGGTTGCTTTTGGGGTTAAGATTAAAATTTGAATATAGGTTACTGTTTTTGGAAAGGGTTGATGTAGACATGAAGTACTGCTGGAAGGTAAGAGTTAGAATGAATGTAGTCATTCACATGTCACATGAGGGTTGTCATATGGGAAGAAATGCAAACTGTGTGTGGGGGGAGGAGGTGTGCTCATCATCTGCCTATTATACAGTATGCCTACAATGGCCCATCTTCACAGAGACACAGACAAAATAAAGAAAGAAAGGCGTCTTGATATAATGTAGCTTACACGATAGATGAAACCCCCAACTGCAGCTCATTCTCAGCCAGCCTTCACACTGTCTCTTCTGTCTGCTTCTGATGTTTCTCGTCTAGCAAACACAAAGCAGCTTGGGGTAAGCCATTCTCTGAAACAATACTCTATAATGGCTCCCTGTAGGCCTGTGATAACTAATTCCCTTTCAGATGGATGGACACTGTTCTGCAGAATGAGCGATAAATGGCTCCTCTGCACCAATCAGTCTACATTCATGGACAAAGTACGGTACAGCCTGTGAATTTTTGCACTGTATAGTGACGACAAACACCAAAACACCTATGTAAGCCAGTTTGGGTTTGGGCAAATATACTGTAAACACAGCAGCAAAATGTCACATTTTGATACAGAAACCCACATCAAATGTCTTTAATATCATGATACTATGACCCATCTTGAAGTAGAAGGGATGGATGATAAGATCACAGTTGAAGAGATACAGGGATGCTTATCAGGAATTTAAATCAGTTTAATTTAAGGGCAGGGAAACAGGCTTTACTGAATGTGTCCACAGACAACATAGTCCAACTATCTGAGTATAGAAAGGCTCAGAAATAATCATTTAATTGTATTTATCTGCCATTCTTTTAAAAGCGCTGACATTGAATTAGTGGGCGCAGAGCGCGGTGTGAAGACCTGGTGCAGTGCACCTTTCAATAAATACTAAGCTTTTTTTGTTTCCCATCAGTTTGATTGTCACATTTCTATTCTTGGTGCATGTTTGGCCTCAGAATGAATGGCACTGAATACCTGTTTTGTGTCTTTGTCCTATTTGATATGCTCATCAAGTATAGTCCTCTGCATAAATATCCCCTTAAACAAAGGCTGTGACAGTCCTCTACCTCCAATCTACAACATTGTTCTAGTTAAGAGGATCTCAAAATACTACTGATATTATTCCTGACAAGTATTCAATACCTTCAGTGATGAAGACCAATACAGACAGAACTTATGAGCAGGAAGAAAAAGGCTACAGTGACAAGACGAGCCCCAGTGACCTTATCAGAACATGGTCCTGCAGATGTCGAGAGAAAAATTGAGTCTGACATTAGTCACACACTTTTTTTGTCTTGGAAATAAAGTCATAACACTGAACAAAGGAGATGGTAGGAAAGCCCAAAGATTCCAATTTCATCTAATTAGATTAAATCTAAGTAATAAAATATATGGTAATACCCAAATGTTGAGTAGATGAATATGTAAAATAGCTATTGATTGATCAGATAATCAGTAGTCCTGAAGAAAGTTTTCTTTTCTTCTGAAGCAGTGAATGAGTGATGGCATTGAAGTTTTTGTTGTATATTCTTACCTGCCTTATCTACATCTACATTCATACATTTCCAAGACTGCTTTCAACCACCTCTAGCAAGATCTGTCTATAGATGAATCTATTGTTATAACTAACACCTTACGCAAAACACAACATGAATGCATTGCATTCTGGTCTATTGAGTCTACTGTCATTAGAGAAATGTATCCCTCGACCTCGTCTGTGATTGATTTCTCTGTGGATAATGGTTGAATTCTGGCACAAAATTGTGATTTTAAAGAAGCCTTTGATGTTTGGTTCGGAAGGACTGACACCAAAATGTAACGTTCACTGGTGATTGTCTATATATTTTCTGATGGTATTGTCTATATATGTTTTATTCATGGAGATAAGAAAAAATACACCACCAAACAACAAAATAAGCCCTGAAAGAAAGCATACACTGCAAGTAGCTTTCATGTGTTTTAGCAGTGGATTTTTAAAGTTAAGTATGGCTCTGAAACATGATGAATCTAATCCCAGCTACATGAAATGCCAATAATTCTGTAGACTGTCATTAACATTGTCTACTGCATCACCTTGAATCCCCTTGCCAAACTAATCACACTGGTTGACAGAGAATGTATGGAATATTTCATGAAAAATATGCAAAGTGGAAAATGAGTCTTTCTTTTCACTGAGAAGATCATTTCTATCTCTGTGACATCCAATGTGTCCTTCACCTCATTTCAGTGTGCATCAGAATTTTGTATAGTTCACACTTTATTTTGAAATATGCACACCTTTCATCTTATGCCTGTATTAATGACAATGAAATACGCTGCTCTAAGGTTTCACATGGTAATTTGAGAGATGCCAGTTCTGTCATGATTTTAGCTACATCTTTAGTGCTAAACACTCATCGTTGTGGTGTTCTTGCACTGTAAATTCAAGATCAGTGTTTGTCTGTACTGCTATGGTGGTTATTGCTGTCCATTCTAACTATACTCAGTTTTCCTTCTACGTATCACTTATGTTAAAGAGAGAAAAGAAAAGACAAACATCACTCTGCCTCAGAGGAGCCCAGTCTCTACTATTATCTTTATGAAACAGAGGTAATCTTTTTAATGCACAACAAAGTACAGCAGTGGTGGCAGTTGAAGTCAAGCAGCACTTCTGTGTCTTGCAGTACTGTCAATTTCACACATGAGCTTCCAGTCAAGAGCTGGAGTGCTCATAATGCATGGACAGATTTCTGAACAACTTCATACATAATGAGCTTGATCCAATGTAATCCATGTGGACAGCTCTTTTAATCACAGTAACAACTGTGTTGGATGTGTAGTACGATTACGTAGCTATAGCTATGCATTGAGGAATTCACCTACATTTGATAATCCAGCCCTTCAGACACAAAATGTAAAGTTTTTAAATAAATACAGAATTCCACTGTCAGATATAAGGTCACTAATATTCACAAAACATAATAAATGAATTAATTTTTGTTGCAATGTCATCGACGAAGGTCTGTGTTTTAATTTTATTCAGATGATTGAAAAGCTGAAATCCACAACACAATACCACTCTCTGCGCCCATATTTAAAATGTGCAGCTCCATGGAGCCTGGGCACTGGACCGGGACTCCTTGACTTAGATGTAATCACTGAAAAAGCTTTGAAAACCTTTTTTCCTCTTGTGTGCTAGACCCTCCCTCTAATGAAAAGAGATTTTGCCTGTTTCAGTGAGTTGGTTAGATTCTGCTAACTGAGCTGTTCAGCGGAAAGTTAAACAGGTAGTAGGATTTTCTATGCTGCTATGTATTATACTGAAATAAAACAAGAAAACGGCCTAAAAAAATCCCTTTTAGCATTGTGAAGATACTGTCTGTGGGTCCCTAATGACAATGACAGTGAGTGATTCTGAAACTGCCAGAAAACCTAAACCTGTTTAAATTGTCACAAATTGTCACAATTCCAAACTAAATTTGCAAAATGTATGATGTGCCAAATATCTCCAGGGTTGTAACACCAGAGTTTGACACCAGAGTTGGCAGAAAATTAACGGTGAGGGGAGTGCAGGAGGGTGAGTGTAATGAAACTCCAAACAAGACTAAATTAAACTTTTTTCCATTTTCGTTCTTCTTAATTAAGTGCTTTCCATGTTTTCCTTCCCAACAATCTTTGAGCCTTTTCAGGATTTTGACAGCGCTGATTATGTAGCATGAAGCAGATGCTCTGTTGCCAAGATGTCCATTGACAATTATTGCTATTCTTCATAGCTCATTTCCCATGGAGCAGGGAGAGAAATTGCACACTTGCTCCATGTTATTAATTGTGCCGCTTGGTATGGAAATGAGACACTAATTGAACCAAAATGCACCGTTTTCATTCTGGTTTGATTATCAGATGAACTATGACATTGTGGAAAACTTGTATTACTGTTATTAGTTTAAGATTAACACATTTCAACCACATTCTTCCATATTTAACTTGATTAAAGAGAACAAATCTATAATGTGATAATTTGTCCATGATTCTTTGTGCATCTGACAAGCTCATCTTGTATTGAACCAGTTGCATGTTTGTTTGCTTGTTTGTGTGTCTATGTAGCTCAAACAGCAGAATACAATTACATCTGGTTAGTCATACTCATATGGGGCGGTGATTGAAGTGGTGCAAATTAACAGCTCAGTTTTGCCACACCATAGCTCCAAAAACACTGAGATAGCAGTTTGACTATTTTAAAGTAACTTTTGTGCCAGATTTACAGCGGAACTTGTGTACATTTCAATAGCTAGTTTTTCTCACAAAAGACGTTAAATGTAATGCAAATACTAAATCTAAATAACAATATCAAATCTAAAGATTAAATCTAAATGAAAATGTCAAAACTTAATCTAAATGCTACAGTTTGAAATCAAAATGTTCTAAACTCCATCAAGACTATAAATCCTAATGAAAATGCTATAAATACTATTAGTCCAATAGTCTTCACCCATTATAGATGTGACCACAGAGTACTATGTTATTGTTATTCTTCGTTATCCATAGTGTTTCATTTGAGCACAAATAATAAAAATACGGGTCTGGAAGCTTGAACTGGGGCATCATTGTTTTAATCACCTGAAACATTGCAAACAATTTTAATATCAGTAAACATTATTATGAAACAATTTCTTTTCTGCGTGTGTGCTGCTACTTCAAGAACTAACTTAATCACCCACAGAGCTATTCATTAGGTATGTGCCTATTTAAATATTTCAGATGTAACAATTAGATTTTGCATTCACATTACATTTTTTGGAAGAAAAACAAGACATGACAAAGGTCACAAATTTTATGTCAAATCATGTGGGAAAAGTGGCTTTCAAAATTCAGACTGCTTTTTTAAATATTTGGAGCTACAGTAACAGTGACACAGCGAGGATGTTCAGTTTGAGCATGCACCGCCGTACAGTCAGCATCTCAAATTTGTAAACAACATGCCGTCTGTCATGTCGGGAGCGAGGATGATTGGGTGCGAGAGTTGAGGGAGAAATACGATATCATGACTTGACATGACTCGTCTCATTTCTCAAGCAGGGAGCTGATGATAACCTGTCATTCTTCTGGTCTGCTACACCTGCACGCTAACTGGCTGCTGGGACCGGCTTCTTCCTGACAAGCTCCTGTCTTCTCTGCCCTTTCATCTCCTCGCTCCACAAAAGAGAGTTTAGAAGTCTTTTATCTATGCCCGAGGGTACAGTTCCTTGTCTGCCAAGAGAGGGATTCAACCAATTAAGCCTGTGGTACTATGCTTATGAACCATGCATCACAGGAAGGGCTCTAAATGTTTTTCAGTATTTCACTCTGCATAATTGGCAAACCTCTTTTGAGTCACGGAAAACTTAAATAGTAAAATTTAACACAACCTGTTGTTTTACCGGATGTAAATGTGGATCTTGTTTTGTAATCTTTGTAGTTATCTGCATTGTCATGTCTAATAGGAGAGCTCGCTCATTACTATTTAAGATTTATTTATTTTTTATTGGGATTCTCTCGGTTAGAATTAAATTTTAACACCAGCATTTAATTTTTGAAAAATCTAAAAGCATTCCAGTAAGAAATAATAGGACACTTGTTCTCTCTTACATGACCCCGACGGGTGTGTCATTACATAAATGTGTGACCCTGACGTCCTCGATTCGAGTCATCACTCTCACTTTGTATTTTCCTGTTACTCTCTACTAATAACTAGCCAATAAAGGTGAAATCCCATTTAAAAAAATATGCCCTAAGTAACATTTTAAAGCTTTTTTGGGATGATGCTCTGAACTCCCTCCACCCCACTCTCTCTCTCTCTTCTATTCACTCCTTGTATATTTCATTTGCAAAGCACATAGCTGTGCTCTGAAGAGATACCCAGCATGGATGCATTACTGAGAGACTGTCGGTGAGCAATTGCTGATCCCGGGGAGTGATAAGGCGAGTCGGGCTGTCTGAAACCTGAAAAAAGAGACTGGAGAGAGTCATGGAGCATATAGACCAGGAAGGTCACCAGCTGCCAAAGAAGGGCCAGACCATCTCCACAATGTCCTCGGCTTCTCCTCCATTTACTGGCACTTGTGACATTGGGAGCCTGAGGTCGCGGAGAAAGAAGAAGTATGTTTAGGACAAAGAAAACTGCAGATAGACGCAAATGAACACTTAGTTCGACACCTCGTGGGCCGTAAAAACAGAATCTACATAAACACAAGACCGATTCAAAATCGTGACACAGTGATCTTGGCCTTTACACGTGAACGCCGCAAGTGGATTGATTAGAAGATATGCAAACAAGATAATCCGCTGGACATCCTCACTATCGCTACCTTTGCATATGGTCATTTTAAGGACACACTTATCTCTGGCACCCGAATTTACCATGCTAATAGATTTATTTCCTTACAACCCTTGACAATCAGTCCCCAATACATTTGCATGTGTTTGGGGATGTGCCTAAAAGTCACATTTACTGAAATGAGAGTTTTACATCAACATATGCTAAGGGTGTTGTTTGTCGAGCTCATATATAGCTTTACAGCGTTTTGCCAGAAGCCCCCAGTATGTTTCATAAATCATTATTTTCAAAAGGATTTTACATTCAGTCCTTTGTCATCCCATTTGCTTGTGATTTGACAGACAATTGGATCTGATTTTGGATCTCTTTTCTTGTTCCAGCTACCAGATTTTCTGCAGTGTTTAGTTACTTATTTATCTGCAGGCTTCCCCCAATCACATTTCTAGGCAGGTGCATGGCTGCCCTCCACAAATTACGTCCAGGATAATTTCATATTGATTAATGCAGATGCGTTCCTCTTGGCTCTCATACCCTACCTGCAGTCTATTTGGTATAAATTACTGAAGCCATTTTGCTGCACAAAGCCAGCCCTCTCCAATAAGGTGCTGGCTCATGTGTCGACTGGGGCCCCCAAACTACCCCTCTGCCTGCAGGAACCACTAAAGCTTTTAATTGCCTTCTGTGCAAATGGTCCTTATGCACTTGATAAAGTATCTGGAAAGTCAGGCACGGGTTGGTAGAGGCTTAGGGGAGTCTGTGCATTTGCAGTATGTGTGAACGAGATAGAAAGCGTGTGTGAGAGATAGGGAGAGAGAGAAAGAGAGAGCGATACGAGTATATAGATAGTGAGACTTAGTGACGGCTGGTTGGTGAATCCTATCCATGATATTACAACCTTTATGAGTATGGTGTTAAAATTACCCTTTATGAGCACAGTCACCACTCAGCAAAATACTTGAATAGCCCAGCTAGTGGCCCACAGGATTATTTCCTTCTGTGTACATTCGCTACAGTAGAGTGGCTGATAACCCTGGGTAAAGCGATAAACAATCAAAGTGCGGCTTCAGTGGAAATGATTGCATTCTGTACCCTGCCCTAGAGATGGGGGCCATTATTAACGTGGGTCCTGTCCTGACAATGCTATTTTCTGGAAGGTAATTGCAGATTCAGATCTCTGAGAGGGCCTGACTGAGAGTAAATGCCACCTCTTTAATTATGGTCTCCTCCACGTCTCCTCTATTGAGCCGCGGAGATGTCTATCGCTCCACGGGATCCTGGGGAAAATGACTCTAATGGGAAATGACCAGTGTCTGGGAAGCCAGCTCAGATTAGAAGCGACGTTTCTAATTGATGGCTAAAGAAATCCCTGGCCGGATGACTGGGAAAAGTCACTTTGGAGCAAATGTAATTGGAGTGATTGGAGTTCTAACAAGAATCAGTGGATAATCTCTCCTGATTTAAGTTTGTGCTAACGCAGACAACATGCTCAACAAGAGGCAGCACAGCATGAACTATTGTTGAAATTCACAAAAGTCAGAGTTTGACACCCCTATGATTCATACTGTATAGGGTCAAGGGGGCATACAAAATTTTACATTGTATTGTATTCTATTTCAATGTGACATGCTGAATGGACACATGAAGGTGGTGGGACCATCTTAGACCATCATATACTGAAGTAGAAATCAAGCATGTCTTCCAAAGTTAGTGTTAAAGACGTTTTAAAGGATATGTCCACCATAAAACATTGATATTACAGATGTATTATGAAGCTGCAGCCATTTAGATGGTTGGTGGTGATAACTTGAACGAGGATGGTGTACTGACTATCACATTTTTCAGCAAAGTGAGGGCTTCAGCCGTGATTCTCTGCTTAGCACTGATGTAAAACAGTCACACAAGGAAAAACACATTAAGAGGCAAAGATGGCCTCCTCAGTCACAGTGGATCAGAATGACCAGGAGATGTGAAATCTAACATAATCTCTTGAGTTTTATTTATTTACACTTGATTAAATATCCT
The DNA here is from genome assembly GCA_008360985.2 of Macquaria ambigua. Classification (NCBI taxonomy): domain Eukaryota; kingdom Metazoa; phylum Chordata; class Actinopteri; order Centrarchiformes; family Percichthyidae; genus Macquaria; species Macquaria ambigua. The sequence goes on from VMKM01000306.1 coordinate 338,758, forward strand.
GTCGTGTGAGCTAACGTCATGCATTCGTACCGCAGCTCTGAGGTACGACCACGGCTCTCACACCATTTCAGACTTTAGTGATTATAATTTATTAATCAATTTATCCAACAAGCTCTTGCAAGACATAGATGTCAGTCATAACATGAGATCATTTGTATCAGGAATTAATGGAATGGAGGGTGAATTGTAGGATCCACGTAGCCCCATTTACCCCACATCATTTTCAATAGAAGACACTAAAAATTAAAGCCTTCCATCCACTGGTGTGTGTTTGACTCAAGACAAGGTCAGGAAAAGTGTGTCTACCAAAAATAGTTACAACATATAACAATATAACTGTAATTTACTTATTTATTCATTTGTAATTTAATTTGAACATCGAAGAATGACACCATGTTTTTTACAATTACTGCATGTGACATTAGGGACCATTACATTACAAGGGAAAATACAAGTTGGTTGTAGAACTGGACAATTACCCAAACAACAATGATATTAGATAATAAAACAATAGAACATTTTAAAAATACTACTGGCATAAAAAAGCTGAAATCATTATTGAGTAGTAAAGATCAAGACAAATTAAAAATAACAGTCTTGACGGGGGTGGCCCAGGTGGGGCACTGACTTATGCCGGGGTGGCATGAAGTACACACACACACACACACACACACACACGTTGGAATAGCATTAATTTGCTATTTCTGTCTCCACTACTCAAATGTGTGGCTTTGAACACTCGTGAAAGGGATGTTACAACTGACAACTGACACTTGGTTCAATTTCCATTGTGGGAAGAGAAATTAGTACTGAATATGTTTGCGTCTCCTGTCAAATGCGTGATTTTTAAATGATACACCCCATCAGAATTATGAACATAAAGTAATACCACTTATTCCTACAGCAGGACTCAAACCCCAGTCACATAGGTGAAAACCAGGAATCCTAACCACTAGTCTATAGAGAACAAAGAGACAGTGTGTGTTTGACTTCTAAATCAAGAAGAAAGACAGTTCATTGTAATCACACCACTCAAAAGTCCAGAACATCCATCTGTAGTGATTAAAAAATGACAATTACAATCTTTTTTTGTGCAAACAATTCCCACACCAGGAATTGTACCCAGACCACCTGGGTAAAAACCAGGAATCCCGACCACTGGACCATATGGGACAACTGTACACAGATATCATGTGAATCTTGAACTGATCCAACTCAACAACCAGAAAGTCCATCTGTTGATTACTGCATGAACCTGCACATCACTGAGCTCCCACCCAGGGTCCACATGGAAAAATGAAGCTTTTAGCTACAACTGCTACAATAATGGTCCTGATCCTGGACTGTACATTCTGATGATCATGTTTGGACTTTTTGTAAGTTTTTTTATGCAGGTTGATGAAGGTTAATTTCTGCAGATTCTTCCTTCAGTCTGATCTTCTTTCTTCTCTGAACACCAAATTTAATTATCCTCTGATCTGATGTAGCTCAGAAAGTTCTGGTAGTTCTGCTGGTTCAGAGGCAGGTTTGGTAACAGAGAAGATGTGGATTCAAATCCTTTCTTCCCTTGGAAAAAAAAAAAAAAAAAGAAAGAGCAGTTACACCATCTCCTCCCAAACCTGGATTTGAATCCAGACCACCTGGGTGGAAAACAGGAGCCCTGGCCACTAGACCATTTGTGACAACAAGACAAGGAGATCTTGTTTTACTTCTAAATTATGAGACAAGCAGCTCAAGACAGCTCAACAACACAATGATTATACACTCAAAAGCCAGAAAGTCCATCCGTCCAAAGTTTTCTCTCCAGATTGATGGAGGTGAATCTTCTGCAGATTTCTCCCTCAGTCTGATCTTCTTTCTCTCTCTGGTTGTTTATGATCATCAGTACTGAAGATGGTCCAATAGGGAAGGACACGGACCAGCGACGACCAGGCAACCTGAGGTACGTGACAAACGTGTGTGTGTGTGTGGTGCGTGTGTGTGTCGCTATGTTCAAAAAAGCAAAAACACTTTAAACAAAGACAAAACTCTAAAATCAACAAAAAACGTTAAAATTGACCAAAATCACTTTGCGTACATTTCCCATTGTGAATTTCTGCCGTTTTCCAACTGCAACACAGCTGACCTTCAAGCCAGCTAGCTCGACCCACCTGGACTTTGACCTGGACGTAAGATGAGTTTTTATGTCTCGCTAGATTGTTGTGTAATGTTTCTTACATTTCTGTTTAAAATTTTAATTTTAAAAATAAATTGACCTACCAATCATAACACAAGAGAGTGGCACCATACAAATCTAATGTAAAGCTTTCGTACTTTATTCTTTAAGTCCTCAAAAAGAAACTGTACCTCCAACAGTCGGCTACATACAAAAGAAAACAATGCACATTCAAACATACAGTCACAGTATAAAGCACCAAAAATAAAAAAGTGGACAAAATACTGTATTGACAAAATTGTGCAAAACTTCAAATTTACAACACAACGATCACAGGATAGCCAATCATAGTTTAGCATAATGGGGTGGCACCTGGGGTGGCCAATCAGATTTCAGGGGTGGCCAGTGCCACTTCCTGGACACGCCCCTTGCAATACTGTGTTTTTATGTATCATCAAGTAAAACCGGTGCCAACAGTATTGGGGAAATATCATTATTTTAGAAAACAATGAAAAGATCTTTTTCTTTATAATTGCTTTGATTTCTTAATGACAATTTTTGAACTAATTTCTGATTTTAAATTTCTTGTACTGGGCATGTATTTATATCTGCAATAACACCTTGTGCATCGACTGTGTCACTAGACCTTTAAGACTGTCGGCAGCCTGTTGTATTGTGGATGTTCACCAGCTCTTGAATCCATCACTGCTTTCTGTCAGTGGTAACAAATTTGCTGCTCTTTTCCGACTGTCCGGTCATTAGTTGACATTCTGGTGCAGGGCAACAGGATCTCTGAGGTTCTCCAACTGGTGCGAAATGTTGAAATGACAAAATAATAACAACATCTGTCTTGTGTCCAGAGGTATTGACATAACATTACAGGTACCAAATTGTTTGTGTTGTGAAGTGTGTCTCGAAGATACCTCAAGCTTATGACTCTTAAAGCCCCAGACTGTGTCAGGGTTTGCAAGAGCTGATGGCTGATGTTTGGCTGGCAGACAAATATGTAATGGCGTAACTGGATTCGACATTGGACATAATGTGCAGACAATAGCACATTTGTTTCTATTTTATGTATATATGCATGAATACAAGTGTGTTTGTGTGTGTGTAGTTTTTGTGATTTAATAAGGTGTCTTTAATGTGACAATATTTGCTCTGGCCTTAAAAGTAAGCTTTGCAAGAATTCTATTTAAAATTACATGTACCTTATCAGCTCCAACTCAGACTGTGAGACTGCAGCAGAGAAGAGACTCTCCTCTCTATCAAATAAACTTCTTAAAATTGTTGAAATGAAATTCCGCTGTTCACCTATACAGCACCTCCTTACCCAGCGGTTTCCAACCTGGAAGTTGGGACCCCTCAAAGGGTCGCAAGAGAAATCTTAAGCGTCACAAGACAATTGACAGTTTGCTAAACCCCTCCCCTGATAAGCAATTCTCCAATCATAGCTTAGCAACTGTAATTAGGCAGGTCTGTCAGCTTTGGATTTCTCCAAATGCTGAAGGAGTGTGCATGGGGTAGCAGTAAGAGTGATATTGGCGTTTATAAAGTTTGAAGGGGATGTCTTTTCCAAAACCAGAAATGCAAGAGCAACCGTGTAAGGAGTGAATTAAACAGTGTGTTTATTTTCTCTAATGTAAGCTGAAAATGTTAGCATGTCTGGCTAACTAGGTCACTAGTCACAGTAGTGCTCTAACCCAGCATTGGTTCTAAGGCCAAGGAGCATTTCATTTGCTAACTACATTATTTTGTGGGGTTACAGATTACATTAAAAAGCCCTATTCATGACTAGCACATTGACTGTAGGCTATAGTATTTCCCATAGACATATATACATAGACGCCACATTGACTGCTTCGGACCATTGCTGCGGTATGTCAACGCGTCCGCCATATTGGAAAGGGCAAGACTGGCCTGTAAACAAATACAAGTAAATGGGGGAGCTGCATTTTTTCTGGATAAAAAGCACTATAAAGTTTACATCTCTCAACCGATGACTCATTTTTATATTCAAGGGTTTATGATCTACGTGGAGTAGAAAAAAATGTTTTGTCTCCAGTTACTTAAAATGTCGATAGGCTATAATCATAGTAAGTGAATACCAGTACCAGTCCCCTCTTTATCAAAACCTGTCCGTCACTGTCAGTGTTTAAGTCTAACATGAAAAAACGCCTGTGCCATATGTGCTCAGTGTTTATGTGTTATGTGTTTATGTTTGCTTCATTTGTAATTATTAATATTTTTCTTCTTCTTCTTTTTTATCTTATTATGTTAAGGAAACAAATATCCATAGTATTAGGATAAATTATAAATAAAAGAGGTGAGGTTTTTACTATAAGCCCTCTGGGGTTTCTTACCTCTCCTGCCCAATCCCTGCTGTTTGAACAAAATCGGCAAATACAAATCAAATAGTGAGACACTGGCAGTCAGTCTGCTTTTGTTACATATTTGTTATAATGTGTTACAGCAGCTCAAGGACAGAATAAGTACAGACAGACAGAATAAAATACAAATAAAGAATAACAATAGAAACTATACAAATCATTAAACTCAACATTACACACGACCAGTGTTGCGCTTAGCCTAACAGTTTCATCTCAAGTAAAGTGACATAGTCGTGGTATAACAGTATAACATATTTACATGATATGGTAAGAAATAGTAAAAATATAGTATAGTATAAACAGTATGAAATATGTGTAGTACAGTATAAAGTGAGATGTAGTAGTAGTACAACAATATACAGATATTATATATTATATACTATAGTACAGCAGTATAGCATATTATTAATAATAGTCTATAAATACAATAAGGTGTAGTATGAGTATTATAATATAATAGTAGTAATATAACGATAATAATATTAGATTTAAATAGTATATGCAGTATAAACAGTAGTATAATATAGTAAATAATAAAATAAAAATAGTAAATCAAATAGTGAGTTGTGAATAGTATACCGGTAATATAATAGTATAAGTAGTATAATAATATATATGCATAATATATATAATGTTATGTATATTGTGCAATTATACTCCAAATATTGCAAGAGTCAGTCCTCAATATGATCTTGATTCGAATATGGACACCTAAGTGGTTCAGACATTTTGACCTGTTAAAAAAGTGAAGGGCTTTCCATCTTTTCCAGTCCGTTCTAGTCCCGCCTTCCGGACAAGTTGCCCTTTCCAATATGGCGGCGACGTTGACGTACGATCCAGAGGCCAATGCGGCGTCTACTTATATATGTCTATGGTATTTCCCCACTGTGTGGAAGCTGGTCTCGGATGCTTCATCAGAGTTTAAGCTAACATTAGTGGCTCTGACCATGCTCTTTATTGGATTTACACTCCAGTAACCCAAGCCAAACTCATTATCTGAAATAGTGTTACAATGGTCAAACACACTGTTTAGTTGCCCTAAAAGCCTTTTTTCTTGCAAAAGTGAAAACTACTGCTTGGAAAAAAACAAAAAACTATAAATCTAACCTCTGCTGCCAAACAGGGTTATATTAGAACAAAATAACTGGCAGTCTGATCTTATATATATTTTTTCTTATCATACTATAATACTGGGATTAACTAGCACCTAATTAGTTAGCTGCAGCTGATAAAATTTGCCAGCAAGAGTTGTCATTTCAGCCAGCTAAAACTGATGGGCACCAGCTCAAAATGATATGCTTGCTTTTGTTTATCAAGGACACATTGTTTCAAAGATTACTAAGAATTTCAAGTGGTAAACCTGCCACCATTATCACTGCATATGTGCGAGACAGGAAAACTTGACAGGTGCAGCAACAGTAAGTAAGCGATATCACAACACGAAAGCAGGAACAAAACATTTATTTTACACAAGATACTGTATCAAAATAGGTTACTGCATAATGTGACCTCTTTAGGGATCTAAGAATTATTCAAAGCAAAAGAAAGAAATCACTATGTGGTTGAAGTGGTGATAACCCATTGACATATGGGTCACAAGTAGACATTATTTCGTTTTAAGGGGTCACAAGCCAAAAAGGTTGGGAAGTACTCAGGCCTCAGTAGTCAGGAGTTTGACATACCAGCACACTGTGTTCCTTTGTCTCTCTCTCCTTGCCCCTCTTCCTTTGGTTTCCTTTGGTAGAGCACCCAGATTGGTAAACATGAGTGTGCTGTTTGCAGTTTACTGACGTCACCAGGATTTCTGAAATCCAAGTTTAAAAATTTGGAAAGTTAGCCCTCACTGCCATTGTAGATATGTGAATGTGAATGTGCAAAGTTGCCAAGTGTAGCTTTAGTCAGTTGAAACTGCCCCTCGGTGCAAAGGTTTCATTCACTTCCAAAACTGAAATATGTGAACTCTCCCTCTCATATATATATATTGAAATTATTCACATTTCTACCTGCTCTCAAAGGTCAACATTCACGTCTTATTCAATGAGTATTTACTGACCTTGTCACCTACTTTGTATTGTGTGTGGACAAATGAATTAAGATTCAAGGGCCTCGGTAATGGAAAAGTGTTTTAATTTCCCCCTGACATTAAGGTGTTGTGCCTCATAGGCATGTGGTGGCACATTACTCGGCGCCTGCTCTCTGGCTTTGCCATTGCCCCCCATGTTCCACTTAAACACTTCAATCACAGCAAAAGATCAAAGGAGCTGTTAAACTAATCAAGTGGAGACACAAGAGATGAAACTCTCCCTGTATTCAGTGTTTTTCCTATTAGCACTCTCCTTCTCTCTCGCTCTCTCTCTCTCTTGCTCCCCTCCCATAACCCTATTAACGAACACTGTAAATTCAAGGAGGAGGTCTGCTGGCTCAATTGTCTGCAACATATATAGAGCAAACAATGATCCTAAACAAATGGGCATGTATTCTCTGTGAGCTGCATTATTGAACAAGGAGCGACAATCATCTTGGGAGTGTTCTACCTCTGCAGTGCTTAATGACAGGGAACAACAATTTCACCATCATCCTCTGCACTAGACTCACACAACCGTGTAGCACCTGTATAGTATTACATAGAATGTACTTATAGCTATTATTGGTGAGAGCTCCATTAAAAGAGAATGTGTTTAGTTGTGCAACAACCAGTAGTTATGTCCGCAATTGCATCAGATCAAAAGAACGCATGTGCTTTCTAGTATTATTAAATTTGAATGACACAAATAAAGCCAAAGGCAATAATGGGCAAAATGAAATGAACATATCTGACAGTAATACATTCATAGAATTCTGATCTATATCTGCTCCCAGACAGAAAGCTTAAGATGTTGCATAGTGAAAGATTTCCTCTGTAAAATAACCTACTGTAAAAAGACAAGACCCAAACTGAATTTGAAGCTGTGTGGTTTCATAATAAAACACTTTGAGGTTGAAGGACAGTCTATAGCAGTCCTTAAGAGTCCATACTCCAGCTTAATAACCACAGACCCTCTGCCACTTTTCACTAGCTCTCAAAAGGCTGCCATATTGGATAATAACTTGTTATCAAGCAGCTGAAAAAGAGGTACGTCTTGGAGAAAAAGGTCAGGGGGTGAGCTCCCTTTTATTTTCTCCCCGAAGAAAACAATCTCAGAGATCTAACACATCTCATTTGCTATTAATTCAAAAAAAAAGTTTAATAGGGGTTTTAAGAGCCACAGAATTTTTAAAAACAATGAAAAAAAATGGAACCATTTGCAACCTTAATCCAAGCAAAATATAAACTAGATTCAGGTTCAGTAATTCTCATGAACTCCTGAGTGTTATGCTACATTTAATAAAGCAGGAGATATGCTTTGTGTAAATCACAAATGCTGCAGGCCATTGCTCTCGTGCGCAAGAGCACATGATGACATCTTTAAACGTCGTACTCTTTTTGAGAGCTTCATCAAACCAAGATTCATCATTTGTTTCAAGTGTGACCTATATACTGATATCTTGTGCCAAACGTAAGAATGCATTTTGGTTTAATGCAGGGATGTAATGTACTGGAAAAATGGTTAATTTGACAGGTCTTTACATTTTCAATCACTAATTAAGTGGTTTCATTTAGGAGCCTAAATAAAGCAAACAATCAGTGAATGTATGCTATTGCAGAAATAAACATCTGCAGCAGAACTGAAATGAAGCAATTAATGGTGAAAGACAGAAACTCATTAGTTTAATGGGGAAATTACAAAATAGAATAGTGCCTAGGGTGTTTTTATATGCCATTTGTTTGTTTTTACTGATGATAAATGTGGCTGCATGAATAATATGACCACATTTCTTCTTTGTATTTTTAGTAGGTTTCTTAACTCTGTAATCATAATTGCAACATTTGTTCTATTACAAATGGTGTCCAAATGAGATTAATTCATTCATGAAACATTTGAAACAATCAGCTAAATATTGCAAGTCTAGCATTCAGGAAAGGGCTTTCAGGACATTGTCTTCCATCCTAAGATAGAGAAGACTGAGAACAACAATTAAAAGCAAAGAAAAAGTACATAGAAGAAGGAGAAGTTTCGATCTGATTACAGAGGAGGGAAAGCAGCTCCTGACAAGGCACATAAACTCTTTGGAGCCGTGCTTTGAGTCTCCTTCTACCAGTCCTTTCACAAGGAAGTTAATGATGCTGGCAAGAAGATGAATCACCTCAGACAGCACACAGAGCAGCTCTGACAAGTGAGCACCGGCGAGTCTGACACCTGCAAGTACCAGAAGAAAGACTAATAGTCATGTCAGCTGCTACCTGTAGAGTTGAGCTATGTCTGTCTGTGCTGAAAGAAACTGTCCCTCTGATTGTAGGTGAAAAGCAGCCTGAGGGATATGGCTGGCTGGACTTTAACAAAACATAAAGTCATGTAGGCCAGTGAGAAGAAATGTTGGGGGACTTTTATAACAGATTTTTAAAAGTAGGGAAAGTATTTCCTCCATGGGGCATTTTTACTGTATTTTTTTGCAAAATTATTTATTATTTATTAGCTTATAAACAAAGTATGGCAGCAATAAAGGCAAGCAGCCGAACTCTTGTAACTGAGACCCTGTTCTGTAGATTCACCTTATTTGCACTGCTGGAAAAAAAGAAGGTAAAGCTATGTTTTGTGCATTTCATATCTTTCAGTATCATACATGATAGATCGGTAAACATAAGTGCGCTCCAGTTTATCTTCTTCAACCCCACTGTCCCTCATAGCAAGTGTACAACCCACATAACTTTATTACACGCCTTATTATACAGTATTTTGTAGAGAAGATTCAGTGTAGTGGAGATTACTGAAGATAGAACCTTCTTTCATAGCATACAAAGTATGTCAGGCTGAAGATTGTGGAAATGTACATAAATTGATGTAATCATGCAGGCATAGAAATGATGGCATCTTGGATTTTAATGCTTCAGTCAGTGTAAGCATCACACAGATTCAGTGAAGTGTTGAAAGAACCAGAAAGAGCTACAAAATAGGCAATGCTGTCAATTGGTGGGAAAAAGTGTGTTTCTAACTTTACTTAAGGGGGAATTTAAGGGGAAACCCTATGTTTAAGAGATGATTAAAGTCATGATACAGGCTTGTGGATACCGAAGTCCTTATACGAGAAACAGTTCATTCTAGCCAGTTGTTGCTGTCTGTTAGGGGTTGCGTTTATTCATTTTTGCCAGTGGGGGTGAAGAAAAACAAGCTAACAGGTACATAGCCACCACACGATACACGATTTTTACGGCGTATAAAATTGTCATGGCAATATTATAATTCCATTGGAGCCATATTTCTGGCTGGCTAACGAATATAAGTCCAAATGTTACTCTCCCTTTATCTCTTTAACAGTTTTGGTCTCCACTGACTCCTGAGAGCAATATCTGGATGTGTAGCTGCTACATGCTGCACAGCCGCTCTGCATCTTTGTCTGCCAGTCGGTGCTGGGCAGGTAGTGTCCAGTGGGTTTATCAGAGCCGATGGGGAGTCGATGAGAGCTTTAAAGATGCAAACATACAGAAAGTGAGCAAAAAGATGTTCAAATGCTCCTCAGAGCTGCAGTGATTCTGGTATTAGTGACTCCTTTAACATTACATGGAGTCATTTCATCAAATTATTGTTCGTATAAAAAATGCTGATTTATGCAAGGTTTTAAAATACCAACATATCTATCAAAGTCACTTGATTGTGTGTTGTTGATTGTGCTATAGTCACACAGTGGAACTTGCTATGACTCAAGGGTAAAAAGAAGATGTGACATCTCCGGCAACAGCTCAGAAAACCACATCACAATGTGATAAATCCTTTGAATATAATGTTACTCCACATTTGTGGCACTGTCGAATTTGAAAGTTGTTGTAATGTTCTGAACTTGTCTGTTGGTGTAAGCCAGGGCAAGAGTAGAGCCCACATACTGTTTTTATGCCCCCAATAATTTCCTTATTCTGTTGCAGTAACATTTTACCCATCAAAGACGAAGGACATGTCATGACTGACAAAGTCTTTGTCCATGACAGATCAAAACGCTGCAGTGACAGATAATTAAAAACAGGGAAGCATATAAACAGTATGTGGATTCTGAACTGAACTGTGCTGCTTTATCCAGCAACTTTTATAGATGTGACTACATCTTCTCTAAGTGCCTAAATAGCATACTATAAATATTACTACATTATGCTTTATAGTATAATAAGGAATTGGTTCACAAACCCAAGTATTAAGGAATATATATTTGTACATGACATAAAATCATAAAGCTTATACAGTGAGTGACGCAGTCTGCTTTCAATTCCTCCATGTTCAGTGGACTACAGTAAAGTTGTTACAGATAGTGCTAATAAAGTTACATTACTGATGGTTCTATCTGCATTGTATCAGCAAACACAAATACATACAGTAGGCCATTACATTATACCCAAAATACTGTAAATAAACCTTTAGATAGGAATTCTGTTCAATGTACTTTAATGTACAAACATATTTTTTAAAACCTGTATGATCGTCTGACAGTTTCTCACTCTGTCTGATGTTTTTAGTGATGTTGTCACATTTTCAGATCTCAGCAATAGAATAACAGTCATACTTACAGAGCTATTTTATTATCACTGATTAGAATGATCGGAGAAAGACCCACGTTTTCACAAACCAAAATGATCCCCTGCACAGCCTCACAGGCGTTTCCAGTCATGGCTGATTAGACCTCTGCTCAGGACTCCATGAACTAATAAGAAAATCACCTGTGCAGGTTTACCAGCAGTGTGCAAGACATTTAAATGGCACACATAATCAATACAGTAGATACATTGTTACATTTTAAAGTACTACAATGTACTAATAGTCACGAGATAAACAGAGACGTAAAGATAAGGCATCATACCAATTCATAGAGATTTTAATAACATGTAAGTGGTTAAACTGTAACTGTGACAGTTTATAACAATGTCAATAAAGATTAGTAGTGGTTAACTTACAAGACTCAGTGTAATCCATATCATGCAGTGTAACAATAATGCATAATGAGATGCAATTACAAAGGTTAGATGAGGTCTTCACTTGCAAGGGTCATAATGAGTAGTGATATGTGTATCAAAACCTGCATCAGATGGTCTCATGTAAAATCAAAGAGTAGTGAGAGGAGCTATTGTTGTTGCAGCTGACTGTTATTCACCCACAGAGGCAGAGAATAGAATAGAATAAAATAGAAATGTGTGATACTCACAATGTCAAATATAATACTATATTTGTAAATATAATACTATATTTGACTCAGTACCTCAGTATCAATAATGTGACAAGATTTGGTGTATGACTACTGCTGCTCTTAAACAGTATTCAGTCTAAACGTGAGTGATATTGGTCTCTAAGAAGTCAAGCAGGTAAATGCACTCACTGTTCATTTTTACTTAACAGTTGAATAAAATGAAGAAAAGGTAACATTTAAGCCACTAAGTTATCCCTGGCAATATCTTGTATCATATAATATAATAGTATATCTCCCAGCTCCATGTTAAAATACTATTTTCTTTTATACTATGGTTTTCAAAGTAAAAATTCAACATTAAATCCCTCCTATAATTTTTAAATCAATGTACCCCTTGGGCTAAGCATAACCTTTTCAATATCATTGAAACTGAGGGAACTGATCCAACTTTAGAAACTATTTTGAACTGTTCTATAGATATTTAGCTCCTGGTTCCACGTGAAGGTGTAGGTAGCATGAATGATTAATTGTTAATGCCAGCTTTATGGCTACTTCAGTTAAAATAAAAAGTAATGCACTCTTCCACAAACTGAACCTTTAAAAAAAGTCCAGTTTTATAATTAGAATTCAATCTAAACTGAAACCTTTGTGCGAAACTAAAACTAAATCAGGTCATTCAAAAATAACTCAATTACAAGTGAAACTCAAATTGTTGTCAGAGCCATGCAGCATTGCTCCCTCCCCCATGAGCAGGAAACATCTGTCAGAAATGTCTTGCTTGCTCAGCAGCTGAGTTATATTATATGATTATATTATATAATCCACTCACAGTCCCTAACTGGTTTGGGATGACACTTAATATGGCAAACTGAGCACACAAAGATGCAGATTGAGACAGAGGGATAGTTTCCTTGGCGATTTTCCTGCTTCAGCGGGCGCATGACCTCGCCTCTCTTGTGACTTGACACTTGCCTGCACAACTGTTTCCCATTTGCTCGTTTCGCACTACTAAAGAGGCAACATTTTCTGGACAACTTTCGTCAAGTCATCTTAGTCCACACAAGTGCCTTTTAACTTTATCAGCCTTATCACTCCGTCTGCTTTTACTTCCAAGCTCTTAGTGTCATTATCACACACACACACACTCGTCGTGCAGTGTGTGCATAACAGGAGTGACTGGACATGCACTCAAATATGCTGGGTTTGCTTTCAAATTGACAACCCACACTAATATTATTTTGAATACAGACATATATTGGCATCAATGGGCAGCATCCCCCTCTGTTTCTGTGGCTTTTCCTACAATTATTTCGATGTAACCATAACATGAAATAAAAAAACATAAAATCTTTCAAATCGCACAGCACACGGCACAGCACTCTACTGGTACTGACACAACCAGCAGTCTCAAGTTAGCTGCAATGGGTCATTATTGGCTCTTTTCAGTATTTTTGATATGACTTACCAGTCTGTTTTCTATATATTTTATAAAAGACTCAAGCCTGAACCAAACTGAACCAACAAAACCATGAAACAGATCGTCGAAACCACTGTGTGACAGTCCGGTTTTATTAACATTAGAGGATGTCATCACAGCTAAAATCACAGCCATGTGTTAATGAGAAATTTCTGCGTGTATCATCTTTTAAAAGGGAGCCATTATCAAAAGCGGTAAAACAAATGTGACAGCCTCGAGAGCGTCCTTTCTCCCTGGACCCTCGTAAAGTCCCCACAGGGATAGTGTGATAAACGATTCAAGGCCTGCTCTGGCCCAGGGATGCTCCACTGAACCATGCTTTGATCTATCATCCGGCCTTCCCATATTAATGATGAGGTCACAGCGTTGAGGGTCACGGCATTGCTGATAAAAGCGCAAAGCCTGCTATTTGTTATGAGCCCAACTTGACTGATCATAACTCTTTTGATGAAAGGGGACATGATTTCACACCCCCGTGCTGTCACACCCAAGACATGCCCGTGTTCCTCATAATATAATGTCGTTTGAGGATCACAGTGAATGAGCCCTATCATAGTCAATATAGAACTAAATGAAGGGGTTGTTATCACTCATAGGACAGTGATTATGGTCTTCCAGGGGCAGTTTGTGACTGCAACCCTGCTGATTTAACACATGTACTTACTGTATGCACTGTTAAAAGTTTGTAGTTTGTGCTTTATGTAAGTTGCTACTGTAGCTCAGAGCCCAGAAGGCATCGGACTGAGGAGATGGCCAAAACAATGTCCTAATGATGTTCTGATTTCAGAAAATGACACGAGTTAGTGCAGACATTGTCTCAATATACATTTCTGGGTTATATTTACACTGATTTTCTACTTATCGAAAAGTGCCATTTGTAGTCACTCTGAAAATACATTATATGATTGAGCTATTACTAATCATGTAGCAATCATGGAGAATGATTGCAAGTGCACGTTTTAATGCTTTCCAAGACCCAGGTTACTAGGAGAAATCAGCTTAATATGAATTTTGATTTTAAAGACAAAACGACAAAAACTTTGTGATAAAAGAACATAAAGAATATTTCTGGTCCATCCAACTTTGTTCCTAGTTTCATACTTTTTGACATCAAGCTTATCAGCAATGATTACATTGTAGCTTTCAAGTTCATTTCTGAGCTGGCAACAATATTGCTAAAAAGAAGTCTGACATGTGGAGTCTTAGACATCGTAGGAAAAAACAAAGGGGAACGGTAAAATTATTGCAAACATCCATCACAGTTTACAGACCAACTTCCTTTAACTATACTGTCACTGAGCATGCATTCACAGTTTTCCTGTGCAATTAGCGGTTATTACTGACATGGGTACACTAACTTTCACATTAGTCATTTAAATAATCAGTTGGCGAAACAGTTTGCACGTTTGCAACATTTCTAATCGGTGGAACACTTGTGTTTCTTGCCCTCTCCTGACGCTTTTGTTGCAATGCTGCTGTTCCCAGATCTCAGCAATTACTTTGGTGAGTATAATGTTATCATAACCAATATGAAAATTAGAGTACAGTTAGTAAATCACCCTTGCAAACACTGCTACATATTACAGTAGGGTCACTATAAATGTTTGTCATATCCCTGTTCCTTAGTTTCAACTTGTAACTGCTGTTAACCTTTGCCAATGCAGTTTTTCTGTGTATGGCATTTTTTCTTTGATTTTCTAGACTGTTCCATTTGACATGTTAAATAAATGTGCAGTGCTTTTTGACTGATGTTGCAGCAGTGTGAGCACAGATGATTTGGCCTCTTTGGAGTTCTTTCAGATGTCTCACGTTACTTTAAAAACTCACATATCAAAGTGCTGTTTGCTTCTAGCTGACAAACGCTGATAACTGACATTCAACCTCATTTGACCCACTTTAGTAGCAGCCACTGTAAATGTGATTAAGTTACTTCAGTCCTTTTTCATGAAGTGTTTCTCAAGATATACATTCATACAGTGACTCATTGCAACCTACTGAAAAACTATCACAAAATGCCACTATCCTCCTTCTATGTATGGAACTGATTAACACAGTTTCAGCTTTTAATAATAATTTGGGATAATTCTAGTTTATTAAATCTGTATAAATGTATTTCTAACCTGTATTTGCATGGCTCCCTTGACTCAAATGAAATATAAGGCTAAAGTGCAGAATATAGCAAACATGTATAAAGAATTTCACTAGCATATTTCTGCACTGATATCTATTCAGTGTATTTAACCTTCAGCACCTTAATATGAGAAAATTAATAATATTTATTAGTATTAGTATTCAGTGTTTTGGACATAATATTAGTCTTTCATGGAAAACTAAAATCTAAAACAAAGCATTTAAACCCAGCATGATGCTGACAAGAAAAATAATAAGAAACAGATAGTGTATGCATACTTATGAAAGGTAATCAGACCAGGAGCTTCCCATAGACAACGCGTGCATTGAACAGTTTCATAATGTTTGTAATCACATCCATCATATCAGAGGCAGATGACATTGACTGCCTGTTGTCTTATATTTAATAAAAAGCAAATATAATAGTGCCTGCAGTAAGAGGCTCCCTGTGGTCGGCTCTCAGTCACTTGTCCCTGCCAACATATGGCCTCATCCCCAGGGAATCAGATCTCATTTGGATTGGTAATGAGATCTGCTGGACGATACTGACTAACCACAGCAGTTTAGGTGAGTAAATCAGCCTCAACTTTGGTCAAAGCAAGTATTGATATGAATTTGATATGTATTGGTTTAGTGCTAAACTGGACGTTTCCAACTAACATTTGGTTGAA
The DNA here is from genome assembly GCA_008360985.2 of Macquaria ambigua. Classification (NCBI taxonomy): domain Eukaryota; kingdom Metazoa; phylum Chordata; class Actinopteri; order Centrarchiformes; family Percichthyidae; genus Macquaria; species Macquaria ambigua. The sequence goes on from VMKM01000306.1 coordinate 354,820, forward strand.
TGAAGATGGCCTGTACTAAGGTTGAATATTGGTGTAAATACAGCACCTGCAGGAGAGTGAAGTACTGGCCTGTCGGCTACGTGCATAACTCTCCAAGGTCAAAACCATTTCCAGAGCAGTTTTTAATATGATTTTATATTGTGCTATTAGAATATACATAATTGGGCTAGTTTGTATTATCAGGAAATGTGCACACTTCCTGCACTTCACATAGGTCTAAAACCAACAACAGTTTTAGGTAACTGTATCTAACGTCATTGTTAAAATAAAGAAAACACTGTGCAGAAACAACATTGTGAGAAAAAGTCACGCCACCATTCAGCTTTTGATTAACATGTATTTCACAGTTTTTACGGAGTGAGGGAAATGTTTTGAACATTTTAAAATAACAAAATTTTTACCAGGAGGCTGTGAAGTACCTGACAACTAAATGTTGTTGTTTTGAGTTTTAAGCTTCCTGCACCCTTCAGCCCCCCACCCCACCCCCCACCCCACCCCACCCTTCCTGTGTGTATGGTGCAGTAGGTCAGGTAATATTTGAATGCTGGTGTTACTTAGTTTGCTAATGAAAGGATGCATGCAGCAAGTTCTCTAATGGCTGAATGGTGAATGTCAGCAGGGACAATCAATTAAGCTGTGACATAGCACTCTGACCCAGACAGGCATGCTTTCCTATCAAGCGGATGTCATCTAACGGGATCATTGCAATTTGTACACATTAACTCGTTGACGTTTGGTACATTCAGATCTCAACGTTATTGTTGGGCATTCATGAGTATTCTTGAGAAACATACACCTTCCATGGAGCTATTGTACAAGAGAGTCCATTATCAGCAGCTTATGTTTCTGTGTGCATGCAAGCTTTACTAAGGGCATCAAACATGGTTGATTCGATAGCTGGAGACAATGTTAAAATGCTACCTGCATCACTTTGTGAAATCAGGCACTACTGAAAATGTCTTTCTATCTATCTTAATATCCTTTCCAGTTCCTGAACCCTAATATGAACTTTTAATGTACCATAAAAAATGTGTTCATTTGGATTGAAATTAAACTCGGCCATGTTACCATCCCTTAAAAGTGGTTTCTTCACCAGTTCTCTGTATTACCTTGCTTACAGCACAATCTTCATACATATTAAACCCTGTCTATCAGATCTACCATAAACTGCAACCTATTCTCTCATCCATAGGGATCTATTGGGGTTCACTGAATGAATCCCAAACATCAGAGCAATCACTGCCTGTGCTGAGTGGCATTCCTCTCTGCACTCTCAGTCTAGCAGCCATGTTCCGCTTCATTTGAGCCGACATCCGGCCAGAGAATGATCTGAGCGGCCAGAGGAGTCTTCCCAGCCGTTTTGTGGGCGTCTGGACGTCCTGGGCTCCTCTGTATTCATTAGCAGGCTAGTCACAGCGGTGCGATGGAGCGTATCCTCTCAGCGGCCCGCAGGGACTGTCAGCAGAGTGACGGAGACGGATCGCAGGTGGACCAGCGAGGAGACCTGCCATAGATTAACTCGTCTGCCAGCAGGGGGACTCCGTGGTACCATTTGTTTTCAGCTCAACAGATAATTTTTCTAATTAACCTTTAAATGCATTGCTTGGTGTTTCATTCACAGTGTGGAAAGACCACCGAGCACCTGCCGGACTTTTCTTTTAGTCCTGGGTGTTTACAAAATAAGACATGTCTACTCTTCTCAAGTATAGAACAATAGTCCTTGAACTGTATGTCTTGGCCATTGTAGGTCAGGCCTGTGTATATGAGCATGTGCCCACTGCAAAATGTCATCTTGGTTTCGCCGCAAAAGGAATGAATGTAGTATTGATCCAGCATATATAATGAGGGACCTAGATATCACAAATCTATTGTTGGTGCTATTTAACTTCGAGTGTAACAATCAACACTATGCCAGTGTTTCTATCAGTCCACACCCATCAGAGTAGTTTCACACATTCGATTATTTTGAACAGCCGCTTCAGAGCTCTGAGAGGGAAAACAACGCTCCGCTCAACACTTGTCAACTCCAAATACTAGAAAAATGGAATTTCAAATGTGTGATGATAAAATCTGCAAGACAAAAATATGTTGCTGTTTAAACAAAGGTTAAAGGAATTGTTCACCATTTTGGGAAATACACTGATTTGCTTTCTGGCAGAGAATGAGATGAGAAGATTGATACTGCTTTCATGTTTTTCTCATGTTTCAAATATGAAGCTACAGCCAGCAGCCAATTCGCTTAGCACAAAGACTGGAAACAGGGGGGAAAAGCTAGCCTGGCTCTCCATTGTTTGCCTGGCAACAGCTGTGAGCCAAGAAATAGTCTGACACATAATCCCATAAAAAACTAATGGTCGTTTTTACACTTTGATTTTTGTACCAATCAAACAAACAAACAGATATAACATGTTAATTGGTGAGCTTTAGATGTGCTGGTATGCGGATTTTGTTACCAGATTTTGAGCCAGGCTAGCTGTTTCCCTCTGTTTCTGGTCTTTATGCTAAGCTAACCAGCTGCTATCCTTATATTTAACGGACAGATATGAGAGTGGTATCAATTTTCTCATCTAACTCTCCGCCAGAAAGCGTATAAGTGTATTTCCCAAAATGTAATTCTTTTAAGTATTTAAGGACCTTTTCATATTTATATCTAAATACACTATTAAGTTTAATTCAAACTAACCAAAGAGATTATTTGTTCAAATCACCAGACCCCATTTACAGCATGCTGTGAAAGTTTGTGAGTTATACTGTGAGTTAACTTATCTCTCAGATAACTCACTGTGACTCAGGACATTCAGTGTCAAACTTCATATTTACCATCAAATGTTGCCCCCAGGGCAAGAGACAACTAAATCCAGAATGGCTATCCCAAAAAGATTTCCCCAAGCCTGGAGAGGTTCATGCTTTAGATTAAAAAATGTGTAAATCCATAGCCATCTGGCTCAAGAAAAGGAATTTAAGAGCTGTGTGGATGCCAGCCCAATGCCACATCTTGGAATGGGCTATTGCTTTCCAAATGGCTCTGGGCTGTGTCCCCTTCCATGTATTTGTGCAATATCATTAGCTTGTTTTCTGTCTGCCCTCCCCTCTTCCCAAAGTTTAAAAAGTAATCTTTTCTCAGAGCAGGGCTGTTTTTTGATAAGGAATCTAAACTAGGTCAAGGACTCAGAGTAAAGTCATTGAACAGTAATTAAAGCACCCGCCGATGCTACAGTTCAAACTGTCTCCACCATGAGCTTTGAGATAGAAATCCATTCAAGGATTTGGAGAGCCATTGTTTCACTTTCCTCATGAGTAAAATCATTTTCTTGCAATTTTTTTTTCTGGGAAGCCGAGTCTGTAATTAAGAGAGCTGAGTTATTATCACGCCACTGGAGAAGTGCTGCCTGTTCACCTATAATGTGCAACGTCCACTCATTCAAATGAGTGGCAGTATGCTGGAGACAATGTGGTGGCTTAACAACCAGGATGCTACGACTTCTGCTTGAAAATGATTTGAATAATTATTTTCCAAAATACTACATTTCCAAATAAACAGAATAATCCAATAATAATCCAAAATAAAGGGCATCAAGCCTGTTACTGTTTCATTTTGCTGGGGTTATATTAGTCTACCAAATTAAAACTATTTAAAGTTGATTCTGTGCTAATACACATTTTGTGACTTGCAGATATATTAGTGATGTCAAAAAGCAAAAGGCACAAGTCATAGATATGCTACATTGTCTGTGGCTGTAACATAATAGTTTGTGGAAAGTGATAGTCATTCTTATATCAGTCAGTTTTATTGGCCAACATAAAAACATAATATTTTCTGCCTGTAACTTGGTTTTGTTGTTCCTCATGTAAGGCATATTAAACATACCATAAAACATAAAGGCTTTGTATAAGAATGTTACGTTTCTACATTGTGCAGACTATTTTGTCTGTTTCAGAACCCAGCCGCTGCAAAGAAGTTCTGAAAGTTGGGAAAGGAAAAAATAAACAGAAATATATGCAGATCTGGAGAACAATATGTGAACTAATATTCTCACCAATGGGACCACCATTGCCTTGTGAAATTCATAATCCCTCTCTGTAAGAAGATGATATTTGGCAGCCACCTCCATCTACTGTAACATTGTGCCTGTGGTCTTTTTGTTTCTTTAGGAGAGCCTCTGGCTGAGCATTTGATGTTTTTAATCTGGCGCTCCAGAGACTAAGGTCACCTTTCACTATCCCCCTCTCTCTCTCTTTTATTTGCTCTTGCTTAGTTCTGGCAACCCCGCTATTTCACACACTATTAAAAGAAATCTGCTAATGCAAGGAGCGAGGTCCTTGGCTTGTGGAATGGAAAATGATGGCATTTCTGAATTCTGTCTCTCTGAAAAGACCCTAGGCGTCTTGTGCAGGGTTTATGACCCTAAGATTAGTCACTTTTTGGAGCTGGATGTACTGCCTTGGGCTATTTCTGCCAGAAACTGATTTTCATATTGATGTGCGACGTTGAGCCCTCTCCAGTCCACATATTGGCTCATGCATCACCTGGACTCTGCAGCTGTCAAGCCTCAGTGATAGCAAGTGAAGCAGACAATTCCTCTGTTAATAAATAAACAAGTGAGACACTGCTAGTACATATTATATTCCTGAGGCTCGAGGCATCCAGCTACACGCCGCACATTTCATTACCATTAACATTGCATGATGTTCAATCTCAATTTTATCCTGATTTCCTTTCACAAAGCATAATTATGACATTTTTATGGATTACTTACATGCCATCAACAATGCTAATGAATAACTATACAGTAGGACCACATTTTGAGCTGCCACTGACTGTTGCTCACCAGGGCACATTTGTTTTTATTTGGCTTGGCTTTTTAAACATCAGAAAATGGAATAAAAGAGATACTTAAAAAATAGAAACCTGTTATTAAGCCCTACTTGTACTATTGTAATTCTTCTCTCTCACATTTACATCTAGGTCACTTTTGTATGGACAAACTACTGACACTGGCAACAGTGAGAGTAGGTTAAAAACATGCAATATACTTCATACTACTGGTCTTTTTACCCTGAAAAAAAAAGAGCAGTTTGAGAATTACATGGAGCAGAGCTTTGCATGCATTACACAGTAGAAGACCAAGGAGAGATTATCCAAGGCCAGATGTGTCTCTCTCCAAGGAAAAAAACATGCCGTCCGCTAAGAAGCAACCATATCCTGCCGCTGGTAAGCGTCAAGCAGCAGGGCGTCGGTGGTCGGCTGTCTGGAGCATCACGCCGGCTGTCTCTGAATATGCAAGATTTCAGGTTTAGGAAGCGGTCGCCTTTTAATGTTGTCGACACATCATCCATCATACTTAGACAAACATTTACCAAGTTGACTGATTGACGGTAATGCAGCATTAGCCTCTGTTTGCTCAGAGGCAAATGTCATGCCTGTTTATGCATTTCTGAGAGGGGAAAAAATGTGGAGTTCAAATTTGCCTGTGAAAAGACCTGTGAAGCTATTTCCCTGCCAGGAAGAATAAGTTGCACAGGATACAAGAGAAAATGAGAAGACTGAACCTCTCTAAAACAAAACTGATATATCACTCTTTATTTCTAATATCATCACACCCACTTTTTTTTCTGGCTTAATTGTGAAGAGAAAATGTTCTTTGAGGATCATCCCAAGCCAAGGCAACGACACCCTGTAGTTCATGAGCTATGACTCCAGAGCAAAGAAACCAGCATGCTTCTCTCGGTACAGATTGCGTTTTTATTGAACCAGGGCTTGTCAGCATTTTTGGTGAGCTGGTAAAATATAATTGTGTCATCCTTTATAAAGCAGTGTTGGGGGTGACAGCACCCACAGAAGCTTCATTACTCTGCTTTTTATTGGGGTGTGAAGAAGGGACATTCTCTCTGTGATGAATAACGTCTCTCTCGCATGGAGTCAAGGTAAAACACACTCACAGTGCTGGTGTGCTCCACTGGATGTACATGGATCATTTAAAATGAAATCAATTCAGCTGAAGAATTAGAGCTGGTTGCCATAATGGTTTTTATCTGACGCCCATCAATACCTGTATTGATTTGCTGGTAGAATCGAACCTTGTGAGAACTAAGAGGGGGAAAAAAATGCTACACCCACAAATATCTGAGCAACGCTGCAACAAATGCAGTAAGGTGTAGAGTGACATCTGTTAATCCATCATGATTTTCTTCACACTGCGACTCAGTTCCAGATGCAGGGAAACCCAGCCTAAGTGTTTGTGAATGTTTAATAATACCAAAGCCCTGGAACTTTAAAAACTAAATCCCATCATGTGCACAAGAACAGTTCAGAAAAAAATTAAAGTATACAAATAACATAATAAAAAACCACCATTTGTAGTTCAGAATTCCATAGGAAATCTGCATAAGAAATACGATAAGAAGAAATAAGAAATACTAGTCAGCTTTGCAGGGAAACTCCTCAAACTGCCCCATCTCTATTAGAAGGGAGTTAGCTTCAGAGTGACTCACAGCTCCTAAATGAGATAGCAAATACCCCCATTCACCTGCACAGTGAATTATCAAGTTAAACAACCATCTTTATTGTGTTTGGGTTCTCACAAGGGCTGTAAACACCTTTTTTTATGGATGGGAAACAGAACCGTTTGACAATTTAGCAGAACATTTCATTAGAATGGGTTTAGTCACCAACACCGGCGAGGCGAAATAAAACGGAGGGCTCCTCATCGTAAGTTATTAAGACAGAGGGGGTCGCTCCAGGGACCTGCACTTTAAATTGAGCTCCAAAGTCTCCAACTTCATTTCCTATGCACAATCAAGCTCACACCCATGAGAGGGAGGATATTTAAGATCCAATGAATGGATGTGAGCCAGAAACGGCATTTAATAAAAGCAAAAGACGAGATACTAGTTGATTAAAGCACTGAAGAATAATAAAGCCATAGCAGATCTGCAGGGAAATGTAAGGTCTTATTTTCTTTTTTTTATGACAGGGATTAAGTACAAATATCCCTGCCACTGGTATTAACTTCTGGCAGGATTGCTCTGTGTCATGATCAGTTTTTAGTGCAAGTCCTGTATCTGCTCACTAACATAGCTGCAGGAGAGGCAGACATCATCCTCAGTAATAACAGTAATAAAACACAGCAGATATCATCTGTAGGGTTCAACTGAAGGCTTTTTAAAGGCCTCTGCTGAAGTCACTGATAGTCAGTATGGCAACAGTCAGTATCTTCAATTTGGACATTTTCATGCCAGAATATAGTGTTTACTTAAGATCTCCATGCTTATCCTCTGCAACAGCATCACTAAACCTCTAATCATTAACTTATTTATTTTCCATTGAATCCTACACTAATTAAATTCTTGTAGGGTGAACAGCTCTTTAAAGCACACTGACCCACATCACCAGTGCAGTGATTAACTCTGGGATAAGTTAAATGGCAAATTACTTTACAAAGACCATTGCTATACACTTATATAAACATATAAACTGTGCAAACAATGTGCTTAAAAAAAACAATATAGCTGTGGTCATGGGGGCTCAGTCATATCAGGTAACAGTGGTATCTGTCAGTTAATAAAAGGACTGCTTCATTGCTGATAACCAATATATCAATCTAACCTTAGTCATCTGAGCAAAAACTACTAGAGCAAAACAACTGACACTGCATAAGGCTTTCTTGTTTTTTTTTCCCACAACAGTAAATGACAAGCACAGCCCCAAACACTGCACCATGTGAGGGGAATTGGGGCGTTTAGTGAGGGTAAACGTCACTGAGTGTAATTAAGGAGGATCTCGCCCTCAGGAACTCTCTCAGTCGACAAAGTGAACAAGTGACAGTGAGAGCCACTGACACTTTTATCGAAAGAGCAAATATGGGCTTAAAAGAGCATGGCTTAGAGTCAATATCAAGTTGTTTTTAAAAATTGTTATCACCGTTTGTCAGGCACGTATAAAAATTCTTCTGAAGTAGCCGATTTTTCACTTGAACTTTTCCTCTTGACAGGAGAAGTTTCACAGTTGCAGCACAAAAACAAGAGGCCTAAATTATAATATATAATTTATGAATTCACTAAATGTGTTGTGTTATCTGTAATTGATCAAGATAGGAACAGAAGGGGTCGATTAGTGGCATTTTTGGCCTGGTTTATCTCTCACACTGGTTTGATATGTGGCATGCAGAATAAATATGGTGCCGTCGCTTATCTGTGGCAATCCTCCATATTCACACCCACAGGAACAGTCCTGAAAATCGCACTATAAGGCCTCGAATCACTAGATTAACGAGACAGACAAAGGTAAACTTGATTAAAGCAGAGTCACCCCATTGCATCCTTTCTGATTTGTGGCTAATCGCCTTGGATTGATTTAAGCCTGCGAGGCTATAGGATCACTTCTCTGCAGCACAATTCAACCTCAGTGACAGAAAAAGACTGAATTCTGTAACTGGAATTTTCACCTTCCACCTTATTTTATAGAGATTTAATTGATGTAAGACAGAATTTAAAAAAGAAAAAAAAAATCCAAGGAATCATCCATCAAATAGCCATATTCTGCTGCACTCAGACCTGTGGAGGACAGCTGCTATATAACAGCAGCTGCTAAACAGGACTAATTCTCCAGAATGAAATACGCTGCAGAGGCCAGCCATTTACAGGACTGGTGTCAGAGCTATATTTCAAGGCCCGGCCGCAGTCTCTGCCCATTAAAGTGTGTGTGATGTATTTGCGGGCCAGTGTATGTCCTGCGAGAGGTCTGCACACTGACATGATGGCTGATAGAAGACGCCTCTGGCCTGATGCTGGCTCTCCATACAGAGGGGACCAGAGGAGAGGAGCCGCATTAAAGGAGATAGACATCTGAAGAGTCAATTTGGTCAAACAGTGAATATCCAGCTAAAAAAAGAAAAAGACCAAAATGCCATCAATTGTTTTGTCTTTAAAAATAATTGGGATGTAGGCGGTGATATCACACAAGTGCAAGTTTAATCCCTGTATATTCTCATAATTTGACTTTATGGGTGGTAATTTCTTTTTAATAATATTTGGAAATAAAATATTATTAGGACGTGATTTCACAAATGATGAAGTAGAAAATAAAAGATGTCATTTGATCTGTCATGTTGTTATTTCTAGAAGGGATATCAACACTCAGTACATCCTGCAGTATCAACAGCTGTTGAATGCCATCAGTGCTAATAATAAAAGATTCTTTCCTTTGACACTGTTAATGATTTTGTTAGGTGCAGTGGGCGTTGAGGTATTAGTTGGTGTTAAGACGTTAAACTTGTGCAAGTTTTTAAAAACATGTCTTGCTTTATTTGTGGCGAAATTTGTGTCCAAACCTTGTTCACTTATTTTAAGGAGAATTAAGTCAACCTTGGCTTACCTGAAGTCGAATTTATTTTCTCTACACTAAGCTTCAGCACCGAAAGGCAACAAGTAGATATGCTGCAAAGACACTTGTAGTCTGCTGCCCTCAGAAAGTAATAGATTTTAAACCAAGCTTGCTATTTAGGCACACAACTACAGAGCAAATTGAACATACAATACATGTGGACTAAATTGTCTAATTGTGTGAAACACGTCACTACATCAAAAAAGAAAAAAAAAGACAGGTATACTCAGGTCAAAACAAAATAATAATAATAATAATAATATTCACGCTATGAACACATGGCCTGTTTCCTCATTACACTAAAGATGAGTGAAGATCCACTGATGAGCACCTTAGAGCCAGAGGCTGGAGGTTCAGCTCTGATAGCTGGCCAGATGGACTGAGGAAAGTTGCTTTCTTTTCAGTAGAAGGCTTTCACCTGGATGCCTCTCACAACCATGTCAACATGTTGGCACAGCTGCAATGTCTGACCTGTACACATTAGCAAAGAAGTATTTATAGATTCAGTATTTCATGCTCCGATCACTGTTTTCACATCATTGCATACATAATACAAAGCTGATGAGGTTGGCATAGGAAACCTTAATGTACATCTGAAGAGACATGGCTTGTCATCATGCCACCAGCTAAAAAGCAGGCAGTAGACAGTAAGTAAAAACAATATGCAGCTATTTAGCTATTTAGCACTTAGAATAATGAATCACCTCGAAAACAAGGTGATCTGTGAACATTTCATCACATTTTTCTAGCAGAGAACTTCTTCTATGATAAGACACCAACTGGCATGGGAAGCAAATAGTTCTTGAAGAGCATTAGCGGCAAACAGTGTCTTGAGGTTGATTATCTCAGTGACTAATGCTCTGTCACTCTATGGTATGAGAGGGCCCAGCGAGGACCCCCGGTAATGGAGCCTGAGCAGGTGCTGAAAGCCCACTGACATCAGGGGGGAGTGCACTGACAAGAATTTCTGATGAATTTCAATTACTGATCTATTAAAGCTAATGAGGTAAATGAGCAGCCAGAATACATTTGCTGGATAGCTTGAGACGAGACCTCGGCGTGCGTGCAGCCACGGCAGACACTATGTGTTTGTGCTGCTGTTAGAAATGTCTCTTTGTTAGCCTGCTGTGTGTGCACTCAAAGTACAGGAGACAAATAACAAATGGCTCCAAAGGAATTATTTCCCACACATTAAGCATACTGTTTTTGGTTATGTTTATTAAAAGTTGGTTGTTGTCACTCTTAGCTACAATATCATATCCACATGTAAGGTCAGTGTGCCATCTACTGGAGTCACTGCAATAGAGCACATACAAGTACAGATACAGGATTGCCTATATTCTCAGACATGTAGTACCATCTGCTGGCTTTATGGTGAACAGCATCATGGTCTGTTCTTTTTTTGACTAATCTAGCTCTCTCTCTCTATTATAAGCATGATATATGTCAAAAAGAAATTAGCAACAGTCTCCTTAGGATTACTTTGAAATGAATTACTTGCCTATGTTGTATGCACTGTAAAAAGAAAAATCGTTAAAAAAAAAACCCTAAAAAGTCTGGCAGCAAAGTTGCCAAACAGTTATTGTTAAATTACAGTGAAATGCTATTCTACAATAAGTTGCAGTGAAATTACAGATTTTTGCTGTATACCCCGTTATTTTACAGCCCAACATACACACACATACAAGAAAATCACCAAATAGCAACCAAATTCTTTTTATTGATCATTCTGGTACACAAACAGAGTAAATAAGGTGAGTATAGGAGAGACTGAAAACTACTGCACAGCATGGTAAACTTAATCTTAGCAACAGGCAAATTATACTGTACTTTTGATCAAATGGCAGGTTAACTGAATGCAAGAAGACAAATCAGAATGTATGGACATTTTTCCATATTCAAGCATAAATGAGTACGCAGCTCAAGTTACTGTTGAAGATTACCCTGCCATCTTTTTCAGTGCTGCACTTGTTTCTCAGGAGATCCAACATGCCTGCTCTGATCTCCGGGGTGAAGGACTGGTAGAAGTCATCTTTCGCTGTCATGAAATTCAGCAGACGTTCTCCAATCTGGCTGCTTGGGTTGAAGCACTCAGTGATGTCGAAGGTGCTGGGAATGACGTGCTCCTCGTATTTCAGACCCTGGCTCTTCAGGCAGGCAATAATCTCTCCTGATGAGCTGTACTCTGGGATGGCATCGACACAGAGCTCCTTCTTGTAAGTCTTCCACAGGATGTCCCAGCCACTGTTAGCTGGATAGTATAAAAAATTACATTAAAAAATGTATTAATTCTATAAGAAATATATTGACAATAACAAAACGTTGATATTATTTTGTTACAGTCAAGAGAGACTTTTGGTCATCTTTTGATCTTATGTAACAGTCAAGAGGGCTGGCAGCCTCAACAGTCCCAAGAGGGCACAAACAGAAATAAATAACTATCAGCCTGGGTAAATGAAGTAAAATGCATTTTGATACATGTTTTTCAGCAGGTTAGGAGGAAGAAGGGCAGGAAGCTGTATGGAAAACGTACCTGCTTCATTGATGATCATAATCCTGCCATTGTTCTTCAGAAGGCTGTGGTAGAACTTGATAGTACTCGCGATGTTATCCAAATAGTACATCATCTGTTAAAGAGAGAATTGTAGGTAACCTTTAATTTGAACTTTTGGATTAAAGTGTTTTATCACTGTAGTTCAGTATTTATTTATACAGTATTTATGTCTATTTATAGCACTAATCATTATACACTTTTGTTTGGCAGAAAAGGTTCTGCTGAGATGCTCCCCAATGAATTGTGTGGAGCTAAATAAATCTAACTGCTTACACAGAGTGAGACACTGACATTTGACCAACGGTTTACAGAACCCTGTAGTCCGCCTCACTTTCAGAGGGTAACACAGGACAACATGGAGAGAACATACAAAGCCCAGAGGCCAGAAAGTGATCTTCTTGTCATTACATCATTTTGTGATTGAATGTCCAAAAAGCAAAGTCACAATACCTGAATCATGTGTATGAAGTCAAATCTCTTCCTGTCTCCCTTTGCTTTGACTTGTCTCTCATAGTCCTCACTCCTCATGATGTGCCAAACAAATGGGATCTTCTTAAGGTTGGTGGTCTTTGCTACCAAAGCTTTAAGTTAAACATAAAAATACAGACAATAGCATTGAGATATTATGTATACAGTATATCAGAGCATTTTATATAACACACCATGACCTAAGCACAGATTATGATCAGATATAAAATCAATACAAACTTTAGCTACTAGCAATCCATTAAGAGAAAACAAATGCAGGAATAAGGGAATTGATCTGCGTGTACAGATCTGATACCATATCAGCAGATATCTCAGTGCTATCAGGTTTGTTACCACATACATGTATGAACCCTCCCCTTCAGTTCTGTAACTACAATAAACAGTCCTTTTTATCTTGGCTGAACTCCTATCTCTTAACACAGAGACACTGATAACACAACAGTTAAACACTAACATGCTATCCAGTCTGTTACAATAATAATAATGATGATTTTGTTTCATAAAAGGTTCAGGAGGAAGAAGACGAAGAGACAGATGAGAGAAAAACTAAATCTGAAAATTATGAAACCAAAACATTTCACTGTGTGGTGTTTTGAATTTTTGATACCTTTGAAGTTGTCTGTGAGCTGAGAGCTGCCCTCCACAATGTCAGCAGTGATCGGTAGAGCAGGGAATGTAGACTGCAGTAGAGTGAGCATCTGGACATCCAGCTCCCCTGGAATACACCAGGAAGTCTTAAGACTTTAAAATCCCACTGCCTCAATGTAATGCTGCTTCAATGTGAAAACCTCATGCCCCAAAATGTATTTCTCTGCAATACTGCAAACATTTCTGAAACATTCAAAACTAATTTCAGGTCGACATGTCAAATATATTTAGGTTAAGTGTGTGTGTATGTGTGTGTGTGTGTGTGTGTGTGTGTGTGTGTGTGTGAGAGAGAGAGACAGAGGTGGTGCGGGTTTGCTCCATAGTCTTATCATTTTGGACACAAACAAGTTAGTGGAGCCCAGTATCAGCAAGAGCCTTGACTGAAGTGTCCTCCTATAACCTATCAATGCCCCATCAGATACTGTCTTTTATTGTGATTTCTCATTATTGGACCTTTAATGATGAGCGGGATGAGCAGCACAAAAGGAGCCCTTTTGATTTACATACTCCCATTTTAGTTCACTATTAGGACATACTGAGATCCTGCAGATCTTCATATTTTTTCTTAAAGCTAATATCAGGACCCTTTCTAATGTGTGCTACCAATGTAAATGATGGGCTAATAATAATAATCCACTGTCCTTTTCTGTGTAAAATGTATTAAAAAAATACATGAAGTAAATATGAGGCCTCAGCAGTCTGACTCAGTCAAATCAAGTGGGTATCTCCCAACGTTAGTCTTTTTAGTATGAAATTCCCTCCTTGTGTTTGCCCAGACAGTGCTTCCATGCTGAACTGCAGTGCATAGTAAGAAGGAATTTCATTCTAAAAAGATTTGATTGTTTGATCTGAAACAGTTTTGACTATTGTTTTAAGACTTTTAACTTGAAAAACTGTGAACCTATCCTTTAAGATGCTTCTGCCTATCGCTTACTCATCACTGCAACTGTTGTATGAAATTTTATGATCACCTCTATTACATTCCTTTTGTCCATAATGATTTATGTTTAGGCTAACTTGCTGTACTACCTGAGCTACAGCCTCCCACCAATCCTACATTCTCAACTGGACTTATATTAATAGCTGCAGTACAATAACAGCCTGCACAAATCCTTCTAAGCCCCTGCAATACAAATATTCAGGAGTATGCATTTATATTGATTAATTTTTACAGCATGAAAAAGTAGTTTGTTATTAAGATGCCATATTGTTTTGGGTGTAATGTGTTATTGACCATGAGCAGGATGTGCTCAAGAAAGAAAATTGCATAAAAAAGTGATGGTACATTAATGCAGGGTCTATGATTCAACTTTGATGAATTGATGAACTCTGGGTACATCCTGTATATAAATAGGGTATTTACTATATGTAGATTTGCATAGTTCATGATTACAGTTAATCTGACTTTGGGTGAAATGTTATGTCAAATTCAATGGCATCATTATTTTTGGAAAAGTGTCACTTTTGTTTTTCCAGCAGGGGTGGGAGTCCTGCAGTGGCAGTTAACAACTGAGCTGTCTGTAGGGGAAATATTAAACATGGTAAAATCGTGGAACAGTGTATTTCCCTCTGGTGTTTAAATAAAACTGCTTCTTTAAACACATAACTTGCACAATAATGCAATCTCTTGCACTCATGGATCTTTTCCATTGTGCGAATTACACTAGAGTTAGTCACTGAGCCAAAACTACTTCAACAAACCACAAAAATGTGTTTATACAGCAGTTACCAGATGCTGCATCTCATCACATACCCCCACCACTTCCAACACCAAGAACATCCAGGCTGCTTTTGCCTGCTCCAATTCTGCATCAACACATGACAGATGGAAAACTGTTAACAAATGAAAAGTTTAAATGGTAAAACTAAATAAATATATTTGTATCTCCCAGTAGCACATAATAATTCAAATATACTGTATCTATGTGTCACTTGGATGTTGATTAATACCAATAGTTTGGCTGTTTCTCGGCCTGATTGATGAAGTGTCTGACTTTAAATATTCACTCTCCACTCTCTTAAACAAAAAAAACCTAAAAACATTTTAAAACTGTAGTGTGTCATCCCTCAAGTCTAATACAGTAGTTTCAATTATATGTATTTTATGTATTACTTATCTCACATTACTTTTTAATAATCCCATGTGTTTTATACACAAACATCCCTCCAATTAGAGACTATATATGGAAAGCACAGATCAATCCTGCGGCTGTATGGAAACAGGAGTTTACGGTCATCAGATGAGAAAGAACAGCACAGTGCATCTTACAAGCGGTTGTGTATGGCACTAAGAATCATTCATTACTTTAACACAGTGCAGACTCTGCCTTAAAATCTGTACTAGATGAAAATGCATCGATCAAAAAGCCATGAAAAAAAACAAAAAACAAAAAACAAACAAAAAAAAAAACTGCACTATGTTGCCTGGCCACGCCACCCACCTCGGCGTTATCAGGGTTGTTTTGACTTCTGAACTACAGAGAGGGCATTACGGTTGTGTTACTATAGCACTACTGTCAGCTTTGCACCTGCATGAAATTATAGGCTATTTAATTTCCCTTTGAAAGGACATTCTTCAACTTTTGACCAAAGCACCACAGCCTCTACTGAGTCTGCAAGTAGCAAAAATAGTTACAAGATGAAAAAGCAGTGCAGCACTTCCAGCTTCTCTTCTTGTACCTTTTAAATTCTCCTGGCAGGATGTCGTGAACACGCTGGAGAATGGCCTGGTGCTCTCCCGAATGTTCGAGGTAGAACTGGAAGCTCTGGACAGAACTGCCCTCATAACAAGTCTGCTTTGCTTCTGCAGCCATGACTGATTCCTGCAATGCATTACACACACTGGTTAGCAATGATTAATGCATGCAAAGAACAACTATTCAAAAACTAACTTTAAATCACTAAAGTAAACATCAATTGTATATTGTACATTTTTGTTAGTATTCAACAATTACCTTGAATATGTGGAGAGAGAGGACAGAGAGTTGATTGTTCTCCCACTCTTGAGTTGCAGTTACTCTCCTTCCACAGGCTGGCTGGTTCCCCTTCTGTGAGCTTTTGTTATGCAACTCTTGAAAGATGAACTTTTCTAGTACATCAGAGTGAACTGAGCTATTGACCTATTCCAGTAGCTCTTTTGAAATCAGCCTAATCATTGGCCTTTTACAGGAATCCAAAATTTCAACAGAAATGCGTCAAAGGTTCAATAGTTCAACTTAACAGAACAAATAACATTATAATATATAACATAATAATTTATCAAGTCAAACAGTAAAACATTCAGTATGTTGCACTTGATATTTTTTACATGTTTACTGTAATACATAAAGCCCCACTTATTTGTACTTAAAAACCTTGCCAACATGATCTACAGTATTTCATGGTTACTATGGATGCTTTCACACTAATAAGGAAAACGTATTATTAGTAACCAGCTGCAGGTCAGCTTTTTGTCTCTGATATGTCATTTTGAAATGCACCACCCATTGATAGGGGTGTCAACTCTCTATCATTTGGCAAAGCAAAACTTCACACCTGCCTTATACTGTAAGATTAGTTTAATACATTGAATTCGACAAATATTCTTGTCATTTCTACCAGATAACTGGTGATGTGGCTTCATAAAAGACTAACATTTAACATAAAAGGTAAGAGAGTTGTTTGAATAAAGTAGGGAAATAATGAATGCATATGTCAAAACATGAGGACATGAGTGTATAACATGCATGACATCACAAGGCAACCTGTTTAAGCACTTTAAGTCTAATTACAGCCATGTCAAACTACAATTAAAATCATCATAATCATTTGATCCTGCAAACCACAAATCACTAAAAGGCCACGTACCTCCCCCATAGATAAACAATCTTCTACATTTGTTTATCTACGAGTGTATGCGTTAGCCCTGTGATACACTGCAGTCCTATTCAGGGTCCCACTTCTTGCTAAATGTGAGCAAGGATTGGTTCCAGCCCTGTGTGACACCACATAGGATAAGTTAAGTGGAGTGTTCTGGATCTGGATCTGCATATCCATCAAAAATCACATAGGGATAGGGATAGATTGGCTGATGGCAGACAAGAGTTTTGGAGATAAATCCTATCCATATATGTGATGACCTTGTAAAAGGATGGTTTGTGCAAATTTTAACTGAATCATGGACTTCTGAGTTATGGCGATTTACAATACATGAACATCAACTTTTGGAGGATTGCGCAGAGTTGATTTCAACCTGTCATCTAAATTTTATGTCAAATGTTTTATGTTTATGTCAAATATAAAACCACATCATCAAGAATTTATTCATAGAAAAATGGGATGGTATATTACAAAAAACATGAATACCTTTTTTTGAGGTCTTTAAAAAATGTCTATTTATGCACCTGTTTTATTAAAGATTGGGTGGATTAAATTACATTTCTAAAATTTTGCAAAACTTCAAATGAGCAGAAAGCAAAATGGCAGTGTTGTTTAGGTGAAAACAGGTATATTCTGTACTAAAAGATTCATCTTGAACCAAGGAAACCAGGATGAAAAGACTTCTATGCCATACAGTTCAGGAGCTATATGAGCCAAAATATTAAGCATTTTATAAAAGGCTACACAGAGGCACTCTCCCTACCCAAAACTATTACAATGTTCACTGGCCCTTAGCCTAACGTTTTATTGCCTTTCATTGAAATTTGTCATGAAAGAGTGAGAAAAAGCTGAAAAAACACATACATATAACATAACCTCCTTGGCAAAGGTAAAAAAGTGAATGGACAAAATAATAGAAACACTTCAGTACAACAGCATTGTAGTAAATATTACTTTTGTGAAGTTTATAATGTCCAGACTGTGCCAGACAGGTGTCAATTCAACTCTATGGTCATTTGCAAAAGGTAGCTTATTGTTTGTGATAGACTGCATTACACTGAAAGTTAAAGAATCACGCAGCTTTACTGTATTTTTAAATTCAATCTTAACAAGTAAATACCTTTTAAATTAATCAAACTTTTAACACATAATTCAAAGGCAAATAACTGCTGAATACAATAACAGATTAGTTGGGCTGTCTTTCCCATTCTTATTTTTGTTTAAGTTGAATGGCATCCAGTTTCTTTAAACTTTTCCTTCTCTAAAGGGGAAAATCACAGATTGCAAGCTTGTTGTGAATGTGGTGCAGTCAAAAGCAACCTTATCAAAAAATGAAATACACAAAACACAAAGAAACAACAACGATGAAACAAACAGGCTTAGCTGCAGCCACAGTTAATCCCATTTTACTGCAGATACCTCTGCCTGTGCGCTCCTGTCTGATCTCTGTGTATATAGTTAGCAGAGTCCAGTCATTTCACTTCAAAGACTAAAAATGTTTGTAATTTAAAAATTTCCCGAAATCTTTTTGTCATCAAATCAAATTGTTGTTCATTTTAAGTTATTTTTTTTATAGTTTTTACAGCAGCATTGCATGCAATTTTAGTGTTTGCTGTCTAGTTTTGTGTGTGTGTGTTTGTGTTTTAGCGATTTCTTAGTATTTTTGGTGGGGAAGGTGATCAGTTATCTGCGTAGTTATTTTTTCCCCTTGATTTGTACCCTTTATCTACCCCCCCGTATTTCACACAGTTACTGATGCTGTCCTCAAGATGGTGCCAATACTTCATATATCAGTAATAAATATTTTGGCTGAAGAAAGAAGAAGAGAAATAGTGAGACCAGCAGTTACCACTGCATCTGTGTTTATCTAACCAATCTGTTGCATGTATCAGTATGTATTTACCACTGGTACAGGTTGTAAAGCTGAAGAAACAGGGTTTAGGGTATAAATACATTTAAGTTGTGTACAGTTATTTAGTATAGGTTAGTATAAAAACCCTACTGTACTTGTCTGGTTGGTTGATATGTTTAGTTTTGCATCTATAAGCCTCACGAGAGCCCCCAAAATCAGTGAAAAGTAGGCTATAGTCATTGACCTGGAACACATCAATAGTTAATAAAGGAAACTTCAATTACATAAACTCCATTATGTGGTTAGTAACATTGCTTGATCTTTCAGCCAACTGACCAATACATTTTGGCAGCATATTTGAATGCCTGACATTAGACCAGAAAAAATCAATTTGTATAGGTTGTATAACACTAATTTGTGTGTTTTAAAGTCTAACAATGATTAATATGGAAATGCTAGTTTAAATAATTTAAAAAATATTTTTTTCTTTGTCAAATGTTAATTCCACATTAGCAACTACGCAAAACAGAAAGTCCAGCATAAACAGGTCCTGTTTTTTACTTTGTCTAGTCAAGTTCTGTCACTGATGTAAACATTACCTGCAACCATTTCAACATGTAACATTCAAAAGCAAAGACATAAAATCCAGACACTCCCATGGGGAGTGTTCAGCTTATCTAAAATTAACAGCTCAATTTACATGGAAAATTAAATGTTCAATTTTACATTTATTTTTATATTTCCAAAGTAATATGATCCAATGAGAGCAGCGGTGTAATGGGGTTGGTAGCACAGCCTGCCAGCTGTAGCCCATAAAAATTATATTATGGTAGAATCTGATTAAAACTCTGATTACATTTGGTGAGAAAATGTTGGTAGCTCATAACAATGAAACAAAATGTGTTTAGAAAAAGAAATTACAATCAAGCTATTTTCATTTTGCACAAGCATAGAATATTATATAGAATTAATAAATAATACTGGTATCAACACAAAATAACTGTTAAAAAAATGATTAACAGTAACAAAATAGAGTCCTGGAAATCAGGTTAAGGTTGTGTGGAAGTAGGTTTTTACAAAACTGATCATGTAAATCAAGGCGTTTCCCACATAGGCTAAAAGCTTGTTAATTATATACAGTCAATTATACACTATACAATTTGAATCATCCTGTTTACAACTAATTGAACAACTATGTTATTAATCTACTGCAAATTTCACAATCACTGTATTAACAGCCTGTCTTTAAGTGAGCTGATCTGTGACTATCACTTCGAGGTTGTTATTAAAGATAACTTTGCCGTCGGACTCTACACTACAGTCTGGGTGTCGAAGTAACTCCAAGACACCAGCTATCAGCTCAGGTGAGGCTGTCTTACTGAAGTCCAGCACCTCAGTGAGAAAATCAAGCAGCAGCTCTCCCTTCTCATCTCCCTCAGTGAAACACTCAGTGATATCCATTTGAGATGGCAGCTGGTAGCTCTGGTAGCTTACTCCCTTGGAATCCAGGATGCTTTTGATGTCTCCAGTGGTCACACACTGACTTATTTCTGTGTTGCAGAGCTGGCTCCTGTATGTCCGCCACAGCTTTCCCCAACCACTCTCACCTGGAATAGATGACACGAAAACAAGAGTCTACAGCCATGCTAGAGGCTCTGTGAGGCTGTACTCTGTGAGGCACAGCGGCGCTTTGAGCTAAATGCTAATGTCAGGATGCTACCCTTCTCACAATGACAATGCTAACATCCATTATCCAATAGATTTGAAATCATGTTGAACCAGTTATACAATGACAGTGGTACACCTGTGTTTGCCTTATGTCTTTGTCCATTTTGGCTCTGATGAATACACAGTAATTTTGAAAGTCCCTTTTTTCCCCCTTGGCAGGTGTAATGTTTACCATGTTCACCATTTTTGTTTAGCATGTTAGCATGCTAACATTTGCTAATTAGCACTAAATCCAAAAGTATAGCTGAGACAGATGGGAATGTCATTAGTTTTGCAGATATTTGGTCATAAACCAAAGTCCTGGATAAATAAAAAAGTTAAGGAATCAGTAATAAGTAAGGAATCATCAAAGTGATCGCAATTCATCCCGAGGGAAACCATTGAATTGAATGACAATCCATTCAATTGTTGAAACATTTCAATCAAACCCACATATGTGAACCTTGTGGTGGCGCTAGAGGAAAAGTCAAGGGATCTTTAACATCATCTGACAACCATGAATAGCTGTACACATTTTTGGGACAATCCATCTACTGGATGTTGAGATATTTTACTGGATAAGTAAAAACTTTGTCCTGTTGGTGGCAGAAGAGGAAAAGCCAGGGGATCACCAGAGTCAGTAGGATTAATCTTCTGTTAACCATCATGTCTGTACCAAATTTCATGGAAAGCCATCCAATAATTGTTGTTATATTTCAGTCTGGACCAAAGTGGTGGACCAGCCGACTGACAGACCATCATTGCCGTCCCTACAGCCAGACCAAAAGCATGGCTCAAACCAATGGAGGACAGCTTAACAAATGACAGCAAAGCCACATCAACAGAAGGGATATCGTTTACTATCTAATTACTGAAATAAAATGATATTTTCTATTTATAATATTAGAATATAATAACATTATTGTGTGACTAGTGTGTTGTTTGTGGTTGCGTTATTTTTCAAAGCAATACATGTGGAATTTCTTACTTAGTAAAAACAGAAAGTTTAAATTAGTTTAAATAGCAGCATAACTACTTTTCCCTCCTACTCCATGATAAATCTGTACAGTATATACCAGAACGCCTGAAGGGGTTTTCTCTTGTGTTTTTTCTCACTAACTCTGATAACCACAGTAATAGTATTTTTCACTGAGATACATTGTTAGACTGGTTTTCATCCCTATATGTACTGTATGTAGAAGCAATAGGTATACCGACTGTATACAGCATAACTAACCCCACCAAATCAGGGAGAACAAAAAGATAAAATGTCTTGATAATTTAAGATTAGATCCAGCCACTTACCAGACACCAGAATAATAAGAAGCTTCCCATTCCTGTCAAGGAGACTCTGGAAGAAGCTGATGGTAGCTCCAGGATCATTCACATAGTACAGCATCTGTCGATTTTATCACAGATAATGAGCTGGTAACTGGATTCATAGAGCACCTAATTATAACGCTATGCTAGACAGATGTTCTAATGGGATTAATTGCTGTGGAGCGCCACCAAATGAATATGACCTAGATGTGTCAAAAATGGGGGCCAGAAGCACTGCGTCGGCAACACCAACCTGTATCATATGAATGAAGTCAGCCTTCTTAGTCCTCTTGTTCACTTTCCAGTTCTCCTCAAACTCAGAGGCAGTCATCTTGTTCCAGGTGAATTTGATGTAATCTAAACTTGGTTTCTGTGACACCATAACTGCATCAGTAGACACAAAACAAGAGTTATGGAGTGTAACTGATGCATCAAAAATCAGAATCTGTATTGTTACTCTGTGTTGCTTTATGTGAATGATATGTCTCTACATCGTAGTATAACAACTAATTTCACTCCTACGCATTATTACTTACAATTCACTATATTAAACAGTAATATTAACCCTGAAATTAAGCTGACATGAGATTTTAGTGTCTACACTGACTATTTTTATTTTAGACCATAACATCTGCAACTGACACTAGTCACAAAGAGATACTGAGCTGAGAGAGCCACCTACAGAAACTCAAACTGCATCAACAGAAAACCCAAGGAAAGTGGTGTGGTGTGGACACAAAAGATAAAAATGGATCAGGATCCTTTCATTATGACAGTTTATGAATATATTATGTGTATGTGTGAATAATTGGTGGTAGCAGTACTAGAAGTATGCGAAACTACTGGTAAGAGAGCAGCAGACTTGGAGCTGGGAGGGATCCAGTGTTTTACTCAAAGACACTTCAGATGGGGGAGATACTTGCTGACATGAGGGCTTGAATCTGGGACTGGAGGTTAAAGGACCATCCCCCTACTACTACATAACTGTATTACTAATGCATTAGTGTGAAAGCCAAGGGCAGCTTGAATAAAATGTATTCTCTGCATTACAAAATACAATAAAAAGTAAGTATATGCCTTATTTGCTGTTAAATTAAATAGTGATTTATTTTGGGGGGGGGCAGGTGAATATACAGATACAGTATAAGTTTGTGGTATGTGAGATAAGTGTGTGCCTATAAAGACTGTACCTCTGTAGTTATGTAGCTGCTGGCTGCTAGGCTCCACCACCTCGTTATCCACTGTCACCCCCGGGTGCTTCAGACGGAGCTCGGAGAGCATCTCCAGGTCAATCTCACCTACAGGCACCAACACAGTTTTTATTTTGAAAACCACCTATTTTTAGTGAACTAATTTTGGGTACCTAAACAAACCCTAAACTGTACCAGCATATCATCACGATCCTCTAATTCAAATTGTGCTGCAGATTTAAGCAGGAAATAGCTAATAGCACTCAGTCAGTTTTGCAGGAAATTATTCATTTTATGTTGCAATAATCTCAGAAAAAAAACCTTGACTCAAAACCAGAGAGTTATCACTATGATATTCCTTTCAATATAATTTCGCCACAGGCAGGTGATTTTGTTCTAGTTCTTATTGAAGCTGACAAGTTGCCATGAACAAAGAAGTAAGTTTAAGCAAAGAAGCTGATCTGGACAGGCTCTGAATCTTCCTGATTAGGTTGAGTAAGACCTTGAGGGGGAGTTTGTAGTCATTCTAACGGATTTTACAGCCCATTAGAGAATCTGTAACATCGCTCCATTATGATACTGACATGACAGCTCAGGTAAATTAAAAGGATGGGCTTTGACATAAGTGAAGGGTAATAGCACTCATGGGCAAGTGGTGGGTTTGCTCAGAAACAAATTAACCTTGCTCTGTCATGAGCACTGGAAACAATGTGCAGTAAAACCGCAGACTGGCGAGGTCACTTTGTCTGCGACTAAGGTTAAAGATTAATCTGACATCTGGACAAATGCATACAATCCGTTGACAGTGATAATAAGGGTACAGGCTTTTACTGCTGCAGCCATAAATGACAGCACAGCAATAGGAACAGTTATAGCAGGCTGCTCAGACAACGCCTCCTCACCTTCGCTGTCTGCCGCAGAGGCCGCTCAGCTATTTACTGTGTCACAATAGAACATAACAGAAGTTCAGCAGTGAAAGTGTCCTAAAGTGCTATAATGTGTTCTTACCAGCTCCACTTCCAACTCCAATGACATTTAGATGGGCCTTTCCATTTCCAATGCTGAGGGGAGAGCAGGAAAAAACGCTTTGAGTCTTCAGAACAGTCAAGTCTGGAAATTCATATCCTCCAACCTGCCAAATGTGGGTCACATTTATGGGTTTGTAACTGTCAATTCTGCCTGACACTTGGGTATCTGATCTAGCGTCTGAAGCATCTGCAATACAGAGGCTTTGACTGTTGCCATGGCATGTTCTGTCACTCACTGTCGGATATTTAATAACACTATAACACTTTTTAATTTACATGTGAGTCATATCTCTCCAGATTCCTCTCTGATCTGCTTCTTAGACAGTCACACGGAGCAGAGAGTTGGGCTTATTTCTCTGCAGCATGGTTAAGAAACAGAGCACGTTGGTTGATTCACACAGGTTACGTTGCTAAAACTTCTCTCTCTGTCTCTCTCTCTCTCCCTCCCTCTCTCTCTCTCTACTATATTTTATCATTTTTCTTTCATCAAATTTCTGAAAAAGCACCAGAGTGACAAATTTAATTGGTTGAAGTGTATGTGCTCCTTCTTTTTTTGATAAAATCTTTAGAATTTTCAAAATGACCTTTATAAAAAAAAAAGATACATTGATAAAATAATAATTAAAAAAAGCATTGTAGTACCTTTAAGTCCTTCATTTGAATTCTCTTTGAAACTTGCATGTTTTTGAAAGATACATGCTTACCAGCTAATGGCTAATGAGGCACAACTTACTTCCAACCCATGGTTAACACTGCTATAACAATGCATGTACAAGTTTCACAGAGTTCTATTTTGAAATAATAAGAGGTGGAGCACGAGGATGATCCTCCTTGGTGTTAATCCGTGATTTCTCCCTTAGATACTCTCTCTCTCTCTCTGTCCGTCGTGTTAATCACATTCCAGGAGTTCATTTGTGATGAACTTCTTTTTTCCAATCTGCCTTCATCTACTCCTTAAGATACTCATTAAGACCATCTCTATCTCTATGGTAATCTAGTTAATCAGCAACAATCATATATAATATCATATCATATCATATCATATCATATCATATCTCAAGTTATATGTTCACTAGAGTTTGACCCTTACAGGATTTTTCAGGTACAATACCAACATTTGAGAGTTCTGGTAATCTGTTAATGGTATACTGGCAATTATTTTACACAAACAAAAATAACAAAATCACACATGTTTCCTAAGGATCCCTCTTATTTGTTTAATATGTAGTGAGCTGGACATTAAAAAGATGAAAAATAAACTTGTCAGAGCTTTCTTGTGGACAAACTATGTCAGGGTGACACTCTCTCTAAATAATCTCAAACATACATGTATCTTTGGTATTTTTGTACTGCTCTATAGCTCTAATTTCCTCTTCATTCATTCCACTTCCGCTTAATTGTATTTTTTCTCTACTGGCTGTATTGGTCAACCAGTTCACTAAACGTCTGTTGAGAAATGTTGGGGAGCTCCACTATAACACTAATGTACAATATATATCACTTTAAAAGCTACTAACTATTCTATTCTAATATATTTGTACTCTGATGCATTCTATTCAATGGTGTGGTCATGTGGCTTTACTCATAAAAAGAGTGTGTGTGTGTGTTTGTGTGTGTGTTTGTGTGTGTGTTTGTGTGTGTGCAGATTACCTGGCAAGTATATCTGGCAGCATATTGTGGATGAAGTCCTGCATACACTGATGCTCAGAGGAGCGCTCCAGAAAAAGCTGGAAGGATTTCTGGTACCTGCTATCGTCATTAACCAGACTCCTAAGTGGAGATGCCATGGCAAATAATCTGGCAAAAAAAGAAACAGAAAATATTTCCATCAACAGCTAAGGAGGTCAGAACGGTAATCTGCTAAATGTGCGTGTTTTTTTTTTTTTTTTGTTCTTTTCAATTTTTTATTTTATTTGAGCTCAAACACATTTGCTGTTGCTGACCACTTCTTCCCATCACATACTGCCCTCGGTGTGTTTGAACCTGTTGTTGGAACAGAAGGGCGAACATCCACCAAGCCCGACTCCCAATATGAAACGAACTTCACTCTGGCGGATTGCTATTATTCTTAAATATAGGAGCGCTGAAGCTGAGCATGTCTCCAGTCCAGCAGCTGCACCACATATCTTTACAATCGTGACAGAACTGCCCGTGTATTTACAGAAATGTTTCCAAGAGCAGCGGAAACAGAAACAGCCCCGTACAGACATACAGACTGTCGCGTACCTCGACGTGTTTACAGCTGATCGGAATAAGTGCAGACAAGTTGCTGCTCGCTCAGTGAATGTTACAGACGCCGTTTTACATTGTAGTCATTGTGCATATGGTGTTTAATCTGCAAACAGATTGAAACAAAACGCGACATTTTTCACTTACATCTCGGGAAGGAGTGAACGCGTCTGGAGAGGTCTGCAGGCTGGAATAAAGCCCTCCCACTGAAGCCACAGCTTCCCTTTATGGAGGGTCAAAGGTGGCAGAAAAACCCTCATGAAAAATCAATGATAAAACACCAGGCTGCATACTTGAGCGAAACCATAGTCCTTAAAGGCCTGTGAGTAAATTTTAAACACTATACAGTTGGTTACAGTATTAAGTGAAAAATTGGACTTGAAAAACATCTGCTGCTAACAAACATTAAATAGCATTAGAAACAATAAGGAACATTAAGACACTGTTCTAATGTCTGTGTAAATAACCTGACAATCAATTTGGGAGTAAAAGCAGGTTCCAGTCATATGTTGGGGTTGCCCAACCACCAAAATTTGGGTTATATCTGTGCCATAAAATCATAGGGAATACCAGAAAGGCTTTAACAGGGACAGCTGCACCAGAGGTGATTGAAAAATACCATTTAGTATAAAACTAAGACTAGGTTGAAACCTAGTACAACTATATGGCTGGACCACGTATGGTCAATGTGCTCCTGTGTCAAACAGGAGGACATTATTGAGGGCTGTCCATGCCTTGCTGTAAAGCTTTGTTTGACGCGGTGTCCCCGGTGCGAGGGTGCTGGCGCCAAATGTGACATCATGGTAACTCTTGCATCAAGCGTGTAGCGCAAGTCGTCGAGTCATGTGGTCGTGCACCTCGCGTGGCTTTAAATTTCAAGATGGACAATGGATTTTTTGTTTGTTTTTGTCTCACTTTGTTGAATACAAAAGTTCAAACAGGCCTCTTTAGAACATGACATTAGTTATTGTACTTGTAAACTACTACTGCTATAGTTTACAGATTAAAGCAAATAACTTAAATTAAGAAATAAAGCAGTGAATGAATTTTAAAAAGCAGACCAATTCATTTTTAAATGCTTCAAAAATAGGAGGAGATTTTACAAATCTAAATTTGAGTATATAATCAAATTGTTTACAGGATAGTTAAACTTCATTTAATTGGAATCCAGTATGTCGTAGATATGAGTTTACAATGAATTACACTTCTTCTTTGACATTAAGGAGCTTTATAGCAGATTGTGCAGCCATGTTTGGTCTATGGCATTTCTCTGGTGACACCATGGATGCATAAAGAGAACCTGATACAGCGTTGGAGGTGGGGCCCTGTTCATTCCTGTTAAAGTTGCTCGATGGCGCATTAAGCCAAAAAAGTTTGATTTCCTGGTATAAAATTACCCGGATCTTCTGCATAGCTTCCGGATTGTGTTGTCTTGGGTGACACTCGTTGACTTCTTGCTTCTTCACAGAATGTTTTGTTTGTACTCCCCCTGGTGTTTCGGAGAGTACTGCAACTGGCGTGAGCATGAACAAAGCTTAAAAGCCCTTGAGGGCATAATTGAGGACTGTCCATGCCTATTCATTGTGAGCCATGCCCAATGAGGAAACTCCAACATTTACTGAGCAAAGGTGTAACTTCATCACTCACTCACTCACTCAGTAAGTCAGGGACAGACTTTAGCGTTTATAGGGTTGGCCCCGTTTTGCTGTGGTTCAGCAATAATAATGATAGTAATGTATATTTGCATAGTGCTGCCATTGGTTTCCATTCATTTCACTATGGTACTGTATGAAAATCAGATTCTAAAAACATGCTTGATTTAAGCAATCTATCATGTCAGTTTTACTTTTGTCAAAAATACATTTTTGTTGCATATCAGCTTATATATATCAACCCTGCACGTCTGCATCACTACACACAGAAAATGTAACTTTGACAAGAATAAAAGCAGACAATATTTATTATGATTTATTTCAAGTCCCAGCAAGCGGATTTTCTCACTGTATGGAGACCAACACCTGGAGATATCTTCTTAAAATCTAAGAAATGTTAGCATGCTTTGAAGAGTGAGGTATGGTATTGTAATATGCTCTAAAAGACTACTATAAGAAGGGCAGACTATAAGAATATATATTTCTTTACACTTTCACAGCTGAGGATGGTCAGTTTGGGATAAAACAAGACTATATGGTTTAATTTCAAGGAAGGAGAATTAAGGATATGCCATGTCTCTTGGCCTGTCCATGGCTCCCAGATTTCCCAGTTGTTATAATGTCAGACAGACAGGAAATAGGCCAAGAACCAAATTAGATTGTAATTAGGTCACAGACCCCATCTGATAAGATTTTAATCCAGGGAGTGAACCCTGAGAGGAGTTTTGATATGAATTAGTACCCAGTGGTCCATAATGTAGTTGTTTGATAAAAGATTATAACAATATCCATTTTAGACATGTACCCCTGTCATGAATATTTCTCAAGGACCTCAGTGAATCCTCAGGACATCCACTGCGATCCTCCGGTCTCAATTGATGACCCCAGCACTCAGACTGACCTTGTTTTGGGTCACATCTTTTCAGCATTACCTGGAGACATGGGGACATTAGAGTTCTATTCAAGTAAAAGCATGTCAAACACTGTATTTTCCTAATTAAATTTGTGCAATCCACAAATGAAAGAATCGCCATTATTATAAACAGCTTTTCATGGGACAAGTGAATTTGTATCTTAATTTGTTCCTGTGTGGTTCACTTGGTGTCTTTTGCCTCTAAAAGCTAACAGAGGTAAACAGGAATCTATACATCATAATTTCTCCACCCTGAAGAAAACTCATTCTTATTGCAACATCCTGTTTTCTGGCCTTTTTTGAACATTACACCTTAAGTTGGTAAAATACTGCAGCCAGAACATGGACTACAAGTAGGAAACGTGGACCATATTACATCAATTTGTCCTCCATTCATTGGCTCCGAGTTCAAACCAGACTTCCCTTCATTAATTACATGAGTTTGCACCATCTTATCTATCCAAGCTCATTGTTCTCCATGTGCCCCCTTCGTGCTCTCAGATCACAAAGTGCTGGTCTTCGTGTAATCAGGACAAAACCAAGAAGACAAAAAGTCAGTGGGCGGAAAAGTATTTCTCTACCAAGCTTCTCATCTTTGGAGTGAACTCCCTCATGCAACTGATGAAGCAGAAACCCAGCCTGACTAACTGTCTAATTCAGTACCAGATACTCATTAGGATGTCAGAGTAAACAACTGTCTGTCTCTCTCTTTGTTACATGCACACACACACACACACACACACACACACACACTGCTGTGCATAAAGGGCACAACAGCTAGACAGTGTTACTTCTTTTGTTTGTATGATTATGCAATCCTGTACACAAAGGTCATATTTAACAAGAGTTTATAATCACACTTGCAGCTCTATGAGGCTGTACTTAGGCACAGCTGTGGATTGAGCTAGAGCTGGAGAAAGCATGCTAACATGCTCACAATGACAATGCTAACATGATGATGTTTAGGAGGTATAATGTTCACCGTCTCAGTTTAAGGTGTTAGCATTTGCTAGTTAGCACTAATCAGAAAGTACAGCTGAGGTAGATGGGGATGTCATTAGGTTTGCAGGTATTTGGTCATAAACCAAAGTAGTGGACAATTTCATTTTTACCTGATGATGGCACTAGATGAAAGGTTAAGGGAACAGCAAAGTTATTACAATTCATCCTGAGGGGGGCATGAATGTGTTTACCAAATTTCATGGCAATTCATCCAATAGTTGCAGAGACATTTCACACAAAACCACAAATGTCAACCTCACACTTAAGGAAAAGCCAGAGGATCACCAAAGTCATTAGGATTCAACCTCTGGGAACTATGGGTATCCACACCAAATGTCATAGCAATCTATCAAATAGTTGTGGAGACATTTCACTAAAAATCAAAAATGTCAGCCCAGCCTAATGATGGTCAGGGGATCACCAAAGTCAGCAGGTTCATCCTCTGGGGACCATGACTGTCTGTAGAACATTTCATGACAATCCATCAAGTAGTTGTTGAGATATTTCTTTCTGGACCAAAGTGGTGGACCAACCAGCAGTTTAATTAGACAGGAAACAACTCAACAGGCAGTACTGGACTTATAAAGACTCTCCATCCTCAAACCCTAAACTTCACCCTGAAACCACAAACATCTTTTTCTTCTGTAGTTATTTTCTAAAGTCAAAGGCAACTGCACTTGCTGTTTGATATTACAGACATTTCATCATTCATCCAAGGGGCTTCATCAGTTCTATTGATTAAGACTGGCTGCTGAGGAGTCCCAGGCATTTAAACCTCTTTAGCCATAACACCTTGATATTAGTATCATGAAGGTATGGAGGGTCTTGTTGGTCCAGAGGTTTGTGATGCACAAACAACATGCAACTGTGATTCCTGGTTCAATTCTAGCTGGTGACTTCTGTCGCATGGCTTCCTATTCTGTCTTCCTGTTGTTCTCTATCATTAAAAATAGATGTTCAATAAAGGCTAAATTTCCATAAATACAGTCTTAAATTATTTTTTAAAAATTATTTTCTGGAAAATATAGTAACTGATTCATTTTGGGAAGACAAAACATCCCCAGCAAAGTGATGAAAACTGCAAGAATTTCATCACTCTGCTGGGGTGTAGACAAGCACATAATAAATCAGTAATAAATGATAAACATTCATTATTTTAAAAGGTTATGCATTGTTCCTACTAAATATTCATTAAGCTCTCACTCTGTTCTGTCAAACTACAGCATACAGCATTTAATCAGAATGATCCAGCTTGCGGTAATAGATAAATCCTGTTTAAAACTAGACACTGCCATTGTCAAACTGTTCCCATATCTTCACTGAAACCTGCAAATATGTCTTGAGAGCTACTAAAATGAGATGAATTGGACATGACAAGATCAGCCCACGTCTTCGCCACTGATCAGGTGGCCATGACACAAGCATTTGAATTCAACCTTCTCTTAAACAAAAGTGACAGTCTTAAATAAATGAGTTAGATGAGACAAAAGATTTAAACACTGTTTCCCTCACAACCTGCGAGCATCCTGGGACTATCAGACTGGGAATCTGACTGTAGGGCAAGATGAATCTAATCAGCTGCTTATATATTCCGGGCTCTGCCTCAGAGCCTGTATCAGTAATTACAATTTATCAGCACTTGAGAGTCAAGGAGCCGATGAAGATCACAGCAGGACTCTCCAAAAGATTCCACTCAATTTGAACTCTGAAACGTGCAACAAAGAGGAAAGAATGCAGTGTTTTATTTTCACATGGTTCCACAATTTATTTGCATTTTTGTCCAGCTCTCCATGTACACACAATAGTAACACAAATAGCATGGTACTGCAAACAATGAGTGAACATACTTTTAGATTTTCTTGGACATAACCCAATAGAATTCTCTTATCAGGTCAGAAGTTGGCTGTTCTTTGTTTTATAATGGAAATGTGCCCAGATAACTTGTTAATTAAGTTGATCATGTTATCTAGAAACGATCAATATTTCACAATTGGATTTTACATTGACTTAACATTTACCACGTCCCTTTGTTGGCCAAATATTAGAAACACTGCCCAAAAGAAACTACTCTAAAATGTTTGGCAACTTGTAAAACAGGATCTTCGCAAGGCCACTCGGAGCACTTTCTGCCAAAATGGATCAAGCATGCCTACATACAATCAGCTGTTGAAATACAATTGTTACAACATGTAACAACTATATTTGCACAACCATTAAGATTATAGATTTACTGGTAAAATACATTCAGAAGGAGGTCAGATAACACAAGACCAAATCTTCAGTTTGTGGAGGCAGAAAGAGAAACAGCGTAAACTCTGGTTAATGCCAAAACCACAAAATATTAGGAACTTAATTCTCCACTGGGTCATATGAATAATGCACTGAAGGATCCACGTCTAAATGACACCAAATGTAAGCGTTTATGGTCCACTATGATGCTTTGGGATGATGCTCTGGCACTGAAAATCGTGGATGCCTTGTACTGTGGAAGTGGAAATCTGAAATATTCCATGGCTGAATAAAAGAAAAGTATTTACTTTTCTGCATGTGCAGAAATAGAAATAAGAGAGAAGTGTGTGTATTATGTGATCACAAATATTTGGTATTTGCTGTCTTTGTGGTGCAAAAATGAAAAAAAAAGGAAGAAAAGAACACAATACTGTCAGAAACTAGTTTCTCGCCTTGCTCTGTGTCAGCTGACCTTGTATTTGGATGTAATGGTATGAAATAAATGGTGTAAAAAGAAAACCAAGTATGACGTCCTTGTGAAAGGAGTAAAGCATATTTGCTCTAAAAAACACTGTGATCCAGTGGATAATTCTTCTTTTTTGTTTTGCATTTGATGAAAAAGTGTGTTTGAGGTATGATCTTTATCATGCTGGTATTTAATAATTTGCATTAAAGGTCTGTATATGTTGTTTTCTGTTAATTCTTGACTGCATTTGTCACCAAAGCAGTCTGCCAAGTTTCAGTACAAATTCCACGATTTTTAGGTTGTTTCAGTAGCCGAGAGTCTTCTGGGAACCAGGGAGGAGAAATTACTGCATCGTTGTATTGTTAAAATCAAGGCAAGCCTGCTTTTGGTTTCCACATATACACAACATATGGCATTATCACCAAAACACAATCTGACAGCAACAACTTGCATTACAATTAAAACACTAGAAAAGTCATTTGAAAGGAAAAAAACAAAAGTGAATGAGCACTAACGTAGTGCATAGAGCATCTTGTTTATTCTCAGAAATTCAAAAAAAGGCTTTGTTTACCCAAAAGGCGTGTGACATTTCCTTTTACAAAGATCCAGCACTGATGAGACAGTCAAATGTCAAATGTTCCGTTGTTCTGCCTTTGAATGTCAATGCCTTTGAGTGACTGCTGACTCAAGATGTTTTGTCTCCCTCGCGATCACAAATACGAGACACATAGCCAGGTGGTCCCTCTGATTCTTGACACACACAAAAAAACACTTTGTCTTTGCCTTTTTGGAGTCCTTGTGATTTGTGGGTTGCAAACAGTGCTTCAACTGTGTGTTCACATTGCAAGCAGTTAAAAAAAGAAACTAGAAGTCCATTTATTTCCTATGTCTAGAGACCTTTTGTCTCATTTTCACCATGTTCTGCTTTGGTTCCTCTTCTTCGGGGAGGAAAGTCGGCTGCAGCCAGAATTCTGGGCTATGTAACCCTTCAGCAGCAAATCACGTGCGAGCATGGCTAGTTGTCCGCTGCATTTTTTGCAATACAATTGGCACTACAGCAAATAGTCACCCAGCTCAAACTGGTCAACGATCAGTGGTGTGTGATGGACGTGCTTGCTAACAATCTGAATGCAGTCAGGAGTCTGTCCGAGGCCAAGCGCGTCCATGAGAGGTATAGCAGCCTGGTTACATATCCATGTCACCATCGTAGGCTAGGGTCAAGGGCTTCTGCGGTGGAGGAGACGTCTTAGTGGTTTTGGATGGATTACTGAAAAGAATAGACAGGAAAGAAAAGCTGACAGTGTATCTGACTTAGCAAAGGGCAGCCCAACTTGATTTCTGTCTTTACAAAGAATTCCATTATCTGATAGCAGCAGCACACAACAGACAAAATACTGTGAGGAATATAATATAATATAGGAATATAACTCATACTTGACAAGGTTCTTTTCAAGGAAAGCAGATGGTTAGGAGTTTGCTTTGCTTCTCGTGTCTGTTCTCATCTACAATGTGTGTGACCTACAATTGAGCTTTTGTTCTTCAAATTGTGCATAGTGAGAAATTTCTTAAGAAAGTAATATAGTACATACCAGACCAGGAATGATAACGCAATAATGAAGAGTATTAAGATGAATCCAACGGCAGTCACGGCGTAAACCCACAGCTTTACTCTCCCATCTGTGCAATCAAAAAGCAGTTTTAATACAAAGTTTTAAATATATGTACGTCTACATCCTTTGTCTGGAGATCTTTAGAACTTTTTTCTCACATTTCAGAATAAAGAAGTAGGTTTATTCTCTTTCCAAACAATCTGCAGAGGAGCGACTAGAATTTCTTGACATTTTTATGATCTATTGAGGTTTTTTTTTTTACAGCATATAATGAGGAGCCCAAGTAAAAACATTGACCTAGAATGGATTCCACCCCCGGCCCAGTGATCCTAGAGCTACAAAGGCAGGTTCAAAGGCAGGAATGATCTCAGGCATGCTGGTCGAGCTGTAAAGATGATTTCCATTTCAGTACCTGGGCCAACAGGTCGTAAGGTCCACTCGCTGAAGAGGTCCTGGGCCTGAGACGGCCCGGGTTTTAATCTTCCAGAGTTGGTTTTCACATCAGCTTTCTTGTTGTTGTCCACCCCTGGGGTTCTGGTGCAGTAGTCCAAGAAGCCGTGCGTGGTCATCACTTCAGTGTAACCCTTCTCACACCCACACACTCCGCTCTGCATAGGGGGGAGCAAGGCCAGAGGAACATCATTTACAGCCAACACGAGACGAATGCGATCGTTACTTTCCCATTGAGAAAAACACTGCTGAAAAAACAGTCTGCCATACAGGAAGTACTCTGCTGTACTCTACTCTTTCAAAAGTCTTTCTGCTATCAGCGCAGATTGATTTACCCCAACCCTGACATTAAACTGTGCTCCTCAGGGGGTAGATTATACCAACACTTCCCAGATTTGGAGACTTATAAGAATGAGCCCCAGCCAGACTAAAACCAGACACACTGGAACCAAATGCAATACACCAGATCACAGCATTAGCTTTTTAAGCATTATGGGCTCCACTTTTGATTAATCTTTTAAGGCACTTCATCTGCATTAGCATTTAAATGCAATTAAATAAAAATAAAAAAAATACATGTCAAATAAAACAACTTTATAGTCCACCAGAGTGGAAAATTGAACAAGAGAGACAAAAAAAGGAAGTCTAGAGTACACTACAGCAGGCAAGTAAAATGACAAATAAGATACCTAAAACAAAAAAACAAAAAACAAACACAAAATACTGTGAAGCAAGATTTGTGGCTCAGGTTTTGAGTTTAAAATGCTTATTGCACTTGGAATAAAAGACTTGCCAAAGGCACCCTGTAGCGCCTTCCAGAGTTCAGAGTCTCACACTGAGAAAATAAAGGATGAGAACGGTCAGTCAGAATGCTCAAGGCTTTATCTCTCGTCCTGACAGTTTTCAGCTCACTCACCTTCATCTGGGGCTTTCCAATGAATTTGCTGGCAATGCCAACTATTGTAGCCAGCTTACTCTTAAGCCTGCAGTTCAGGTGACCAAACCATGAAGTCAAGTGGAATATTTAAATATTCTCAATCAGGGTTTTGAAAACAATTTCTAAGATTGACTGACTCACTTGAAAACTGTTAAGTCTCCTAAGAAGATGAAGCAGTTGCTACTTAAAAGCTCCATTGTTTTGCATTTTGAAATGCAGTTACATGGGGGGTACTCTAAGGGGCAGTAAAACTTCAAGCTCAGGCTATTCTTTTTCATTTTCATGGCTGCTTGTGTGCAGTTTCCCACCATCTAGGTGTACTCCCTAACTGACACGGAGCCCACATTCATTGGTATTAATGTGATTATCCTTTAATGGCCTGTTCCTGACAATTAAAATTGTCATCTGTCAAAATCAATTTAACTCACTTAGAATGTGGTAGCAGCAGGAAACAGCTAAATCACAGTGAAAATGACAGAGATCACAGCTGCCTGATCAAAGTGTAATGATCTTACCGGTGTGCAGTGTGAGAAGGGCTTAGTGCACGGAGGATGGCAGTGTCTGACCGTGGTTGGCCTTTTCTGCGGGAAACACCCCCCTGGAGAAAGACAACAGGTTCTTATTTCTGTTCCTTTACCCATTGATCACCAAATTAATGTACTGTCACACCTGATTAATGGGCTCAGTTGCCTATCAGGGTCCCTGATCAATCTGTGAACATTTTAATTCCAACATGGAAAATTGCATGTCAAAATATCAAAGAGTAATGCCTTGGGCTCTTGCCTTCTCTGCAGAGGGAGGTTATTCCTTCTGGGCTCATATTTGCCAGAAACACTTCCTTACAGCGATAAGATCACATTCACCCACTATTTACAGCACATCAAGCCTGCATAAACCTTTCGTTCCCACAGCACTATTACCTTTGTTCCGTTTCTCTATGCCTGCTTTACTTCCCACAAATACAAATGCATGATTATATTTATATGGATTGAAAGCCTCCCAGCTCAGAGTCTGGCTTATTGATTACTTATGTTAAGAGGCAGAGGAGAAATCAATGGAGGCTGCACTGAGAATGTGAACATGCAGAACACTGTACTAAAATTATTCTTTGTGCGTGTATGTGTGTGTGAGTGCGTCTGCATGTATGTGTAAGTGTGTCAGATAAACTGAGATTAGCAATAACAAAAGACGTCACATTTTGTTTTGTTTTTGGACCCACCCTTCTCACTTGTTTCCAAACATTTCAATTATCTCCTGAACCAACAAGGAAATCCATTCTAAATGTATTTCTAAACCACCTGCTACATCCACCTCTGCCAAAATTACCGGTGTGACAGCTATCTCAGAAGAATGAAAGAGGATTCACTTACTGTCATGGCAACGCTTACAAATTCCTTTTTGAGCGATCAAATAATCTGATATTGTAGCACATATCCATGTGAGCCAGACTGAATTGAAAAATGAGACTCCATGCAGCTTTTTGCTGCTCACATTGATTCGGTTCAGTGCGGGGGAACAAAAACAGAACTGGGACACTCTGCAGTGTGCATTAAGCCAGATATACATAGATGTTCATATATAAGAATGTGTGTCTGTGTGTGTTCCCATGAGTGCTTCTGCATGATCCCTCTAGGGTGGCCAGAAGACACTGCAACTACTCACCTGTGACATTGACACCATCTGAGCGCTGACACCACACTGCTCTCTCATTGTTGCTCCATCCTCCTGTCCTCCACTCGTAACTGTGGCATTTTCCTCCTGTAGCAATGGCAGAGAGGCAGAGACAATGCTCATTAGCAGTTTGTGTTGGACGCCCAGCCCTGTTGTCAGGCTCCTATTGACATTAACCACTACTTCTTCTGCTGCCCTGCTCCTTCATATTATAAGGTAAGACGTATTATGTTAAAGGGCACCTTTTCCTCTGAAGCTGTGTGCTTACGGAACAAAGGCATCTTTGGAGGAAATGAGATGGTTGAAATTGATTGGAAATGTATGAGAGAACCTTTTATTTTCTAAGATGAAAGCTGTACTTTTCCTGCGGGGAGCTATAGAGAAAGATTGATTTGAAGAGAGGAACAGTTAAAGACACTTGAGCCTGATTTTATGTAGCCACACATGTAGTGTTGAATTTTATGGCAAGATCACAAATAGAAGAAACACCACAGGAAAGGCCTTCAAAATACAGCATCTAGATTAAAGTTACACATTTAGCAACACAGGTGTGCAGTAGTATGAATGCAATGAAAGCAATGAATGCCACGTACCAGACAGTTACCATTTTATATGAAACTTTTAAAAGCAGCTAATTAATGAGGGAAAATAGAGCTGGCAAGAGCCTAAATACTGGGTGGCTGATTAGGTATATGAAGGTACGTACAGTGGGTGTGGCAATCAAAAAAGTACAAGATTATCTAATGAAACAATGGAAAAAAAGTTAGGAAACTTACGATAATATACAGTTAGCCTAAAATAAACTTGGCACACGGAAATAGTCAAAGAGTCAAATTAAAGAGATGGACATAAAATGGATATTAAACATTACAACTGCAGTAGAGATTCAAAAACAAGTGGCATAGCAGTTCCTTTCTATGTTCAAATACTGACCCTTCAATGATAGTCTTTTCATCATATTTGTAATTTTTAAGCGCTAACCCTCCTGTGACACAGTTTCAATGGTAGCTTTTCCATTACAATCACAAACCTGTTATTTACAGTAGGGCTGGCCATTTAGAAAGCACTTGTAATATCACCTTTTAGCCTTTCACCTCCGTACAAACAGGTTTATGTTTAGCGAAACCCATAAGAAGCCTCCAATCCATAACGTCTGTTATGAGCTGTGGCAGTTTGTGGGGTGATGAGTGTGATGAAACAAAAAATGTTCTGTAGCCCTCATGAATAGATCTGAAGTTTATTGAACCTTTATTAGAAGTTGATTTCCACTTCATTGATCCATCTTGAGGATCAGAGGCTTTCGTTCTTAAATATCCAATGTTCAAAATCTCAATAAACGCAGTGTGACAGCAGCACAAGGAGGAATTAAGCTGTTCTTAAGGCAAATGATGGCCTTCCAGATACTTGATATTCACATGAGTTTTAGCTTTTCCCCTAATTTTTGGTCAATTTATAGAGAGAATAAAGGTCAACTCAACACCAGTTAAAACCTAGTTTTTGCTGACCTCCAGTGGTGGGGGTTCTCACCTGTCTGCAGTGATGTAGAAGTGTACTCACAGTGTGTCCAGTACACTCTGACATCACAGCTGGGTGGAATAACTAAGCATTAGCACTGGTGCATAGAGTTACCTTTTAAACCTCATTAACAAACTTTTTGGTCTACTTAGGGTCAGCGGAAACAAACTGTAAACACAACACTGACAATTTCTTAATTACACATCAAGCGCACACAATGCAGCATTAGCATTCATTTGTAGCTTTGTCCAAAATCCACTCTCTCTTCACCTGTTTTTGGACTCCACTAACTCCTGAGGGAAATATCTGGCTCTTTAGCTGCTAAATGCTTCACTTTGTTCAGCAGCTAGTTGCTAACTTTGTGTGTCTGCTGTTTGGTGCTGAGCAGGTAGTGTATACTAGGTTTACTAGAGCTTTTTCACTGAAAACAGCTGCAAGAAAACCAAAACACTGAGTTAAAAGACGGTATAAAGCTCCATAGAGCTGTGGGGAACTGCACCAACTTGACCCCTTTCACATACAAGTAGTCATGTGATCCATTGTTGATAGAAGAATATTAATTATAGTTGCTTTAAGTGAGGCTTTCAAATCAGGTTATGTTAAGACAACTCTCATCACTGTCAATAAAATAAGGTTTTATGATTTGTAAGTAAGTGGTCTCCTCAGTACCTTTACATGGCTGGGTCTCAAAGACTTGATGTGGGCAGCTGCCCTGGTTCTCCATGACCTGAATGATCACAGCTCTGGAGCGAGCTTGGCGACCGGTGGTCTCAAAGCTCCGCCCCTCCAGGCAGGTCAGCTGGCAAGAGCTCCAAGACGACCACACAGTCAAATGGCAGTCTCCTGAGGGCAAAAAGAGACAAAAAACAAACAAAAAAAACATTACTGATAGGCACAACTTAATAAATAACACTGTCAGACTTCCTTTCCAGATATTTGAGGGTGGTTTATATTCAGCTTGCCAACACTATTTCAGGGACCATTTTATTGGCTCCCCTGCTAGCTCCTGGAACATTTAAAAGACATCGAAAACAACTTCAGCACACATCTGCGGCTGATAATGTACAAAATGCACAAACAAATTACTCAGACAGCCCAGTGGGTATTCAGAAGTAATAGACCAACCAGAGTTATAAATTATACAATACAAGCTATAGCTCCGAGCCCAACTGTAAAGGCAACACCCAATACTGAAACGTGTCTCTTAGGAGAAGCAAAACTCATTTGGTTTGGGAAATGCTTTAAGTGGATAAAGGCTAGTTGATGTATTCTGTGAGTCTACAAATAACACGTCAACACTTGCTTCATTGAAGGTCAAGCATTAATATCCTATGTAATCCTTGATAGGGTCAGCTTGTAGTGATAATATAACCCGCTGCAGCAGCTCCTCAGCCAGAGCAGCCCTCTGATTCTCTGCCCTGAACGCCCATTAGTGACTGTGTGTGGAATTGATGCATCTCATTATCTTTCATCTTTATACAGATCCACTCTATCAGCTCTTCCCTCATGCTGCTACGGCTGTGGAAACATGCTGTGGCAAAAGCTGCAGTGTACAGCAAACAGCAACACACATACACATATACTGTACATCACATACATGTCGACAACCCCTCCTCTGGCTCCTACGCTGCGCCTGCTACCTTTCCACCAACAGACACATGAACACAAATGCACACACATCTGCTCTGACCATCAAACACTTCTGATCTTGAGCCAAGGCTCACAGCAAAGGCGGGATGAGTGATGAATCAAGGCGAGGATCAGAGGAGCGCGAGAGACAGATGAGCAAAAGCAAGCACTGCAAGATGGTGTCTCTTCATAGCGAAAGCTAGCAAGAGCCTCGCTTGGCAAGAGCCATGTCAAAGGATATCAGAGTTGTCTTTTTATCAGATGATAATGATTGTGTTTCCCTTTTAAAAATGACAAACATTCAGATATACTCTATGCTATTTGTGTAGCTGGCTTGCACGTCAACTAAGTGTGCCTAAGGACAATACAGCTTCATTATAGATTTTCAGCGTGTAAAGCCTGACAGTGACAAGTGATTCAGGTCATAGCTGTCAGCTGGCCAGCAGCTCCCTTACTAAGGAAAAAATGCTACATTCACACTGTGGCCTAAAAATGGATGAGCACTAGTCGGCATGATGGGATGTCAGTCAGCTATGATCTGCTGGTTTCTTGTTGCTGTGGTGATTTTTATAATGATAAGATTGACCATTTAAATGTACACAGATAAAATTAAAAACCATGGTAATGCATTATGTCATAGGTCCCTAATTTTTTCACTAAAATGATCTCTGTGATGGATGGCATAGGAGGCATATATATATATATATATATATATATATATATATATATATATATATTTTTTTTTTTAAGATCATGGTCAGAGTGTTTCCCTTTAGATTTGTGTCCAGGAATTCGAAGTAAACATAATTTGCTTTTATGGAGGCTGGTGGATCTTAGTGGTGGACTGTCATTTTACAGATCTCAAATAAAGTTGTGTTAAATGAGGTATCAGCTGTAATGATGTTCATGACATCAGTAGCTGATTTGGCTGGTAGAGGGACAACACATGCAGCTCATCATTTTCAAGTAGCCCCGCCTTGTCTCGTACCTCTGGGTACCATCGCTGCTTTTACCACCAGCCCACACCGCCGTGACTTGCATAATGCATAATGATGTGTTGGCATCACCTTGTAAGATCTCCATTCTAAATTAGGGTTAACTAGAATAAACTCAGTAGTGTAATTTTTTTTTGTTATCTCGTATGTTTTAATCATATACTGCTTTTGCAATAGCAATAAATAAACGATAAATGTACTCAAAGTTGTTCTTACTTTACACTAATTCCATTCTGATGTTGCATTATTGCTGTTGGAAAATCATTGCTTTTGCACTGGCACACAAGTTCTCAATCATGCAAATTGCATGGCTGTGATTGCTCATAGCAGTGTGATCGGTTAATTGTTTTAGTTAGCAGACGATGATTTTTCACACTTTATTTATTCCTGGGTTGTTAAATAATGTAGTGTGAAAAATCAATAGTATTGTCAACTAAATGATCGTAAAATCGGTCTCTCTTTTAGTTGCTCAGTACTGACCTTTGCAGCATTGATGCTCTTGGGTGCTGTATTAACAAAAAATATGAACTTCCTTTATCCAAGTGGACATTGTGTCTTTTTTTCCCAGTTATTACTGGACTTGCCCAACCAGATAATATAGAGCTAAAAGGGTCATTAGTTAATCTATGACTTTTATTGATTTTGCAATAATTGTTTAGCAGCTGAAAATG
Organism: Macquaria ambigua; assembly: GCA_008360985.2. Classification (NCBI taxonomy): domain Eukaryota; kingdom Metazoa; phylum Chordata; class Actinopteri; order Centrarchiformes; family Percichthyidae; genus Macquaria; species Macquaria ambigua. Next base: position 396,817 of record VMKM01000306.1, read on the forward strand.
TCAACCAATTGGGAGAGGGGACAGTGTATTGGCAGATTCCAGCAAATGAGTATGAAAATCAAGATCATTGATTATGAAGCAAGTGACCCAGGCCAAGTAATTATTGGTATTATGAATCCAAGATGACTACACTAATAAATAACTCATGCAATCAAGTCGGTTTGCTCTATTTGAGATGATTACAAAATTATAATATACTGTATATTTCATGCAATTACATTAATAATAACACTTCACTGAATGTCGATTGATTTGAAAAGCAATGTTAATCCAGCATATTGTGTGCAGCCTTACCTGGGCAGGGGACGAAGCAGTGCTGCTCCATCTCCTGTTGGATCTGCTGCCTCAGTTTGTCTCCACAAAGCTCCTCCTCCACCGGCTGAGGAGGAGACTCAGGCCAGTCACCCCAGTGGACGACACATGACAGGTTCCTTCTCCGAAGCCCTTCACCACACTCTGCACCCTGCACGAACGCACACACAAATATGATGATTTACCAAAAGATGTTTCCTCGCCATAACTTAGGTAAGAGGCAAATCCTCACAGAAGCATTTATTTATATATATATATATATATATATATATGATGAACATTTTGTGGCATCACCCACATGCTTGTGTGCGTGCAAGCCCATGTGCAAACAAAACGGGGACCCACTCGTAAAAACATTGCTCCATAGCGCTACTAGTGATCCAAAACCTCACACCTTTAAGAAAAGTGGCAGTAGTGTGATGTCATTCCAAACTGCAAATATTTGTAAAAGGGGATGCAGAGAAAAACTGATGGCACCAAGAGCTTTTTAACCATAGTGCAAGTGGACACCCTTGGTAAGTACATGATGACATCACATGGAGGTAGAATTGTAACTTCCAATCTATCATTCACAGTGCAGTCTCATACCTCTACAGTGCATGGGGACCAGTCACTCAGCAGCCACGTATAGCAAGGCCTTATGGGGCATGGCTTGCTCTGGGTGAGGTGGTTGGGACAAGGCCGACCCTCCTCATGAGCCTCCTGCAGGATTCTCCGGGTGCGTGCAGACTGACCTGCAGAACATCAAGGCCGACACACCGTTAGGAAGAACAACAGATCAGAGGAGACCCAAGTGCATATGCAAGCTGCATTTATAGAGCTTCAATGTTCAAGCGGGATACTCGTTTTGCCTTTGTATGTATAAATCTCAAAAATAGTATATATTATAACAAACTTCTATAGAATAAAAACTTCATACTCACTCAGGACTGAACAACATGCGAGTCAGGGCGAGAGAAATAAATGCATCGTTGCACAAACATAAGGCCCCATAAAATAACAGTTAATAAAATGGCTGAAATGAATGAGGATCATTTATTTAGGAGTGAAAAGAGGCGGCGCCATCTCTTTAGCCCGTGAAACATTTTCCTCATGACAAAGAGGAATTAGTGCAACAGCACCATACATCTGTGTCACTGTGCCACTTTATGCTCAGATCCAACAGTTTCCTACACAAGTGCTTTGTTCAAGTGAGCCATTAATAATGTGCGAAAGGAAAAGTTTGGTAAATGGCAACAGTGAAAAGCACTGGCCACAGAGCGGGTTTGCCATGTAGTAACAGTTCAGTGTCTCGGTCCTGTGAGGCTCAGTAAGGGACGGGCCTCCATCAGCCATCCAAGACAGAAGCTGTGTGTGTTTGTGTTATGCCGGGGGAGATGCTGAGCTCCGTGGGCCCCAGGCAGACACAGCAAAAGGACGTTCAGCTCTGCCATCTCAAAAATCAAACCCAAAACATTAACGCTCCCATGGCATCCTGACAAAACAAGATCCTTGCGTCGTCTGACACAGATACAACGCAAATCCCTCATCAAGGAACTGAGAGAGTGGCAGAGACAGAATCACAGCAACAGTAACAGAGCAGAGGGAGAGACACAGAAAGAGATAGTCTTGAGTTTAAATCCCCAGTTGAAAGCCTGTGTTAGTGTCAGCTTATTGGAATGAGGGGTTAACTGTGAGGAGACAGACAGTCGATGACAAATTAAAATTAATGAACTTAAGAGGATACTGCTGAGTCCCCCTAATTAACAGAATAACAAGCTTTCTGTCTGGGAGATTGGCTTTGGGAGGCCCGAGAAACAATGTATGCATCCAGGTTAAATCATTAACCTTTGAACATTGCATGAGGTTATAACATCGCTATCTCAAAGTGATGCTGAGCATGCCACAGGTTGGTGATTACTAATTGCATTTTTGAAATCATTCAGAGGAAGAGTATATATTTTATTTAGGAACACTGAATCATTTATGACGTCGATAAAGGTGAGCTGTATAAAATTTAGTTTAAATGAACCTGCTGTTCTTATAATATAACCTCTTAAAGCAAAGTTGCCTGTGTTAATTAAAAAACGGAGCTTCATACAGAATGATAATGAAGTGGGAATATTAATATATATATTATTAAAAAAAAAAACTGCACACTGTTTCCCTGTATAATAAGGCTTTGGATTACACATACTTGTAAATATTTTAATGCATTTAAATGTATTCATGCACAATTCAACATCTTGGTGAATGCCTGAGTAGACGGAATAATGAGGCGCTGCAAATGTGGTCGACTGGTGCCTGTTCATGAAGATGGTGTTCCCATTGGTTTAAGTTAAGTTTGTTTGCTCATATATTTACCTTGGCTACCACAAGTGTGCGTGCATTCTGCCCACAGTGACCAATCAGAGAGTATACAGCTGACAGGACAGTCAACCACGCAGCTCTCCAACAGCCTCCACTTGTTGATCAGACCAAACTGTAGAAAACAAGAGCAGAGCCGTGAGTAGGGCTAGCTAATTATTTCCACTAACAAGAAGGAGGGAGCGCCCACATTTCCATACTTAAAATAGGCTGCAGTTCATTTCAGGACAGTGGAGATGCAGCAATTAAACAATTTTCCCATTAACCTTGCTTTCAACTGTTGAACTATGGTTGAACATTATTTGAATGTTTATGGGAGGGAATCACATTGTTAATGTACATTACAATTAACACAGAGGGGACAGCATCACAGCCTTCATCCCCATAAAACTCCCCTCACTCAGCAGTGTAACATGAATCTGGTTGTGGATTGACTGGTGGATTTGCAACCCACCAGCGAGAAATGTTGCAGCTACTGCTGTTATTGAATTTACAGTAACTTGGAGCATCTTCAAGATCACCATCTATCCTTGCATGATTAAGGCAAGGCAATAACATTAAGTTGTGTTTGGCTTGGTGGCAAACTGCTTACCGAAACATTAAGGTGTTAGGAGATTAGATACAACATTTTCACTTCAACAAATTGGGCAACTGGGCTTTCAATAATGTGTAAGCCAGTGGTAACAGAAGGGGAACTGGAGTACTGCAGCATCAATCAATCAATACTTAAAAAAACTCTCCAAACAATTTTAAAGTACAATATTCTCTGTTAGGGGGCTCTCTGTCATTTAGCGCACTTCACCTCCTGTTCGCTCATTCCCATCCGCATTATAAGTATATGGTTTATGAAAAGAATAAACTGTAAGTCCAGTCCATCAAAGGTCAGCCATAGTAAAACCTTTGTACTGTATTTTTTTGCTGCACCACGTGTTGTGACATTAGACGTATAAAATGCCTCCTTACTGTATACCCCCCTGTGCACAGTGAAAAAAGATGTGTACAATAGCATACAACAATGTACAATAATGATTTTTCCTCAAACAATAAACTATACAATCAAAAATTTAAACTGGCAGGCAGTTATGAACTTAAGGTCTGACTACACAGTGATTTACCTGCTCGCACTTCTGCAATTCCACAATCTTGCCGTCGCTGCGAATACAGTCCAGGAGACGCAACCGTGAACCCTGACCACAGATGGCATTTTCACTCAGCTGGCATGTACTCCAGTCTGCAACACACACACACACACACACACAGCAAAATATCTGTACATTAGTCTCACTGTCAGATCAGCTTGTATGCACATGCCAGGATCACTGTCAGTTCCAACCAGCAGCATTGTGCTAAACTCATGATTTTGTTTATTTTGGAAATCTCTACTGTTGTCAACCTTGTTTCATACAGTCAAACTTGGCCAAGCACACATGCCTTGCTTGCTTTATTCAGTTTACTGTAATACATATGCTTTGGGATTAAATAACAGTCTATACAGTCAGCCACTGGCATTAGTTTCTCTGCTTCCTAGAGTCCAAAAATCAATTAATGCAGCTGTACCATTTCAGTCTAAACCACTCTGAATTCTTGTTTATAAGCCCTGCCTACTTCACAAATTATTTGGTTGGATGAACAAACAGTACCAAATACCACCATCTCCATACACTCCTACTATTCTACATGTGTGAAATGTTTCAGGGTTGATTTTACTGTAGAAACAAATCATCCATAACAGTTTTATATGGCTGTTATAGTTTAATTGGCTTTCAAGTTAACCTCACATTTATTCAGTTCACTGTAATACATATGCTTTGGGATTAAATAATGGTCTGCACAGCAGGTCTGAGCTACAAGTGGATGAGTTGAGACAGGGCTGCTCCCAGTGGCTGACTGTATAGACCGTCCTACCTGAGACTGTGTACTGGTAGGTGAAGCAGGTGCTGTTGAGGACACAGGGCTCTGACTGGTTCAGCTCTGGACAGGCCGGGTTTTCCGAGGCGGGGAGGCGGAGGACATGTCTGCTCCTGTTCCTTGCTGTTCCTTGGTCACATTGCTACACAACAATGACAGCATCACCAAAAAATGTCATTGTCAAGGGTGCAGGTTCAGTTTCAGACACAAGGGGGATGGGATGTAGCCAGCTGGAGTCAAGGGATCGTTCAGCAGGCCAAAGAAATTGAACGCAGTCTGCTGCATTTACATTTACGACCTACTGACTAACACATTATGATTAGACTGGCATCATGCTTTGAGTAATCATACAGGCAGCCTAGAGTAAGAGTTAGGAATAACTGTGTTAATTTAACAATTTATAATGTAACAGGTTGCAGTGATCAATTATATTGTACATTCTTGTACAGGGATTTATAACGACTGTGTGAATAAATAAAGTATTTCAAACAAGTTCATCCGTCTTCTCTGCTTCATTGTTGCTGAGACAGATGACTTTTTTCCTTTTGACTCACTGTGAGGTAAGTGATATAACAAGGGAGGGGTGAGAAAACTAGTTGAAAAATCCAAATAAGCCATGGATATTGTGTTTTCAGTTTCAAACTGGATTTTGAAATGTGTGCAAAGGTAAGAGAGGACGGGTCTGTATATTTACTATATATTTACTATATATTTCACTATTGGTCATCATTATTATGAAATAAATCAGCAAATGTAATACTTGAATATACAGGAAGTCTCAGGGAGAGTCTAAATCTGGTACAAAGCATCTTCTCTCAGGTTACTATTTTTTGGTCCCTGACAAACATTTAATGAAAGAAAAATAAATCAAACGAGTCAGTTCAAGGTGATACCCTTCTTTTCTCTTTACTTAGGTGCCATCAAACCACATAGCACACAGCACTTAGTAACTTGACTTCCAACACATCGTGTCTTCTTTGAGCAAATTCTACCTTTTCTTGTTTTCAATGAAAAGCACTGAGATTGTCAACTAACTTGCATGACTCTCTTGCACCCTATTTAAATTACACTGTGTAATAAAAAAAATCATTGATGTGATGGGTTGGTTCCTAATTTCTGAGAAAATATCTTGTAGACAATGATTTTAAAATGCCCATGAATAAGTGCTATTGGTATGCTAAAAATATCGTAAAAGAGTAGTTGCTACACAGATTATACTTTTAAAGCCATGGAGAGATTATATTTTATTAAGATGTTTTTGAGTTAGCAAAGAGACTTTGGAAACTGTGTATGAGAACAATTTAAAAAAAATTTAATCTTTTAATATGACCAAGTGATATCAAACTGTTGCAATTTGTAAATTAAACCATTTCCTTTTCACCCTTTCTGCCCAGAGCCTTTTCTGTCAGGAAAGAACTACAGGCAATTACAAGCCACCCAAAATTTGTATAGCAAGTAATTTATGCTAAATGCAATTTGAATACTAAATGTACAAAAGACCTCCAAAAGCCTCATTATGCCTCTTTTGCCAACTAAGCATCATCATCCCAATCCACTTTTTACAATAATGTTTTAAAATGAGTCTCTGGCCACTAGTTTCACTGTGTTATGCTGGTGTAATTGGCTACAGACACAGAAGTGTTTGTGGGTTTGGAATGACAAACCAAGTAAACTAGCTCTGCAAAATTAGTTTTAGTTTTTGAATAATTAATTACTAATCATTATTGCATTCCACCCATAGAAACTTATTTCTGAACTTGAAAATACAAAGTGTTTTTTCTCTTAATATGACACATTATCTAATAACTATGATGTATTATCTTATAATCATGAGATAGCATCTTATAATTATAACTAAGTATCTCAGAATTATGTACTGAAGCTCCATTTGTCATTTTTTATGTCAAAGTACAGCGATTTCTGTGTGATTCTCTTTTAACACTTGGGTGTGAACACGCTGAACCTATACAATAAAGGTAATGCAAATTCACTGACACAAATCTGTATAAACAGATATCATATCCCCCCACCTGAGGCCTTGGAAAGAACTAGGACACTTTTTTGAATGGATTTCAACAGTATTTGACACATACAGTACCAGTCAAATGACACACTTTCCCATTCAATTGAATGGGAAAGTGTGTCCAAACATTTGACTGGTACTGTATATGGTAACAGCTGCCTTCAGTGCACTATAAATACTGTATTTCAGCTGAATATCTGAATAATCCTGCAAAGTAGGTAAACTGCGAGAAACCTGAATCTACTGTAGTATCGACTTTTACATGGTGCAGCTGAAGACCAGTGTGATAATAACTGAGATAGCATTTATGAGAACTGTAAGAGTACATTTACCAAATATCTACAGACATGATGAGAATGTGCAAATCACTCGAGTCACACTACATGGGAATGGAAATGTGTGGACAGGGGAGCAAAGGATGTGTGAAAATGTGTTATGCAGAGGGACTTTCAGCCCGGTCTCTGAGGGAAGAAGAAAAATTCCACTGCTAAAGGTCTTTGCATTGATATGCATTTGTCCCTCTGCTCCCGATGTATCAGGACATGCACCTCAATCACTGTCACCTCCTAATGAGGGACCTCTGTGTGAGGCTCATGAATCAGCGTCAGTCATTGCCTACCATCAATGTTTTTACACCAACTGTCACACAACCATGCACATGCATTGTATGCTATATACAACAGAAGGTCCTGCAATCTGCAGGCTCAACTGCACCTTTGGTTGTTGACAGATTAGGACCAGGTTGTCACATTTTCACATCACCTTAATTACCGTAAAATAACTAGGCCAATAAAACCTACTAAGTTCACAAAATCAATCAACAAATTTAGTTTGAGTTACACTCAGCATGAAAGTACTGTAACATTATACATATTTATTGTACATACTGCCTCACATTTTGATCCACATTTTGTCTCTGCCAGTCTATAGAAGAAAAACTGCAGAATACTCGCAAGTCGCATTAAAACAAGTTGTAACAGAGTGTGCAAAAGAAATAAAATGGGAAGTTAGCAATCCCCCCCCCCTCCAAAAAACACAAACAAACAAAAAAAAAAATCAAGTAGCTCTTCAGATACATCAGTGGACATGCCGGTCTGCTTGTTTGTCTTGTGTCCCATCGTTATAAAGTGATCTCAGCAAAACCCAACCTGAAAGGGACACTTACCTTTTTCCCACAGGGAGCTACAGTATGGCCTCTGACTTGAAAGTGTTGATTCTCATCCTGACCATTTCACATTCAGCTAAAACCTGCCCCAAGCTGGGCTGGAGGAAACTGCTTATGAATAGACGTGTTTTTGAATAAGAATATAATGTTTGGCAAAGCACAAATGTGTTTCTTCTTACAGAAGTTGTCCAGTATTACCCGGATCAGTACCCACGTATACTCCATTGAAAGTCTCTGTTGTTCCCAAACCAGTATTTTAGCCCTACAATTTAAGCATTAGTTACTCCATTGCCCAATATTTTCCAAAGCACAAACTTCCAAAGTTGATGATTTTCACTTGTGAACTGTTCATTTCAGTTCAGTTTGACATCTATGACGTAATCCTGAAGCCACTGAATTGCATGTGCAGAAATGGATGACTGCTTCCTAGAATCGTCTCAATGAAAATCATGGAGTAGGTGAAAAAACCATCCACTTTTGATGGTGAGGTTGGGGAATAATGTTGCAAAGGCCTCATTTCAATTAAGAGAGAGTCAATGAACTGTGCTCTGCATGGCTGAACGTATTCTCTGAGCATGATGCAAACACAAAAGTTTAATGCAGTGTTTGTGCTTCACTATGAAGACTGCACTGGGTTTATTCTTGATACTGTGTGATGTGTATCTGTTTCAGAGGGTGTTGGAGCTAAATACACCCCCCCATAATTGCATTTTTATTGACAAAGTTGGCTTTAACGCAGCTAAAACAAGGCTATGGGGAAGCAACATTGTGTGGCCATTGTGAATTTATGTGGACAGTGTAGGGAACCATCACAGTGTTATTAACCAGGATGCTTTCTTTCATCACTCTGCCACCCTTGGACCCCACAACAGCGCTGATCTCATCACAATCCTGCACACACACTCCACAGCATCCTCATTCCAGCTAAGTACAGGAATGGCCCAGGGCTATACAACTACTGTATGTCCAATTACAGCCGACCAGCACATTTTACACTAAGTATCCCTTTTTTTTCACTAACACTACCCATTTGCGAAGAAAAATGGTCCTTCCAGGATGTCAGAAATTTAGATGTGTGTTTTCAAGATCTCCATCTCTCATCGGTGTCTCGGAGCATAACATCCCAGTCAGTCAGATGTCAAGACAGGTGCAAGTGAGACATGCTTGTCTGATAGGAAAATGGAGATAGTCCAGTATCAAGAATGATTCTGTATAATAATTGAATAATGCGAGAACTGTTCAAAACCTTTGACTTTCCCAATTACAGTGGTATTTTGTAGTTTACATTTGCTTTTAGCAGTGACTGCAAATCAGCTTAAATGTACATTTAAAACTTTGATTTATAAATATACAGATCCTTCATTGCTTATGGTAATGCTTGCAAATGGCAGTTCACTGTATTCATGCAGGCTGTAGTGTGCAGAATAATTTCAGGTGGACATTTGTAATTGTTTGGAGCTCTATGAGGTACATAAAAGACACAGCATCTAGTTTCTTTCCCATTTTGAAAAAAGATTAAACTTTTTCCCCCATTATTATTGACAGGGATATGTAAAATCTCACATCTCAAATGTATCTTTAACATTTTACTATGGCATTAGTTCCTCTTTATTCAGTTTACTGTAATACATATGCTTTGGGATTAAATAACAGTCTATACAGTCAGCCACTGGCATTAGTTTCTCTGCTTCCTAGAGTCCAAAAATCAATTAATGCAGCTGTACCATTTCAGTCTAAACCACTCTGAATTCTTGTTTTTAAGCCCTGCCTACTTCACAAGTTAGTAATTTAGTTGGATGAACAAACAGATACAAATACAAATACCACCATCTCCATACACTCCTACTATGCTACATGTGTTAAATGTTTCAGGGTTGATTTAACTGTAGAAACAAATCATCCATAACAGTTTTATATGGCTGTTACAGTTTAATTGGCTTTCAAGTTAACCATTTCCACAGTGTTATATCGCCAAATGCATTAGACTGCATTTTACTGATGTTAAGGGTGCTGCCAAAGCTTGCAGATTGAAAGATTGAATGAGACAAAAAGTCTGTGGAGAAAACTCAGACTAATTAAGTTATCCCCCTATCTCTTTTCCCCGCCCCGTTCTCTCTCTGACTCCAATGTTTCAGTCCACTGAACTGTTATGTTCAGTGGCAGATGACCGCAGATGACCGCCCACCCAGAGCCTGGTTCTGCTCAAGGTTTCTACCTGTTGAAAGGGAGTTTTTCCTTGCCACTGTCGCCTAGTGCTTGCTCATGGTGGGAATTGTTGGGTCTCTGTAAATATAAAGAGTCGGTCTAGACCTGCTCTACTCGAAAAAGTGCCCTGAGATAACTTTGTTATGATATGGCGCTATATAAATAAAACTGAATTGAAATTGAATTGACAGGAAACCTATAACACGGCTACATAGCCATGTGACCAGTAGCCTGTGGCTTGAAACACTGGGGAACATATGCTACATTGTTTTAGCCTGAGGGCTAACCTTCATTGGAAAATGGAGGCACATTAGTGGACTTGCAGTACCCAACAATGTAGTGCAAAATTTCAAACCACACAAGGTTACAGAACAGCTGGGTGGATGAAAGAGCTCTTTAGAATATGAACTTTTATTACTAATTATTACCAACACTTCCCTGATGTGCGCTTAGAATGTGAGCATGTTGTTTTTAACCTTTACATTTACAGCGAGCCAGGGAAACATTATGCTTTCTTCAAGCAAACCTCAACATGTTGTTACAATGACAACAAAACATCTCTCTATTGGGGAGATGTTGTTGAGTATTGTAATAGTACTGCAGCTGCTGATCATTTGAATTGATACATCTTTCAACTTTCTAAATAATGGAGTCTATAAAGTGGGATCTTAATCTAAGAAGAATCAAACATCATTACAAAAGTCACAAATTAACCAAAATTCTGAATTTGCTAACTTTTGACCAGCATCAAAAGAACACATTCACTTTATATGATGGAAATATGATTGGAATTTGAGTAAAGAAAGCCTATTTAGCATATTTGTAACTAAATCCATTGCAACAATTAATACTTTTCTGTAAATTGACAAAAAAATATTGATCAATCAACATGTCACTATGTAAAAAATGTTCTTTTTTTATCAATTGTAATACTCAAGAAAGAGTTAAACTGTGAATATGTGAATGATATGTGTAGTTATAATAGCATTCCAAATACACATACGCATGTATATGTTTGGCCTGTCACAATTTTTTATAAAATTTGTTATTAAAAAGAACTGATCTCTCATTGCTAATGGCCCTTTACCCCTCTACCTTCTACAGTAGATTTATTTGAAATATAATATATATGCTGATGATTATGGACATGCTTTCAATGATAACAAATGATCCGACTTAGCACACGACCTGTCAACCAGCCAAGAAAACACTCACTCAATTATTGCTTCTTACCAGAGGGCAGTTGCTCCAAGGTCCCCAGGGTGCCATGACACAGTCGTTGGGGCAGGCCAGAAAGCAGACCTGGGCTCTGGGTGGCATTTCCTCCTGATCACACAGACTGTCCTCCACACTGCTGGCCTCCCCACTCGTTGTTCCCTTCTTCACACACCTAGCAGAGCAGCAGATGCAGCTGTATAACTAGTCTCTGGGGCTCTCCTAACTGGGTTCCATTTTTTTGAGTTTCAAAACACATTTATAAGTTTCTGACTCAAAATAGATTACACTCTTTTTTTCGCAGGTGAGATTTTGCAGCTAGTTTATTTTTACAGGGTCTCTACAACTTGTCCCATGTGTCTAGGTTGTCTAAACATTTAGATGTATAAGACTGAAACCTGGGTACTTCAAATGACCCATGTTTTTTAAAAAGCAACTTCTTGCGGTTGTGTGATTAACTGTCTATATGTTTACATTCAATGGCAAAGAAGGAAGTAGCATGCCATTGTTATCCTGCTGCAAAAAGGGAGGACGTCAGGCTGGATGGTTGGGTTTACTAAGCTTGTGACTTCGACACTGGAGACACAAGTTTTTATTTGATTTCTTGGGAACAGTCGACGTTGGTTTCTCTTACTCTCTCTTTCTCTTCTCATATGCCATTCTCCAAAACCTTAACCTTAACAACCTGGTTTTAGTTGCCTAAATTAACCATACCTTAACCACAGGGATGTAAGATCAGAAATGTCTCATGGAAAGTAGTTATAAAGATGTGTAAAGGGTGGCTGCTACAATTTCATCCAAATTTTAGTGCTAGAAAGTGTCCTTTAAAAGGTTGATTATCACAAATCAGAAATAAGTAATATATTTTTAGATTAATATAAAGTGTTCTGTCTTAGCAAACATTTTCTCAGCCGTCTTTCACTCTTGAGTGTACTGTTAAAAACTTGTGACAAACCTGGAAACTGATAGGTTTGTTCAAAGTTTAAAACTGTTTGAAAATTTCTGAAATGGAGAAAATTATGGGAAGTTTAAACTCCTAGAAAGAGGGTCTCTTTAAAATTGTACAGGCAGATTTCTGCTCTTTTTCAGCAGCTGGGTGGGTGTCTTTAACCAGATTTAGATCTGTGGTTGTGACTCGCACTTAAAGCTAGGCTTATGCTAAACAAGACCAATTTAGTTGCTTTTGTAAACAATGACACAGTTGCCCAATTTGGCATTTCCCATTTCCGATGGTGCATTAATCCAATAGCAACACCTGTACATGCTGCCTGCAGAAAAGGTCAACACTTCACTGCTTTCCTCTGTGGCTATTTTAAGTACCACTAAAAAGGCACTGCAAAAAATCTAACAACACTCATTAGGAAGCAGTAGTTTGTTTTTGACTGTTTGTTTCCCCATGGCACTGGAAGTGTCAGGACCAGTGTGAGTGCCAGCTACAGGACCGTTGCCAGTCTACCCTCCCGGCATGTGTTGCAGTGCCAGGCTAGCAGTCTGCCAAGCCTAACCCGCTCACTGACCTGATCTTGCGGCTTTGGACTCCCTCCCCACAGGCTGGCAGGTCGTCCACAGTGTTGATGGTACAAATGGACCAGGGCTCGATCCTCCACTCGTATTGGCTGCATTCACTGTGGCAGCGCACAGCCTCGTACACCTGTACGCGTGCATGTGCAATCACACACGTGAACAGACACACACATACACACGAGGAAAGGGACACACGTGAGGGATTATAGAAAGAAAGCAGAGTGTGTTACCTGAAAAAATGGACACGCATACAAATCAGCTCACACACACCTACTGAATACACACACACACACACACACACACAAGCATGCTACATATAAGGTTGGTGCATACATTTGTAGAGAATGTAGATGATATCAGGGACACTTTCACGTTTCAGAGTACACTAATGAGGTGTATCTAAAGCAGCTTAAATCTACTACAACAGAAAACTAATACTTCTTTGTGCTTTCAGGTATACTTTTTTGCCTTAATCTAGGAGCTATACATATTAATGCTTAAAAACACAACATGTTCTAGTATTCTCCTCTTTTTGCATTTATTTTTATCATCCTTCACTTGCACAATTGTGGATGTGCATATTGCTTCCCTGGGGTGAAGTCTATACCTCTCCCAATTATTTAATATTTTTTGCCAAAGATGCTGGAGTTTAATAGCAAGATGATGTCCCTTATATTTTCTACATTCAGTGAATGACAGACAGAACTAAAGAAAGTGCACCTGTCCCCATAGAGGGGCTCTGAAATAACTCATGTGCACTTAACATGCTACCACAGCAGAAAAGGGCAAGAAAGTAATATCATTATGTTCCTACTGAAATAAAACCTATGCATGGTATGGAGAGAAGATCATGGGGGGTGTAAAATGACAATGACCATGGCAATAGGCCCTTCAGCTGAGGATGTAATTGGCTGGGGCCTATTCACTTCTCCCCACTCAACCAGTGACTCTGGCATGTCTGTATAACCAAGGGAACAGCCAGCGCAATGCTCCTGTAAACACATGTTTACTCTCAATCTATGTAACAGTCCGCCACAGTAAAAGGTATACTCTAGAGGACAATTTGTGGAAAAAGCTATGACAAGCTGTAATGGGTGTCTGTAAGTGTGTATGTGTGTGTATGTGTGTGTGTGCAGACTAGAGAGAAGGGAATGAGTGTTGAGTATTCCCTCCCCTACGGGCCACACAGATGCCTATTACACACCCTCATCATCTCCCATCTGTCCCTGCAGATGCCCCTGCTGGGTAAACTGGCAACTGCTCTGCTCCCACTTCCTCCACTACTACTGTAGAAACACAATTCCAGCTTAACAGCTAATTTTGATCAAAAGGAAAAACGACTCTCACTTTCCACACTATATACACTATATTTCGAGCACTAACAGCATTTGTTCAATAAGAAATCATGTGAAATCATAGCACTTGCACCAAATGGGTTATACACTTAAGGTGTCAGATAGATTTGTTTGCAGGTTAAACCTGGTGTACTACGATACACAGACGGAGCAGAAAAATACAGGATTTGTACATTTTAGGTCACACACATTTACAAGGAGCTCTCATCGTAGAGGAAAGAGGAATAGGCCATCAGTTACAATCAGCTGGTACAGACCAGTTTCTCCCATATGTTTTATGGGCAATCTCTATCTTCTGCTCTTTTGTTCTCTTTTAGATACTTCAGAAATCAAATATATTTTTTTGATAAGCAATACAAGGATGATATTACCCAGCTCAATTTCTTTGAGCACACTCTCAAAAGTTTTACCAACAATATAATGAAGTCCTAACGTTCTTTAGAAAATGCATGTAGCACTCTCTCCAATCAAACTATTGTTCTTTCTCTCGACCAAAAGACCAGAAGGGTCACAGGACTATGTGTGACTTGGACAGATCTGGCATGCATTTTGTCTTCATTAGCTACAGCAGAGTATATGTACAGAATGAACAGCACTGACCTGAGCCTGCGTGGATGTCCATATTAGCAGTGCATGACAAGCCAGAAGTTGGGCAGGGGAGAGAAGAACAATGATATGATCATTAGTTTAGATTTTGCCTGCAGTGACAGAAATGTATAATTTTGCTTTTGATTTAAAAATACTGCATTCTGCTCTGTGTTTCATTAATGGGGGTAAAGGATGATTAAGTACTTCATCATCTACAGTGAATCTAGAGGTCCTGGATATTTTGCCAAACTGAATGATTCATAGTGCTGAGAGAGTTTTAAAGTGCGGGAGTTAGTTGCAACAGCTGTGCAATGGCCAGACCTGCAGCTGAAGGCAACTCCGAGAAATTAATTTGTCTGGAGATGGTGAGAGGGGAAGTCGGCGTGAATGAGCATATGCTCAGAGAGGCTGTGTGCTCTGTATCTAAACAAGGTTACTAAAAGTAACTGCTGACAAGAAACCGTTCAAGCTGTCCAGATTTATTTTTCAGAGTAAGAAGGACATTCAAATAAAATCCTCTGACCCAAGACAGTACTAACATATGCTGCATTTATCTTTGCACTGGACAGAATTCTTGTTTGAGCCAAATACTGTATGCATCATGCAGTGACAAACAGTCATAGCAAGAGCATGCATCCATGTATATGCTGAAAATCTCCCTGGATGCCAAAACAGTCACTTTTCTCATCTTCATTCATTCATTTATTCATGACTCTGCACATCTGACTGGGACACGCTTAGGATCAGGTAAACCCATCTTCATTTCTGGTTAAGAGGCAATAATTAATGATGATGATGATGAAAAAAAAATGCCACGTGCATGGCATGGAAAGTAAATTGCATTATTGTTAAACTCTCTCAATTCCTTCATGAGATAATGGTTATGGCTTCCATCCAAAAAACATACACACCTGCAAAGACTTGATGAGAACACCATGCACAGGCACAAACAAAAATACCTACACAATGCATGTGCATACATACAGAAAAAAACATACACACACCATACAAACATATACAAAAAGACACGTGAAGTGCCAACAGGCCCTCCTGCTGAGATGGCATTTTATTGTAAACAGAGAAAATGGGACAAGAAGCCTTAAAGAGGAGCGCTCTCTTCTATAAATCTCTCTAACTGCCATTGTGTGGCCACAACTTCAAATAGACTGTGCTATTACTGTCAGCAGGCAGGAGTTAGAAAACAATGGGTCCTCCACTGAGAAACACAGTGGGATCTATTCCCATGTGATGATGACCTCTCAAATATACTCATGAGATAATAAGTAAAATGTGCCAACATATAATTCAGCCATTAGGATGACAGCCTGTGTGAGTAAGACACATATTTGTGCTTTTCAGAAAAGACATACAGTACTTCTGCAAAAACGAACCTTTTTCTTTCCTGAAAACTGAAATCTAGGCTACTGTAAAATTATTTAGATGAGAGAAGATAAGATGAAACGAAGCCAAAGGGCCTAAAACATTTAGCAAAAACATGTGTATTGGCTGTCCAGATAACCAACATACTGTGCCAACAAACCAAAGTCAGCAAAAACTAACATTTGCGACTTTGAGCAACAAGAGACTCTCCACCAAGGCAATAAGAAGTCTGAGTGTGTCATCTGCTCTTAAGCCCTACTGACACACTGATCCCTGCACACTTCCTGATGATTTAAGACTGGGGGGATAACATAGATGGTCTCCTGAGGGGAGCAAGACTCTGCCATGAGAAAAGAATGGGATCAAAGCACTTACGGTATTCTACATGCAACTTGAAGGTGTTATTCTTAACATATATACATATAAAGTTTCCTGGCACACATAATAACCCAACCATGTTTAGCATCTATCTACAGTATAGCATTATTGTACCATAGGATTGTATTACCATGTGTATTAGCAACATATTGTGTCTTAGTTGTATAACACAGAGAACCTGCAATGTTCAATCAGCTGTAATTTTTCCATGTTTACAGTATCATACAAACACCTACACATGGCCTCGAGAGATTAGTCGTGTCTCTCTGCTGCTCTAAAAATGGATTTTTTTTCATTCTGAGTTGGTTTACATATCATACTCTCTCTCCTACTGTTTTTCTAGTAGGTCTCATATTACCAAGGATGTCAATGAACCAAAGGCCTTACAAGATTTATGTCTAGCATCCTTCTTGGACCCACCACTGTGTTGGCTCTTCCGCAGGGTAATGACGTGACTTTCCATAATTACACAAATTATTTGGCAATCAAGCTCTATTTCCAGCTCTGAAACAATATCCTTTTCCCATTTGCTTTGTAATCTATTACCAGGACACACAGCTCAACAAGACAGGGATGCATTAGCAGAGACATTTCGCAGGCACTTAACCCTGCACCAGCTTTTAATAATAGCTATGGTCAAAGATCTTTTTTCATATACTTACACTAAACTTTGGGAATGAGCTCCACTATTATATCAGAGCCAATACCTCTGTATCACAGTTCAAATGAGTGCTCTATATTATCAATTTGTACTTCCAGGAAAAATCTCTGATTAATAGTGAAAACACTGGTAAAGTCACAACAAAATTCAGTGACAACAACACCTGCAGGCCCGTTTCTTCCTGTTAACTGTTAATTCTACTGCCTGTCTCGTTGTCTAGTATTATTATGATTTTATCTTATGGTTGGCACAATAAACATGTTCTTAAACAGCCATTTGGTATAAGACTGAAATGTAAAGAGAAAATGAACAGAATTACTATACAGTCAAATTCAAATAAACATAAATAAAGGGTCTTTTATTGAATGATTGTACTGTAGAAAACTTGGTGTTTGTATGTATGTTTTATTAGAGCTCACAGCAAATGTGCAACAATTGTGTCTTTAAAAAAGTCATCCCAGTTATTGAATGATGAGCATGTATTTAATATTCACCCAGCCACTTAATACAATTTGTTTTTCTAATTAGAAGGTAGAAGCTATGATCAACCTATGTATCTGAAGTAAATGCTGTGGACCATCTGAGTGGCTAGAGGCTTGAAGCAAAGATAGAGAAATGTAGCCTTTCTGGGTGGCAGCACGTCAGACTGCCTTAACAATATGCATGGATTGTAATGCAAGGAGACACCTCGCTTTTTGGGCTGGCCCTGCAGGGGGAGAATAACACATGCCCAAGCACTGCTCTACGTTAATTACACCTCATTGGCCTTAGGTAGCTCCATCAGCAGTCGGCTCCAAAAGTCTTTCATCCTAATGAAGGAGAGTTGAGTTTAGCACCTGGGTGCACTCAGGTAAAAACAAGAAATCTAGTATTTCTTCTGTTTTTTTTTTTTATTGGGATTCAGCCATTCTGTAGACTTGCTATGGGCTGTTGTTAGATATTGACGGGAGGACAGCATGCAGAAGGATGAAAGAGAAGCAAAAGATTTGATTGTTATGAAATCTGCTGTTGATATTAATGGTTCCCAGAGGATGAATCACAATTTCTTTGCGCACCCCCTTATACTCAGTGAGAAAACAGCCAACGTCTCTCTCATAATAAAGTCATTAAAGTAAAAAAGTAATCCATGAATCCATTGTGAATTGACTGCAAAACCTTGATGAATTGTAGAAGTCCACAGTAGTGAAGACAACAGAGGACTAGGTCAATTAAAAGTCAAGCCATGGTAAAATAATCTAAGCTAAGCTAAGGAAATTAACCAGCAACTACAGTAAGAGCAGTGAAAACACAGTAGTAGGGAGTAATATACGCAAAGAAAGAAGCTTTAGGCAGTGATAAATACAAAGGAGAACATAATATCAAATAGTTGTCAAATAGTTCAGGTGTTATTGTGGTCCACTGGGGGTTACAGTGGTTGTAGAGCCTCAAAAGGGAGGAGGTGCCTCATTCATAAACTG